>LD348220.1:90971-143519 GCA_001465055.1 Ptychodera flava
GATATTTCCGTATACCCGTGTTCCTCGACTTCTAACGTCGGCGACATCGCTTCGCACGCGGGGAGCGGCAGCCATTTTGTTGTTTACGTTGTTTACCAACAAACTGCTAATGTAGTTCGGGAAAACTCTAAAACTGATGACGTTCATCGTGCATATCTCGACGTTTACCGTGAAATATCACGGCTGATATTTTACGTTGAACGTCACTAGGATGTAGCAATATGGGCATGGGTATATGATAAATAATGATTAACCATACAGCATTATGCTCAAAATCATTTCCGTTTACAAGTATATTTAGTCTAAATGGTAAGTGAAGTGTATTGCAAACATGAGGGGAAGTTTTTGAATTTTGCAGGCATTAATGATAACGTTGAGATGAAGATATTTCTTATTTACCTACATGTCCACAGTAATTTTGATCTTCTTCAATTCTATGAAAATACAGCCACTCTTAAAGGCGCCCTTCTCAATCCCTGGTTCTCACATTGACGAATGTGTCAACAGCCCATTAACAGTTTGTCATTCTTTTGTTTTCCATTGAATATTTTATCAAGGAAATAATATTTATATTAGATAAATCTGATAATTGAGTGGGGGCTTTAAGCAGACGATGCAATCACAGACAAGGGGGCGAAAAACAGACTTTTTAAAAATTTAGAAATTTTCTCCGTGTCTGTGAAGGAAAGAAGAACGCGATACATTGTGGTTGGCTGAATTCTGAGGTACTTCATCAATAACAAAAATATCAATTTAATGAGCAAAGCACCCAACGAAGGATAAAAAGCAAAATTACGAAAAGAAGGAAAAAAAGACTGCAGAGTGGAAGGAAAGACCAAAAAAAGAAAACATAAACAGTAGGAGGGGCAAACAGAATGGGTGAAAGAAAAACACTCAGAAAGAAAAACAAGAGTGAGAAGGGCGGGCAGAGAGTAGAGCATGCATGCTGGGGCAAGGATAGAGTTCGGCCCAAGAGGGCGCCCCACGAATCCACTGTTCTTGCAAACAAACTTACTGAAGCAAAATTTACACAATATCATAAAAATATATCACAGAAGTAGCAGTAAACATATGTTAAACTACGGGCAAATGTGCTTTAAATAAAAAATGTGAAACTTCCGTCATTCTTTAGAAAAGAGCTTTAGAGATTTCATTGGTCATCCTACACAATGTTTGATTTGAGAAGCGAACAACTTCATACATACTAACAAGTGACAACAGGCGATAGATTCTCTGCACTAGCTTCATGACGTAAAAGTATATTTTTCTGTACAAAGTTCAAAATTCAAAAAGGTTATGTAGACAAGTAAAGAACACTCTGCTTAAAAACAAAAGCCGCACATTATAAAAAGATAATCTGAATACTTGTTTGATACGAATTTGCAGGGTTATGTAGAAACGATCCAGAAAGAAATGAAATACAACCAATGTAAATAAGTTCTGTTGTGCATATGATGTAGCCCATGCAATTCACATTGCTGAAAGAGGAACTACAGAAAGGAGTACAAGACGTGTAAGCGTATATATACACCCGTGGCCACTTTAGTGTTGATCAAGCCTGTCTGGTGCAAGCAGAAATTCTGTCTGCAGAAGGGTGATAAAACGGTTACTTTACCCTGTATCAGTGGTGATAATGATCCTACTATCGGTACCCCATGGACACGCCGATTAGCCTGAAATTACGGAGTGATTATAAAATACACTGTATACAAATGATGTTGACCACAGCATTTGCCCTATCAGTATTTAGTTTCAGCATGGATGTAAAAAAGGTAAAACTCATGTGTTTCAAATGTAGTCAGTGTTAGAGAACATCACACATTTTGTGCCGATTTCAATATTGCAGTTAATGAATACCAACGATACTATAGCGTGTATCGTAAGTGTCGTGTTCAGACTTTGTTCAGACGCGGGAATTGAGAAAATGCCACCTTGAAAATGTTAGCAATTAAATTACAGACATCGCCCGTCTTGACTGCAAAACTTTCGAAATAAACATTCACTTGCACTAAGCCATGTTTCTTTCCTACAAACCATGAATAAACGTACTCCAATTTCACTTGGTACGAGAGAAAAGGTAAGAGTAAAGTACAGTCGGGGTAGCGTTTTACATGTACATGTATTCACATGTGTGTAACCATGAACGACACTTTTCTCATCCCGGTTGAAGGGAACCTGTCCTGATACACTGATGTATATCTCTTCCAAACTTTTCTGGCTCCCTCTACGCTTATCTTAAAACGGTCGCTCGCTTGTTTTTTTGTAGCTCCTCGTGGTACCTCGCTAGATGCCAAATTGCCACCACAATGTCTTATATTTTGAACAATCAAGCTGCCCACGTCCTTACTGAAGGATTTTCCCGTATGATATTCGCGACCGTTGTTATTGATGTTCATTGTCCTGATTGTCGGAGTGCAGACTTACAGCGTGTCTACAGTGCAGTGTTGTCATCGATTTGAATTGGGCAGGCGAGACATTTTAGTAGAACGTTATCTCAATCCTAACAGTGGGGTGCCGATAGTGAACCTTACATTTATTACACCGACTACCACTTTGTTTCGTTTATACAAACAGAATTTCTGCTTGCACCAGACAGGCTTAATCAACACTAAAGTGGCCACGGGTGTACCTAACTATCATCATTGCACTATAAATAAACGCAGCACTAAAGTTAAGGAACAGAGACATGCACGCATATATTTCAGTATTTTAAGGCGATACCGAAGGATTCAAATTGCTAAGCAAGGGTTGCTAAGGGTAATTTCAAAAATTAATCAAACTGCAAAGTTTTCATGGTTTTTTTTGCATAATAATGATTTACAGAACCATACTATTCTAATAGACGCAGGTTTGTCGCGCGATTGGTCAATGACGTACACATATACAAATTTTCACAGCTCTATTTTAAAACGTTTCAGCTCCCACAAATTTGCACCAAATTTTCCAAAATTTTAGAATGTAACACATGAGATACCTGTTTAGAGCCCCTAGCATGGATTAGATTATCTGTTCAACTACAAACTATTTTTAACAGGAAAATATCTACTGTGTCATTTTGTGAAATTTTGAAGGGTTTTACGGCGATATCTCACAAACGTTTCGGCATTTTTAGAAACGCATGCTTATCTATATTCTCATCTATCACTTCAATAATCCTACAAAAAAGTAGCTAAGTGCATGTATCGACAAATACGTGCTTTTACCGACTCCAGATGAATTCGAGACGGTGGTAAATTCGTAAGCACTGATATAGAAAAGCATTTTGATAAGACTTCTACAGTGTTAAGTACAGTAAAATCGCACAAAAATTGCCGTGTGCACAGTGGCTTACAACCATGAACAGACAGTTGCGAGGGAAAAAACACGTTTCATAGTTTCTTCCTCCAGTGAGGTTCATTCTTTAAAACTCTAGTAGCCCAGTAGACTTTTTTATGAAAACGGATAAGAGTCAAGGGACAATCGTTAGTTAGGCAATGTTGCTCCTCGGCCGAGTTATTTATGCTGTTTATGATGACACCCGATGTCTTCCTGGCGATTAGGACCATCCATTTCCTCTCCACACTCAGACACCGTGTGTCGGTGATTAAAAGATAAATAACCAGAAACAACACAAGTACACCTCATCTGTTGTTTTGTCTGACTTTGTTGAAAGTGTTTATACTTAGACTTAGCAGAGGTTCACCTCTCTGCCCCTCTTTCTTTTGTTTGACAAACTTTCCATCGAACGGATGTTTGTCAAAATCCGACCAACGCTGAGTGGGCTACGCTAACTTCATGCTTGTCATATTAGAGAAGCACTTATGCTTGTCAAAAATTGCATCGTTGGCACACAATATGGCTTCACCTTATATTAAGCTCTCATAGGCACTGCATCCTTTGTTGTTTCCTATAAAGTTGTGGCGGTACGAAGGCATGGGGATCATGAATGCATAGTAAAACAATTTCTAACGAAACAGATTGAACTGTTAGTCTGATTCTGCTCTGACATATTTTCATCATGTTATATTTTCTTGAATCTACTATTGCACAATTATCCCTTGTCCTTCTCTCTTCTCTGCTCTTTAACTCTGTTTTTGTAGTATTGTCTGTCAGTGTTAGTAGGTAAGGCTGTTCGTTGCTGTGTTCATGTCAAATATTTCCGCTCCTCCGCCTCTCTGTCTGATACTATTTGCCAGATTGTTTTTCAGAATCGTTTCAATTTTTTCTATAAAATTTAACTCGACAGTATTCCTGATTTTACCAAACCCACTTAAAGAAACATACACAAAAGCGCCAAAGAAAGTCTTGTTACCCATTATTACTTCACGCCCCACTAGCCGTAACTCCTGAAATTTGTTGACTTCGAAATATCTTCCTATTCTATGCTGGTTTTCTCTGAATTCTATACTCTGAAGGGATATGGCTTTTATTGCATTAGGAAACCATTACTTTGTGAAACACTTTACAAGTAAATTCAAATTTTAATGGTCATTTTGATTTCCCGCCACTTTTAAAAATTGGTAATATTACAAAGGAAACAGAACATTACAATGTCACAGTTGAAAACATTCACTTTTATGCATCACACTGGACTACTCTGTGCAGTTTATGCAAAGATTTCAGTGCAGATATGCACAGTACCGTATTCATGGTTTTCGCTTTTCCGCTTGGGGCTGCGATTTACTATTTGGGAAAACATAAATCGCATAAATCGCAGTGTAATTTTTATCTTGTTGTAAATTGTATAACAGTCCTTGCTGGTAGTTAATAATAAGTAGATACACACACTTAAATAAGTACATTCCCGCAAACTTCTTTGAGCTTGAAAGTAAAATCATTAATATAAGGCTAAAAGATACAGCTAGTGGGACTTTAAAGACTTTAAAATATAGTCCCTCTTTTCGATCAGTGAAACAGCGAGTCAGGATCTCCAGTACTACACATACACATAGGTGTTTATCTGATAAGAATTGAGTATCTCCAGCTTTCTCCCGCTCGTTTCATCAGTTCGTCATTAGCCGCCAGACAGCATTCGGTGTCGGCCCAGTTTGCCCAGTGACCGTTGGGACTGCCGTCGTTGTCGTATCCCCAGACGATCTGTTGAGTCGTCCAACCAATGCCGACATGAGGGTAGTTGGGATTGCTGCCGGTCTATGAAATAAAAGTGTGGGAATATGTATGCCGTAAGGAACTTTCGTCTCATGCAAACACACAGGAAACTCTGACTGAATAACAGTAAACAGGTAAATGAAAAAAATAGAAAAATAAAAAAGTAGAAAAAAAGATCAAAAAAGAAAAGACAACAAACAAAATAAACAAATAAAAACAAACATGTAAACAAGAAAAAACATATAAACAAGGTAAGCAATAGCTGACTGACTGATCAATTGAGAGACTTCCATGAAAAAGACGATTCATCTTGCTACGGATTGGTCCTCCTCTCTATATAGAGAGGTCGTTTGTTTGTTTACTTGCTTGTCTCGTTGTTTGTTTTTGTTTATTTTTGTTTATTTTTGTTTACTTGTTTTTGCTTCTTGTCAATTTTGTTCTTTTGTGACAGTTTTTTTTTCTATTTTTTCTATTTTTTATTTACTTGTTTATTACTGTTATTCAGTCAGAGTTCCTGTCGACAGTGTTGCAAGCCCAATGAACGTAATAGGTAGACATCTCTACATGACATGAAGACCTTGTTGTATATAAACAAATCGAAGGTAAAATAACTAAAAAATGCAAATAATTTTCCACCATTCACAGTTTGTGATAAGGAACGAGATTAAATGTGGCAATCAAACGTTATTCTTTGAGTTCACGTATTGGCTGATGTAATGGCGTTCACTAGCAGTCAACAGATATCTGCAATGCTGACCTTATATGACCTTTGGCTGTTAGTGACACTGCTTTTCATGACCCCAATGACCTGATAGTTGCCACAGAAACCATCGATGTAGCATTCTCCTCTCAATCCCGATGTCTTTATGTAATATCCAAAGTGTGACACAATGTCTTCCGAAGAGGGCGCCCAACCGTATACAACCTGCAATATCAGCATATACTACATTAGGCAAACGGAAGCTCCTGTTGAAATAATATATCGTTGCATTTCTTTGCTCTAACGTCTAATACAAATGTGAGAGTCGATAACCAAGAACTTTCTCAGTGACAATGCCAATGTGTCACGATGGGAATTTGGACTTTTTTGAAATATATTGCTTTGAATGAACTATCAAAAAGTTGAACAAAAAATTAAAATGCAATATTTCTTTCGGCCAGAAACATTTTATCAATTAGTCAATTGACAAGCTCAAACAAATACTGCATTAAAACGATTTCTGAGATTAGGTTATACTCACTGACAAGTAGGAATACGTAAGTCCCGAAATAATATTAAATTACACGGAAAGCATTTATTTTACTAGAGTGAATTCACCAACTTTATGCTTCAGATAATTTCCGAATTCTTGTCAACACGGACTCTTGTTCAAAATTAAAAAAACAAAATTGTGTTAACGCAGGTAAAGTCTTGATTTCCAAATACAAACAGTTGAAATGGAACATTACAAAATATGGTCGCCCATGTTGAAACACGCAAAAATATTCGTACAGAACCATTGTCCCTTCATATTCACTGTTTATGTCTGCTTCTCAGAGCCATCACTGATTGTACACAGTGATGTGATTCTATTGGTCTTTCCACACTCACGTATTATGGCTGTGAAAAGTCAATGGGCCACGAATCAACACAAAACACCATTCCCATTGAGAATTAATGGGCTTACCTCATTGTAGTTTTCCAGTCGTAGACCGTTTGTGTCAATGGAAACACTGGTCGAAAACGAGGACACAGCTCTGACGTCATCATTCCTTTCGAATTCAGGAAAGAGAACACAGGCACAAATAAATGCCAGTCAAATAAAAGACGAACATTTCCTTGTTCACCAAAATCAATTTATACTATTCATTCTTTGTTATTAAGTATGTCAAAGTTAACTGTTAATTATAGCAAAACAAAATAAAAAAAAACCAAATCGTTCTAGCCTTACTATATCCTCAGTTACAATTTTACTTAGAACAGAGATGGTCTGACAGAACTTGTAGAATCCTTTACTACACATTGAATGCTACTCTTTTCTGACAACGAAAGTTATGTAAATTTAATAATGTTTACCTCAAAAACAAAAAATTCAAACTTATGCTTTTTTTCTTTGCGCAACTGCATGCAGATTCAAGAATTTGTTTTCCTTTACTCAGCTACTCGCTGACAATTATCTTCCATACATCAATAATGAATTTGTCAAGATACAATAACATTACCCAAACATTACCGATACTTTAAACTCTCAATTTGACTTTCAATAAAATATCACTATGCACCTTTAACATTGCCTACTGAATATTCTCCGGGAGGGCGCACAACCTGTATACCGGCCAACATGGCGACAATTGAAGTGACGTCAGTTAATGTTTATACTGAGAATAGGAACCGTGTTTGACAGAGTGACTTTCACTGAGAAATTAAAGCCGGCGCCGATGCAGTAGTTTAGGGTGATGTGATAGTATACTTAACGAAATGTTGGATCTGAATCGAAACAAATGTATGTCAGTAACAACAAAACAAAACAATACAACAAAAACACACCCTACCGTGTAATGGATTGGTAAAATAAAGCAGCATTGGCATTATTACCCGGTCGTGCCATCATGTTGTAAACACGCAGCCATCCACCGCCATTGAAATCCATCTCACAGTATACCTACATATTCAGGAGGCCAATGAGAACGAGTGTAGCGAAGCTAAATTAACGCTAAAATTCTAAGCTCAATGTGTTAGAAGTGTTCGTTTATATTGAATGAACCATTCAGTAAACTTGGGGGGGGGGGGGCAATAAACGACTGTGAAGTCACGTGATCACTTTCGCCATTCTTAATTGGAATATTTTACCAACGTTTTACCACCTTTCTTTCTCATTCGGTATTGTTAGCCAAATGTACCCTTCGAAATTATTTCTACAGTACTTACTAAAATACTATTTATAGGAACGATTTGACATTTCGTTTAATGTAGTTACTTCACCTGGGACGGTTGTTTTACACTTGGATCGGCGAATATCCAATACGCTCCACTTTCATGTACACCTTGATCGAAAAGGGCCTTACACGAGTCGCCGGGCCGATGTACGCTTCCGAGGTTAAAACTGAACATAACTAACCAGTTCTGAGAGAGAGAGAGAGAGAGAGAGAGAGAGAGAGAGAGAGAGAGAGAGAGAGAGCATATTAGCATTAAATGCATTAGCACATTTATTTATAGGCTGTCGTAATGGATAATTATTGTATGAAATCTCCCAATAAAGACATCATTCAATCAGCAGAAATCTGATAAGTACGGGGACATGAAGTCAAGCTGTTAAAAAGTACTCACGGAGTAAAGTTTGTTACCTCTCCATCGCAAAATTCCACTTCTCGTTCCTCGTGAGAATATCGCATAGTTCCCGTCTTCTCACAAGTGCAAGGTACATCGATCAGTTCTGGTAGTTTTCCGTTCCATGGGCACGAGTGCTGGTGAAGAAAAAAAATAATGCGTACAGTTTGTTTCCACACCGTACGTTATTCTTCTCGTGGATAATACAGTGATCATAAATGATGGTATAAAATGGAATCGTATGGATCAGTATATTATCACACTGTACGTGTGTCACTAATGAGACGAATCTGGCACAAACGAAAGGGAAAAAAACATATTTACTCTGCGAACCCATGAGTGATTTGCTCATTGGTACGAATTATATTCAAATGTGGCCTACTTGCATGATATCCGTCAATGTATACAAGCCTCCTGAAGTTTTGATTAAAAGGAGATACAATTTCTTAGAAAACCTCGTTCTTTCCTTTATGTATATCAGCCTGGTTCTCGTTCTTTCTTTCTTTTTTGTATTTCAGCCTGGTTCTTTGTTATCAGCGATATTGTACTTAAAACAGCTTTAGCACTCTTCAAGCTTTCGTAGGCACTGGAGTTATTCGCTTTTTCGTTTCTCCAAGTCTCTGGGTACCGGGTATCACCAGATCTGCGCCCATTTAGTCTGAAGTATGACATCATCACCTGTTCGTTGTCATCATGTAACAAATTTCACCGGGTAGAATGCTTGATATACGTCCTCGTATATTTAAGCAATAAAGCACATCCAGCGACGGTATACCACGAGATTTAGACCTGTTCACGACATATATGCAGGAGCGATAGCGAGTGCACATATGAAGTGAACTGGTCAAAATCGAGTTTTATACCGTTGCTGGGTGTGTTTTATTGCTATTATATCATAACAGTATATTGGAATTCTGGCATGGAACGTCAAAAATGGGTTTTTGCTCAGCTGAGAGCAGAACTCAGAAGAACTCATAAGGAAACTCTAGAAGCCAACCACTTTTATGAACCCGGGCACAACATCAATCATTTTCTTTTCTCTGGTCTCTGCAAAGTCTAATCAAAGCACTTCATTGTATTATTAATCTTGGTACTCTGTCACCTAATGGTATTTAACAAAAAGGACTGGTAAACAAGTAATATTGTCCCCATAGTTAAACTTATCCGTTTCACATATAGCTAGGAGTCCCATCTTCATGTCTGTAAATTGCTATTTTCGGGAACCTTCCCTTAGTTTTGTTTCGCGCCATTGGCTTTATACGATCCGGCCAGTCAACATCGCTACTTTTATCCTGCGTAATCACTCTTCATCTGTTCTGTAAATTTATTTTTTTTCCGTTTATACATACTTGTTCTTAGATCTGCAATAAATTTCCCTTTATCTTCCAACATTTTGAGTATTTTAAAAGTTTCTAAACGTTTTTACTCCATTGCTGTAATTTTGCTGTTATTTAGATTCCTGATGAAGATTCCATGTGTGGAATCGAACGTCGAAGTTTCAGAAATAAACTCTATTTTGAAACAGAATCTTGTCTTTCACCCGCTCATTTCAATACGTTGATATACGTGGCGTATATCCATGCAGAACAAGTGTATATAATGCAGATCTTTGCACCAAGTGTTTACTGTAATATATATATATATATATATATATATATATATATATATATATATATATATATATATATATATATATATATATATATATAATAGTTGCATATCAAGCAATTTGCCCATTGAAACGACAGTGAAATACTCTGTAACATGGAAAGTCCAATGTTTGCCCACTACTATGTTACCTAGATTAATTGAGCCATACAACCTATTAATTGTTACAGGGTTTCTCATATTCCAAGCTGTAGATGTAACCTTGATAAGTCTCATGGAGCGACTTCTGATTGACTTTAATCATCCCTCCTAACGAGCGCTTTCACTTTTGGGTGTAAGTAGATTTGTAACTCGCTAGACAACCTTCTTGATATACGACAACATACACACGTGTACTGATTCTGTACATTTGTCAGCTATGTCAAGTGTACACGTATTTATACAAATAAAATGTACAAATACAGTTTACACTTGGTCTGCAAAGATCTGCCTTTTGTATAGGCCTACTATTGTTCTGCATAAATATTCGTTACGTATTTGAATGTTCTGGGTACAAAGATATACGTTACGCATACCATTAATGTGGTGTTCCATAACGTGCATATACTGAACGTATATTAAGCATTTTGTCTGGTGTCTCTTTCTACATTCCAGCTTTTGGCCATAGGAATTTTGACGTGGGCACTATACGGTCTAGGCCCTGAGAACCGTATAGTGCCCACGTCTATGAATATTCAGCGTGAACGAGGGAGATAAAACTACAAAGACTGTTTCGGATAAGGCTGGCAGGAATGCAGACAAATTATCTCGACTTTATCCCTTATTCTACACTTGGCTCTTCTAAGTATTTCACTGCACTCCCACCTGACAAGTCCACAGCAACTAGATTTTCGGTAGTTTCACCTAACGATGGTCCATGTGTCATTTGAGTCGAACGGATACTAGCAAACCATCAAAAGTGCATGTTATGTTGTAAAATATGTAAGTCGCCATGTTTATGGTCGCAAATGAAAATAAATGCGTTGAGACACACGATAATTTTGAGTATTTAACACCCCCTCTAAAGTCCCTTAAAACTACGGCTATACGTGAACGCGCTCGCTGTCATCCGCTCTAAGCTGATAGTATAGCATCGTGGCATTACTCGTCAGCGACGACTGTTATGGTTACGATCATGTCGATCGGTACGACATGTGTCAATGGTCCTGTTCATGATCAGGCTACTTGAATGACTATAAAACTGATGTTTTCTCCGTTATATATATGGACAAGTGTCCTGCATACACAGGGGCAGAACATTCCGGTCGATGGGATAAACACTCAAACAAAAATTGACGTACTTCGCCTGTTTGTAAGCGCAAGCGTTCCCGGACAAAAAGATTTGGTCCGCCCGTACACCGGCCGCGGCAACTCTCTCCCAACCCTATACGTAGCATGCGGTTATAAACGGGTTTTTCTTTTTTTTTCTAATGTAGGTATAATATATCCATGTAAGATATTGATGTTGTCCAATTATGATATATTGTAGTCTAATTTTGATATGCTGACTTTTTAATTATGTTAACAGACACACAAAAAAATGCTCACATACCCCTCACATGCCGGCTAACCCGTGTAACGCCGGGAACACACGGAGGCTGTACCCAACTCACGGCTAACATTGCCGGCGAACTTCAAGTACGTCGCGATTGACAGTGGCACAGCTTTAGCAGTGCCCATCAGACTCATTCTGCCTCTTCAGGCGAGGGAAACTATCCACAACCCTACTAAAAGCATTTTTTCCTAGTTTGTGGCTTATTTTTGATGTTACGGTATTTTTGCTGCTTGCACAGAAAAGTCTAATCGATAAAAGAGAATGCCAAAAAAATGCAAATAGATTTTCCTCCAATAGGCCTAAACCCAAGACGGTCACAGTAGTACAATATTATAAACCAGTCTTGTTTATATGCGGGGCAGCGTATATACTAATGTTTTTGATTTCATCTGTCCGTTCACGTGACGAAGTTTCTCTTACATGTAAAACTAAACGAACAAGACTCAAATTCTATAATGATCATTCTTTCTTTTATGTCGCTGTAGCAGCAGCCATTCCTCTCGTACGTGCGAAGGAATAAACAATGACTCTTTTTGTCGTTGCACGACTCAGGGTTTTTCCGTTGCAACCCCTATTCGCCTGGGGGAAAACAAACAGAGCTACGACTTCACGTATGAAGGCCTCTGCTTCCTTGTGGAATAGATTTTCTAGACATATTCGTTCAGTATCAAGTAGTGAAGTTTTCAATTTTGACTAAAGACCTGCTTCTTTGAGAAAGAAAACTTATGGTCATGCGACACGTGTAAACCGCTAGTGAAAATTTTCCGATGGACACTGCTACAAATATCATATACCATTCAGCCTGCCCATTAACCCATGGAGGTAGTACCTCCATGATGAAACATTGGTTTTCTTTTCTTTTTTCTCTCAGTATTTTGTCACTGACTGCGCCACAGTCCTTCCACCCACGTACGTATAGAGGTACCGTGCTTGGGAGGACATCGCGACATTGCACTTTAATTTTATATGATATCCGATATTTACGGCCACTAGACTAATACAATATCGAAGTTAGATTGGCCTAGCTAGATCTAAAAAGGGCTGAAATCTCTGATATATATCGGATATTTACTTGCGATTTAAAAGAATCTAGTATCGTGTAGTATCGAAGCTAGAGTCAGTCCTTGGAAGTCGGGTTTGGCCAGAACTGTGAGGTGGTGAAATCTGCGATATATATCATCGGATATTTACTTGCGATTTGACAGAATCTAGTCTCGTCTATCGAAGCTATAGAGTCAGTCCTTGGAAGTCGGGTTTGACCAGAACTGTGAGGTGTTGAAATCTCCGATATAGGCCTATATCGGCTATTTACTTGCGATTTGACATAATCTAGTCTCGTCTAGTATCAAAGCTAGAGTCAGTCCTTGAAAGTCAGGTTTGGCCAGAACTGAGAGGTGTTGAAATCTCCGATATATATCGGATATTTATTTGCGATTTGACAGAATCTAGTCTCGTCTAGTATCGAAGCTATAGAGTCAGTCCTTGGAAGTCTGGTTTGACCAGAACTGTGAGGTGGTGAAATCTCCGATATAGGCCTATATCGGCTATTTACTTGCGATTTGACAGAATCTAGTCTCGTCTAGTATCGAAGCTTGATTCACCTAATTTCCCTATAAATATCGGGTAAATATCGGAGATTTCTCAGATCTAGCGTGCCGAGGCACAGGGGAAGTTATTCTAGTATCGTCCAGTATCAAAATTTGTGGCGAAGGGAAATTCTTCTGAAGTTGTACAAAAAGTGGCGTCCAGGACCCGATAAACAAGAGGTTTTACTTACAGTGGGGGTGTCCTTGATAAATTGAACAGCGTTTCTGTCCAATCACTGGCCATGCTTGGTTCAGGCGTCAAATTTAAAATTCATTATATTCAGTGCGTACATATTGACACACACGCTTACTAACTCATTAAGTTGGCATTAGCTCTCGCAGAAATTCCTATGGCAAAAAGCTGTCATGTATAAATTTGCCGTTTCTTACCATGAACGTAGTTGAGACGGTGTGTGACGACCCTGGCGATGTCACTCCAGCGCCACCGCCGTACCGTTGTGGACATACCGTGCTTTGCTGCATAGGTACAAAAACAATTCTACAGGACTTAGGTCATAAAGATACTATCGTTAAAAGAAGAAAATGAACCGTAAATACGATTGGAACTAATTTGGGATAATTGAATGGTGAAGTAATGTCGATTTAATATACAAATGTAACCTCATCTACTTTTCTTTTTAAGATACACACTAGTCTTGTTTTTTCGAGTAATTTGTAATATTGCACCATTCAGCTATAGGGCACCTAACACTTTTGAAAAATTTGAAAAATATGAAAATCCAATTATCCAAAATTAGTTCCAATCGCGTGTTCGTATTAAAGCATATATGCTACTGTCTATGATTGAAGAGATCTTAGTTCCACGTTGCTTGGTTGTTTCCATCGTGTACTTGCTGTGTTAGCTCGGTTTGACGCACTTTTTACCAGTACCACTCTTCTTGTTTTTATTGCAAAGTTTCTTCAAAAATGTGGTAGTATGGTTCCCAGCCCCATTGCCACCGTTGGCTGCGCTGCTAACGAAAATGGGCATGGGATACGCGTCGGCAGCCATTTTAGTCAGAATTTTGACTGCACAGTCATGTGACAAGATTACGTGATCAGCACATATGTGTCGTGTCAAGCTTGGAACTGAGACGGCGAAACAGTGAACGTTGAAGTTATTTGCTTGGCTTCACTTTTAAGAATCCAACTTTGTACTTCTATGATAGCATTTAATGGTGAAATGACAATTATCGTCTGTGGGTTTTTCTCAGACGTGACAGATTATCTTTCCTTTCGCATGTGCGGCAGTGACTCAAAATAATAAAGTGATTTTTTTCGTTTTTCATTTAATATCGTCATAGGATGCTTGATTCGGGAAACCATGGAGGTAAAATTACTCTATTGGCAAATGAATCTGAATTAGAACGTATCTCCAATTTGGAAATAAATTCAATGCAGTCACTTCGCTCGTACTATGGACCAATGACAGTTATGCTTACAATAGCCCATACCTGACCCTGTTTTCGTTAGCAACGCATCCAGCGTTAGAAAAGGGTTAGGGGACCAGACTAATCAATGTGGGTGATTGCCCTAGGAGCGCCCTCTGCCCTTCCACTCTGCATATAAATTATCACAAACAAACAGACAATCATGCGGTCGTCATAGCATTCTTTTCAACTGGCTTTGAGTGACAATGACAGGGCCATTGGTTTACATCTCCAGGGTGTTTATGAGAAACTAAAGACAATGTGAAAGATATTCGTGATTTTCTGCGAAGTTGTCGGAACGGCCAAACGGTAAAGATTGTAAGTATATAGTGAAGGTCACGCTTCCTCTATATGCTGTAACACAAGCCATTTCCACGAGCCAGTCTTGGCTAGAATTAGGACGGCCACCCCTAAACATTTTCCACCAGGCCATGTTGAGTTACCTTGCGTTTCCGATGCGTAAATGTCACGGGGGTAACCGTCCCAGAACATATCGTGGCGTTCTACGTTGTTTTTTGTAGGCGTCATGTATGAATGACCATGTATCCGCTTACACTTGAAAGGCACGTTTTGTGCGATTGAAGTCAACCGTGGAAGGAAGTACTAAAACATCAGTACTAAAACATCAACATCAGAAGAAGTCAGGCTTTCCCAAGGAAACGAAAATGGCTAGTGTAGCCTTCTATTTAAAGTGAAATTATTCATATGTAATTTAGAGTATGTTAATCTCGTTGCTAAATAAATCGCCTTCTTTATCTTCGTTGGCATGATTGAACGGGGAACGGTAAAATCATTCCCTGCTGTCTGCAAGCAATTGTTACACTGATTGACCCGTTGGCATCTAAATAAACGACGGCTGAGAATGTGATCACAGTCAACTAAAAACCCGCGATAAGATGCACCTATTTAAAGATTAGTAGGTTGTTTATGTTGTAACACAGAAATCACACATTTCACTGCGGAATTGTAGATGTAAATGATGCACTCTTTATAGTAGATTTCACTGAACTGATGCTAACTGCTGCCATACATCAGCCTCAAATACTCGATCAATGTTAAATTTAAGGACTGTATCCATGTTGCCCATAATAAATGAAAGTCCTGCACACTACCTGAGAAAAATTTGCCTCCGTTACCCGTTACGTTTAAGATTTTTTCAGGCCCTTTACCACATAATGGCAAAGTTGAAATGCGAAATGGAAGCAAATATAGAGTAAGGATCAAACATTATCTGAAACCAAGATTTCTGACCTATATCCCGTATTTTGATTTGAATTCCAAGTAAACAAAGCAGGTGCACTTTCCAATATACCTCGGTGGCGCACTCATTAAAATCAGATCAGCAAAGGTAAAGTACAGCGTTCGAATTTTCTTCTAAGGTCATGCAGCCTGTTTCTGATATTCTACCCAAGACGTAAATTTGGAACAAAATTTGTACTCACCGCGGTGACTTCGCGAGTTTGATGAAATAAAACACCAAGATAGCAGCACAACCAAAGAGTGTGGTATGCCATCATGCTAATCTGGACGCCAGAAAAGTTCAAGTTATCTCGCGAAGCAGCCCTAAGTGAATTTCTGTGTAAGATATGACGTATCTGTTTGAACGATAGCAGGAAGTTAAACGCATTTCATTCACGTTTCCGAATGTCCCTCTTGTGGCAACAACAAGAGTTACTTCGTTTGGAAGGTCTTCATATAGAATATCACGTGAGACAAACTTCATGTCAATGGTGTTGCCTAGGAAAATGACTAAGTGATAGAAATACGCAGCGATCCTGGATGGTAGAGCACCTATGCGTGATGCCATTGCGACAAATGACTCCAAACACATATCGCAGATTCCTTGATGCATCGAGCTTACAACACTCGTGGGATCCTATAGTACAGGAAACGTTGGCCTAAAGTAGGCGCTGCATCGGTATTTTGTTGTACGGTGTATGCTAAATGGTTATCTCGTTTCGGATTATATTCTATGTGTCATAGATTGTCATCAGCTGATGATACTAGAAGCCTGTTTCTGTCTGTTTAGCCCCAGATTCAGCATCACCATGTAAAAACAGTTCAGACTAAAAGTCTGCTACACACCTCGGAGATTTCTGCATATCGTCCTTCTCATTATTGTTGCTAACCAAATAACATTTTAGTATGCTTGCTTTGATACCCGGATTCTCCACCGCATGACATCACTCGTCGATCTTGAAAAACTCACTCGATTCAGAGATGTAGATTGATTTTAATCGCTTCATCAGATACAATACCAATACTATATCGCATCCGTCAAATTCAAATCTGAATTTTTGACATTCTCTATTTTCCCCTCCTTCTGTCACCTTTCTTTTCCATCTATTCATTTTTGCAAGGGGCATTATGTCTTTTTCGACTTTGTGAATTCGTTTGAATTAAGACCATACTCAAAAACCAGATCTGCGCTGAGTTGACTATAACACTGATTGGAACAGCCGCAACCAACTTCAAATTCTGAAGTTACTTCAAACCCTTGGTTATTTGCACGAGTCTCACGACTAGAGGACAATTTGCAACCAAGTCCTGAAATAGTATTTGGCGCTCATCATGTGAATCGGATTCACAGTTCTCTCAGGCGCTGCCATTGCTGCTGTCATCACTAGAAAGTTGACCGCTTTTGAATTTCACCGTCGATGACATCAAGGAAATCCCGATGTCTATCATACATAAACTGCCCAGGATCTTCGTCGAACTGAAGGTCAACAGGAATTCTTGAACCGATTTACTGCTAGAAACTCCGACGAATTGGGAGAATGCAGCGATGTACTGACTGATGACTGCTCGACAACCAGATATTGACGGGAAACTTCATATGCAAATATATTTCGTGGTGATTAATTACACCATAACCTTTACGTTTGAAATGTGCCACGAAAACGCGAGAAACAATTACGTTCATTTCAGGGCACCTTGGCTTTATCCACTTTAAGTATAATTCTTACCTTTAATATTTTTTGAAGAGACTTTAAAGAAATGAATCAGAAACATGATCATATCGCAGAAGTAAACTCTAATAAAAAGTTATTAATTAAAAGTAACGAGAGAGAGAGAGAGAGAGAGAGAGAGAGAGAGAGAGAGAGAGAGAAATCGATGTATGCAGTGGTGAAATGCGAGAGGTATTTCGATTTAAGTAAAACTGTTTGAAAATGACATTGAACACTGATATTTTTATTACAGTTTTGCAGTGTTTAAGTCACAATATTCAACAATTAAACAATGACAATACACTTTGTACCTGATAGTAAAAAACAGTTCTTAGTTTGCATAAGATTGCAGATCAAAGAATATACAGGAAAGGCAAATTGGCGATGTTATTGTCTTATTTGCAAAGTCTTCCATTTCTGTAAATGATATTAATGGCCCGACAGTCAGAGTCAGTGTTTTCTTAATCCATTAATTATTTTCTTGGAACATTGAGATTTTACAGCCGGAGAAATGACCTCACCAGCGTGCAATATCTCTGGATGCCGGCTTTTAATGAAAAGCTTGATAGCACGGCATGGTTAAATGTCAATATGAAATCGAACAGTTTTGTCCTTGATTCTATTATCTACTGAGAGCATTCCTTCTCTATATATTCAACATTAAGTAAAATACACTTTATCAGACAATCATTTGAACGCACAGATTACATTTTAATCATTTGGAGAAGCAAAGCTCTGTTTTTGTAATATTGTACTTGTCAAGGGATTGCAAACTCGGAAGCTTGTGTTAAGGATAACACGGAAAATAAATGAGATAAAGAAAATAATAATTTAATGTACAGAATGAATTCACACTTGGTTAGAAGAAATCTGTAATGCTCAAGTCTTGTGAACTATGACAAATTACTTTCTTCCAATAAATGATGGTTTTGTTGTCAAGGTAGACCAATGTTTTTTATACTTAAAAGTCCTTGTTGAATTCGCATTCTTTACACATTCTCTCCAATAATCAGTACCCTGTAGAACGGATAGTAGATATTTCTCATGCTTGATCAGGCAGATGTATAAATTTTTATCAGGAAATACTGAAAAATTACTCATTTAGTAACGATAGGCAATATACGTGGTATACATATCAAAAATTGTACTTTTTGTATAAAATTTGTACTATTTTATAATCTACTATGGTTTTCCTTCTTTCCTACCATTTTTTGTATCATTTCATGAAACTGAGTAGCCCCCCTTATTCTTCTCCATAATTGTAGCAACCCAACTTGTAGCTTTAAATTTTTTGAGGGACCCCCTCCCCCTCAGATTCCTCCGACCCTCACCAAGGCCGTAAAAATGACGGCTCCCTACACTAGCAATTTTGGATAGATAGCAATTTTCTAAATGTTGGTTTGTCTTTCGTTGTTATATGAATTTATGCGCGTATCCTCGTTACAAGATGATTTTTGCGAAACGAAATAGTTATTTACATTCCATTACCTTTGTTTATGTTTATTTTAATCTCGATATTTGCATATTTAGATTGGACTGTGAACTATACCACAGGCGTGAACATCTACCGCAAATGAGCTGTCCGCCTGTAAGGGGTGCAGGAGTGGGCTAAAGGTGTTGGCTTAATAGTAATGACAAAAGGTGTACAGAATGAATTAATCCACCAAGGGACGAGCCACTTTTATTTACGTGTAGATTAGGCCGCCGCTTTGCTTTCCGACAGGCAGTTAACTCTGCGTTATCTTTCACCAGAACAAAAACGCCTTTGACTCAAATATAGACAACAAAACAATTTATATACCAAAGGGGATGTAAAACATCCAATGTCACTGAATGATATATTAATATTTTTAAGCATAAATTATATCCTTGCGGCTGTGGTACTTGTGTGTTCTTAGCTGTTATGTTCGTAAAATGTCGAGAAAAATCTTTATTATACAAGACAACACCTTGAAATCGCGACGGAGAGCAACACCCTCCTTAAATCACTCCGACGACCCAGGTTGCGTAAACACGCTAACCCTTCGATAGATCAGCCGGTGGGCGTTAAAAGACCAATCCTAATGTAACAATACATATAAATTCAAAATCATATGGAAAGATGGATTATGGCAGACCGAGTAACATGTGCCGCTTACTGATATTTTATCAATGCACAGGTAGATGCACTGAAAAATACAACTCCGAAGAGCAAACACCAAACCCACAAAGGAACACGTATAACATAGCATTGGAAGTAAGGGTAGGGTGGATTCGTCTTGCCTTAACTTAAAGCAGCCATGTTTTAATCGCTGTCACTTTATATGCTGAGTGTGAAAACGCAACACTTAAGTGAATGGTTGTTAAGATTAAAAGCCAAAGCTGGACAACGTATGCTGCGCTGCCTACAGGTGTATGTCAACAAACTTTTGAGCTCCCTACACTACATGGGAAACTGTGTACGCAAATTAGAAGCACGGTTGGTAAACATGTGAATACATGCCTTCTATAAAACACAGCTCAGCTGAGTAAGAGAGAAGATATCAATAACAATGACGACAATGCAAACACACCTTATCTCACGACCTCACATGTCCTCACATAGTCCGTGTCACTAATAGCGTGGACGTAAAGCTGTAGCCAACATTCCTCTCTCACTAACAAACATGTCCAACCTCACAATATGATTTACATATAAACACCCATCGCAGACATTTTTAAATGCGTCTACATTGAGCTGCTGAGCAGAGTACCAGTATACTTTGTGAGTTATTCATTCAATAAGTTTTAAATTTCTTCAACCACGACATTAGCCTACTTGATAGAATTAAGAGAATCGTCATAAAATTTTGTATTAACATAGACATACACCAGTACACGTTTTTGTATCTTCGACAGTTCTTGATTCATGTCATGTTTATCTTACTGTACAACGACAATTCATGTTCAGCAAATCCGTCCTTTGGTCAAAATACTTCACCCGTTGTCTCATGATTGAGAATGTTTGGACTGTTTTTCACCTTGTCATTGGTTTATTCGATAATTCAAGCGCCGTTAGGCCAAAGATAACAAATTCTTAGTTTCTCATCCTCGCTCGCGTCGATCTAGACAAGCCGTGTAAGTCTTTTTATCACGTTCGTTTGAACAAAGTGTGAAGATGGTAGTTTTCTATGAATGGACTAACGTCTCTAGCATTACACTAAGATTACACACAGACAGTGTACGGTTCCGAAGAGTAGACATTTCACATTTACCGATGCATGAAACATTTCAACTTTGTAGATTTTTATATCAGTTTCCACTAGTCGATAAAAAATAACAACAAAACGAACAAAATTGAAAGAAAAAGTCAAGTTTCCGTATCATTTTTAATTTTGCAAGAGACCTAGATGCGAAACAAACGATTAATTTTGTTGGCCTTACGTTGCGATCACTGCAACTATGCTATGCAGTCTATTGACTTTTAGTACACTGATAACCAGAGAATCGCGGTTCTGTAATTTGACCTGCAGATAAATTATAGCTACCCTGGGATCACAAAGACATGGGTATATTGGCTGCTGGGAATAAGAACTCACCTATAGGCACCGAATGCGTACCGAGCGTGCGCACACAAACTATTGCAATCGATTAGGCCCTCCTGTCAAATTTTGATTACTCAAGGTTGGGGACTATTCATGGATAACGAAGTTTCAGCGATTCCATTGTTTGCATGTAGAAAAACATGAAAATATTCTTGCAAAGGTGAAATTTTCTTGAACCTTATTCAAAACGACTTTGGATATGAATTCGCTTTGCAACTTATATTCAAAAAGTGGTTTCAGTGTGCTACATAAATATTAAAGAAAACATGACAAGGTTACGTCTTTCTATATAAAAGAACCTGCAAAAAGATAGTGACTTAGCACTTTCCCTAGAACTTTTAAGAGACATATAACATTATTAGTTCGAATTTAACACTGAAGGAAATAGCAAAATTAAGGACTGAAGATTGAGCAAAACTCGTTTTTGTTTATTCTTTTTTAATATTGATCAGAGCAAAACGTACGCAGACATCAGAGAGATGATAATGCTTCCGATCAAGAAAAGTTATTGACATGTCCTTCGCTGAAATCATCGAAAGTGGCATTAAATGCCCATTTGTAGATGAAAAAACATTGCGGTGAGGCACTGCAGGACACATTAACTTAAAAAGTAGGACGGCGATCTCCCTCTTTCTGTTTACTTTCTTGATATGATTGATCAGAGCACAATTTCTGTAACAATTAGAAAAATGACAATATTTAAATTTTAAGCAGAGACCACCTTAAAGCCACGGCTGATGAG
Source organism: Ptychodera flava (assembly GCA_001465055.1). Classification (NCBI taxonomy): domain Eukaryota; kingdom Metazoa; phylum Hemichordata; class Enteropneusta; family Ptychoderidae; genus Ptychodera; species Ptychodera flava. The sequence goes on from LD348220.1 coordinate 112,838, forward strand.
AGAGGCAGCACTGTCTCTAAACCAATCGGACCACCCTGATCGCATGGACAGGATAACCCTTCGATATATATCAGGTTCAGAGCTTTATATCGTCAATCTCTCATAAGGGAGCTGTCATCATCTACGGCTTGGGGGTCGGAGAAATCGAGAGGGCATCACTTGAAAGCGACAAGGGGGATGCCAAAAATGTGGAGAGAAAGAAGGGGCCACTCAATTTTTGGTGCAAAATAATTTGAAACACCACTCAGACTACATCGTTGCACACATTAATTTCTCAAAATTTTCGATGTGAGCGGGGGACTCCCCCTCTGGTGCTAACACTTTTACTTGGCAAAATTCAAACACAAATTAATAAACACCTCTTAGATTGCACCAGACTGCACCATTGCGAACATCGATTTCTCAAAAATTTCCACGCAAGAGAGGGGACAGTCCCCTCTGACACTTTCCCCCTCAGTGTCTACAGTGTTTCCCCTGTACTTTCAAATTCTGTCCAGTCAGATATCCTATTGGAAACCCTGTCATGCTACCAATTCAAATTAAACAATACTATATGATTGGATAATTGTTTATATCATGAGCTTCTATATCTATAAATCTTGTGAATTTGACTTTCATTTTGTTGGGTTCATCTTTTCAACTGTAGTGAGATATTAGATGATAATCTAGCAGGGTACACCAGGATTTGAAAGGTCTTTACTACTGCTGTATTTTTGTAAATTTTAAAAATACATGTATTGATATTTAACTCTTCTGAGAGGGAGGTCAGTCAAAATTTGTGTTAGAGAAGGGGACTACTCAAACCCATCATGGATGGCGGGGGGGGGAGGGGGTGGAAAAACTCGAAATTTCGGAATTCCGATGATATTCCTCCGACCCTCCCCCGGCCGTATATTATGACTTCTCCCTAAATTGTTGGCGCTTCATATCAGTTTAAAGAATGGTATAGAAATATTGATGGTGTCAGACAGAATAATATGTACCACGAACTAGTGTCGTGACAATCCACTGGTAGAGGAACTGAAAGAGACGGTTGGAAAAATTAAACAAACAAAAATAACGTAGCTTTAAGTTAGGGACAGGACACATTTAACTTGCTCTTATTTCTAATGTAGTCATGCTTAGGTCTAAATCGTTGTCATTTCATATGGTGGGTGTAAAAACGCAACACGGAACAGTGAATGATACTTCAAAGTAAAAGCTGAAGTAAGACGTCATCACGTCTTTTGTGCAGCCTACAGCTACATGTGTTTGTCACACTTCGGACATCCCCAAATTAAAACCAATGAGACACACTTTATGTAAATTAGAAGCACGGTTGTTCAACCTGTTAATACATACCTTCTATAAAAACACAGCTCAGCTGAGTAGGGGTATCAATCACAATGACGACAAAGCAAACACATCTTATCTTATGACCTAACATGACCTCTGTTACTTAGTTCGTGTCACTGGTAGTGTAGACGTAAAGCTGTAGCCAAGAATTCCTATTTTGCTTACAAATATGTCACACCACACCATATGATTTGCATCTCAACGTTCATTATAGATATTTTTGCGTGTTTCTACAAGGAGCTGCTTAAAGCAAACACCAAACCCACAAAGGAACACGTATAACATAGCATTGGAAGTAAGGGTAGGGTGGATTCGTCTTGCCTTAACTTAAAGCAGCCATGTGTAATCTCTGTCACTTTATATGTTGAGTGTGAAAACGCAACACTTAGGGTGAATGGTTGTTAAGATTAAAAGCCGAAGTTGGACAACGTATACTGCACTGCCTACAGGTGTATGTCAACAAACTTCTGAGATCCCTTCACTAAAAATATGGGAAACTGTGTACGCAAATTAGAAGCACGGTTGTTTAACATGTTAATACATGCCTTTTATAAAACACAGCTCAGCTGAGTCGGAGAGAAGATATCAATCACAGTGACGACAATGCAAACACACCTTATCTCATGACCTCACATGACCTGTGTCACTTAGTCTGTGTCATTGACAGCGTGGACGTTAAGCTGTAGCCAACATTCCTCTCTCACTAACAAACATGTCAAACCTCACAATATGATTTACATATAAACACTCATCGCAGACATTTTTGAATGCGTCTACATTAAGCTGCTAAGCAGAGTACCAGTATACGTTTTGAGTTATTCATTCAATAAATTTTAAATTTCCTCAACCATGACATTAGCCAAATTGATAGAATTAAGTGAATCGTCATAAAGCTTGATTTGTGCAGCCTACAGTTAAAGGTGTATGTTAAACTTCGGAGATCCCCTCATTTAATAAAAACAATGACACAATCTGTATGTAAATTAGAAGCACGGTTGTTCACCCTGTTAATACATACCTTCTATAAAAACACAGCTCAGCTGAGTAGGGGTATCAATCACAATGACGACAAAGCAAAAACATCTTATCTTATGACCTCACATGACCTCTGTTACTTAGTTCGTGTCACTGGTAGTGTAGACGTGAAGCTGTAGCCGAGAATTCCTCTTTTGCTAACAAATATGTCACACCACACCATATGATTTGCATCTAAACGTTCATTATTATAGACATTTTTGCGAGTTTCTACAAGGAGCTGCTTAGCGGAATTGCAGGGCACCAGTGGACGTTAATCACTCAACAAATTGTTTTAAATCATGTCAATATTTGATGATCAAATCAAATAGAATCGGTGTTAAATGATTATTAAACAGATATACACCATTACACGGTTTGGTATCTTCGACAGTGCCTGATTTATGTAATGTTTACCACATTGTAAAACGACAATTGCTGTTCAGCAAAATCCGTTCTTTGTCAAAACCTCTTTACATGTCTTCATGATCCAGAATATCTATACTATTTCCCCTTGTCAGTCATATAAAATAAATGAAATGAACAAAAATGAAACATAATCTCGTCTCCGCATTATTTTTTCAAGAAACATAGATGAAAAACACACATAATTTTTTTTTGGCCTTACGTTGCGATCAACCATACTGTGTTGTCTATTGACTTTTCAGTACACTGGTAATCAGTAAATCGCGGGTCTATGGATGGACCTTCAGATAAACTGTAGCTGCTGCAGGATCACAAAGGCATTGATATGAATCAAGACTCATCGAATGCGTACAGAGCGTAGAAACATAATCTGTTTATTAGACTCTCCTGTCAGAGTTACAGTCTCTGCTCATAATGCGACTATTAAAGGGCGGACATTTTGTGCGACCATGCTCCAACGCTAGTGTTGTGTTCACCCATTTAAACAATCGCCTTCTTTAAAGGTATACTGTCACCTGTTCCAATTTTGCCACAGTTACCATGGAAAGAAATAATCAAACCAATCACAGATTTTAGGCGGGTGGCCGCTTTTTAAAAACAGCGCTCTCACATAGGCATTTTGAATACCAAGTAGCGCCCTTTTGACCTTATATAGGCATATTTAGATTACAGGTGACTGTATACCTTCAATAATTGCTTTATTACCCCTTTATTGACATAACATTAAAAAATTGCACGGTTTTCTGAAATAAATTAGAAAACTAATTTAGTGACGCCTACTTGATTCGCCAAACATAACATAATAAATAACTTTAGATGATACTTGCATAGGCAGTGTGTTCCCGGCTAAGGCTTATTTGCGCACTATTTGCGCAGTGTCTCCGACTGCAGTCGCAGTGGAATTTCATATTTTGCAAATGTTTATTTTCAGTCGTTTCGATCGGTATTTAGTTTTTTTAACGATAGGCATCAAAACTTGGGGCGAAATGTGCGATCTAAGTGCCAATTTTACATCCGCGTTTCGAGTTTTAGCGCTCATTGTTGGCGGAGTTGGCAAGCATACGCGTTCAGTGTATGTTGTGACCACCTGACGTGATTTACGCAGCTCGATAAATTAGCATATATACAGAAGACCTGTGTGGTTGCTGTACACTTAGTTTCGCACCCACTCAAAACCTTAGGCGGAACACTGATTTAATTTAGGAACAATTAAGAATCCTGCAAAGCTATTTGCATCTGTGTGTAACAGTATCTAAAACGCCTATCAGAAATTCATCAGGATCATGTCAAGCAACAGTAGAAGGGGAAGCACTGACAGTGGAGACAGCAGCAGCGGTGACGAATACACTGAACGTGATCGGCAGAGAATTTCTGCAGAAGTCGACGCCGCCATTGCGGGAGGAGTCATGGGAGCTACCGCATTTGCAACTGGTCACCAACCCGACGACAAGGGCAATGAAGCCAAGCCAAAGACTGAACACAGTGGTCAGGCTGCTGCATCTTCTTCAAGTCCAAGTAGGTCGTGGATAAATCCAAAGAAGAATGGAAGGAAAGACAAGCCAAAGTAAGTGCAATGACATCAGGGTAGACGAGGTGAATGAAATGTAGGCCAAGGTGTAGCCATTATCGTAAAACATAAAAGATATCCTCGTTCAAGAAAAAATCAAATGCCAAGTAACGAACGCGTGGCTTTACGTATACTTTCTTTTTTACTTCCGTGTTTACGTAGCTCAAAAAAATTTAGGATCGGCAGGTAAAAATAGGGTATGTCGGGTTTACGGAACAGCACAAGTTTTTGTTCGGCCTTAGACAATGACTATGTTTGAAATGCTGCCAATACGCCCACTCTATCTTTATAACCGGGGACAATGTGGTATTATCGAGCTGTCTAGATATCGCGGACAACGAGAAATTGTCGATGCATATGGACTTTGTGACTGACTCATTGATTATTCATGGTGTTTATCAACTCAAACGCTGGTACCTTAAATAAGTTCTCGTAAATCAACATCGATCTGCAAATATAATTTGGGAGAAATTGTCAAGGAGAGGCAAGTTTGTTCTCAAATTGAATGGTAACTTGTCACTACCAGTGGGGATGTGTCGCTTACATTTTGCGGAGAACCAGACAAAAAAACATGCTCACGCATAAATTGCAATAAAATTGCGCTTGACTAGAACATAGTGTAGTGAAGACAGAAGAAAATGTAAACAGGAAGTGGTTATTAGTGATAAAAGCAAAGCATTGACGACTGTTCCAATAGATTCATCGCTGATAATATTTTGTATGGTGCTAAAAAGGGTCTCTCAATGCTTAAATCATTTTGTGGGCGTGAAGAGCACCTCAAAAATGGAAATAAAAAATAAACCGCACTTGGTAAGGAAATAGTGTGTAGAGTCTATCATACACTGTAATGGAGGCGACAAAAACTAAACAAAAAGCATCGGATGACAATACGAACTGTAACAATGTGTAACGGGCACACGAGTAACGAAGTTATATGTTAATTTACACACGTAACTTTTATATGTGCATTGTTTAGGGAGTTACAGGCACTACCATGGGATTACATGCGTGGCATCATGGGCCAGTGGCTAGAGCAGTAGACTCACGATCACAGGATGGTGAGTTCGAACCCCGGCATGGCCATGGTGTTGTGTCCTTAAGCAAGGCACTTTATTCCTCATTGTTTCTCCCCACCAAGGAGTGATGGGTACCTGGTAGAACAGTGGTTGTAATGTGTGCGTTTAGCTCTGCTGCGCTTATTGGCTGCACATGTGAGCTGTTGTTTGCTCCCCTGGGAGTTGAGTGGTATCATATTAGGTCCAGTGACCAGGGGTAATAATAATTGTAAAGCGCCTTGATCACATGTACTTGTGGATACGTGCGCTCTATAAGAACCCCATTATTATTACCAGGGTAGATTGTAAATTGTAAAAGCACGACGTAAGATTTTAAAGTTTTTAAAGGAACGTTTTACATTGTAACTGTGCGACGATCTGCTATTAGTGACAGTCTTAGTGTTTTCCTAACGTGAGTTGAATGGATTCTCCACCATTTCACAACTGTCAGAGAGACACAACTAATCTACAAGTTTCAAAGCCCCATCAATTGTATTCCTGAGCATGCAACTACTATTGAAACTAATGAAGTTTAAGAAGGCTTACATTGCAATAATCCGCCAGCAAATGCTCGGCGATTGACTCGAACATTGGGCATGTTTTAACTCTCCAGCTTATTTTCGGCTTGTCTCTGGGAATTTATACATTACAGTCCACTGGAAGTGCATGGTATAAACATACTATTTGTTGTGGACTGACAGTCAAAAATTTTATCTACCGTTCTCTTCCGTTAAAAGTAAGACTTGATAGACTTCCCGAATTCAAGCCCTCTTCTGCGAACTTTATTCTTCTTGTGCTTCAGTGAATACTTCACTTAACTTTGCCGGAAGTGCTACTTCACTTAACGGAAAAAAAACTTATCTAACATGTATAATATGATCCGTCGGAACTTTTTAAATTCATGTCTCACTCTGCCAATATGTTCACTCTACGACATAGCCACGGTTATACTTTTATAAGAATTTGTTGACGCTTTCTTCCTTTTCATAAAACTTGAAGATATAAAATGTATATACTCTAAAGCTGAAGTAACTGAAGAACAACTTGTACTGTGAATCTAAAAAAATTGTCACGTGCAATTTTTTGTATGTAGTCTTTTTGACCGTTAACTGAGAAGAAGGAGGTGGTTGTCTTACAAATTTACCAGAGTGCCGATATCAAAGTACACAAAAAAGATCATACCTCCATTAAACAATGTCAATTTTAAATTCCGTATCGTGGACGACGATATCGTAATTGGTCTATAATAACAGTTGATTTTCGCGTATTTTAGATAACATTTTAAATATAATTTCTAGTACATGTCATTTGCGCATGCTATACTACAACTAGAGCTTTATTGAGATATTCTGTGCTCGAAAATTAGCACGTTGACTTAGAAGGGTTTCTGCTTTAAATATAGACTATATTTTCATGAACATCAGATTGGTTCTCCAAGCCGATGGGATTATGCAAGTTGATCCTTTATATGACTGTTTAATCATAAAAGAGCTAGTTTGTCAAAAGACTTTGTAATTTCATTCCCACATGGCATTTCTAAACTTCGGACAAGTTATGATAACACGCATAAAATTGAATGAAAAGGGAAGCCACTTACTTAAAATAATGAGGCCTAGCAGCGGAAAAAAACCCCATGTGACCGTAAAGATTTACTGAGCAGATGAATTAACTCCTGTACTGTAATGGAAGGTTGTCGCGGCCACGCGTAGATGGCACCAGTGCATTTATACAAACATTGACATGTCATACGTAGTGCACAAATCACTGTACAAAGAAGATGTGTATTTCAATTTAATTTACCTGAGATTTTGAGGGTATCCTCAAAATGGCAGTACATGTCAAAAATATTCCTTTTGGGGTGGAAATACCGGAGAGGTGCATTGATACGGACAAGATTGTGCAAACGGCTGTAAATTCCAACTGCGTTTCTCTAGAGAAGTACATTTGTTTGACAGTTTATTACTTTAGAATGCAAATATCTGTAATAACTTATCGCCAAGCTCCGTCTTTGAAAGCACATTCTTGTTGTTGACAGTCACCATTCGGTGTACACATGCACGCATCAATTACAGAATTTCAGACGTATAAGGTGACCCTATAATACGGTTTAAAGCAGGTTGGAAACAAACCTGACCTACATATATGTACAGATTGATCAAGTCTGAATGCAGAAACAATAAATCAAGCAAAGATAACTATGACAAAAAGGGATGCTGTCAGAAGTCATATGTGTAAATGTCAAGAGACATTCATCCTGCTGTGGGGTTACAATTTATAAAGCCAAGTACGGCTGTCAATAATTGGCTCTGAATCAGACAAATAAAATTAATATTGTCTTATAACAATATGTGTTCCGTCCTACAGCATTGTTTCCATGCGCACGTCAAAAGTGAACGAGTAGGAAATATTCTAAATAATGGTCAAATGTATGAACTGATGTACAAATTTTTGTCTCGAAGGTCTCTCTTTTCATGCATCATTGAACTTGTAAATATGTGTAGAGGTGTTTACAAAATTTTTTCGTCATTTTCCTTGTAAGTGGAAAACATCCTATTTACTCGTGTTATCATGCTTATGTCACGTACTTCAAGTGACCATTACTTAGCATATCATGATATTCACGTCTATGATAGTCCGAACGATCTCTTGATTTTCTTATTTTATTCTTTTTGCACCTGGACAGGAAGCATATGGGAAATAAGGCTTTGATAGTGAGTAATAGATGGGGAGGTCCAATCCAGGGAGAAGTGACTGATGCTGTTCATCTGCTAATCCGACTTCTTCGTGAATTGGGATTATCGGTCTATTGCACCGCCCTCACAGCTACAGAGGCAGAAATAAAGGAAGCAAAAGAATATGGTGTTGAGCTGATAGTGCCATCACCGATTCCAAGATTCAAGGTCAGGTGTGAGCCACCAAACGCTGATTGGCTGTATCGACATCAGGATTACTTTCCACATTTGAAAGAGTTAGCCAATGTCAGATTCGTTTTCGGATTCGGCACGATTAACTCTGACATCGCCTTTAAAATTGAAAACGATGTATTCCAGAAAGCAGAATTCTACTTGATCAATCTGTTTGATAAGGACGTTATTACCCCTGTCATTGCCAATTGCGAGGCACCAGAACTTGAGCTCCGACGCAATAACGTATTACAAGAAGGTCAAGATTCGAGCTCAGTCTTCTCCGTCGGACGCAGAATCTTCAACAGTTACGAAAAAATATATCGAAAAAGTTCAAAGATAAAACACTATAGATTATCGTCGATGGTAGATTAGAATTATTTCAAGATTAACGCCCCTGAATTTGACGATGAAGAATTCCAAATTCTGTCATTGTTCCAAGAGCACGAGTTAGAATATTTGACAAGTGACAGTAATGTCGTGAAGGCCATTAATTCACTGGCAGACTCCTTTTATCAAATGAAGAAACCCGCCTTGAAATGGAAAATTCTTGGAGTACCAAAGCGTTGCGAACCTGAGCTTATAGAACTTAAGAATCCTCATCCACATTTAGAGGTCATTTTGGCACGAATGCCATCTGCTGAACACTTGAATGATGAACTTGGCCGAACAAATCTTGTTCTTATCCATCCATACTCTGTCCCCTATGTCAATCTAACACTTGCAGCCATGTCCGCCGCAATTCCTGTCATTGTTCCCGCTGGATCACTGAGCCATGAGCTGATCAGGTTGCATACACCTGAGCACGAAGATAGCATTGTTGTAGATATGACCAAATCTCATGAGCTGGAGAAGCGTATGAGTAAGTTTCTGTGTAAATATGAGATTACACTAAAAAGGGCGAAGAATATAAAAGGTGTAATACGGAGTAAGATGGAACAAGAGCTGGAGAATATCAATCATGATTTCGTCAGAGTGGTAAAGGATGATGCAGAGAATAAACATGGAATCACCTTAATAAGAGAGAAGCACTCTGCCAAGGGCACACAAGGTATTGGCTGTAAGACATTTTATTAGCCATTAAACACTGTCTAAATAGAAGCTATTAATATGGTCTCTGTCAGGGTTCATTCTGTCTGTCTGTCTGCTTGTCTATCTGTCTGTCTGTCTGTCTGCCTGTCTGTCTATCTGTCTGTATGTCCGTCGACGTCAGCACGTATATGTATGTATGGATGGATGGGTGGATGCATGCATGCATGCATACAAACGTACATACGTATGTATGCATGCATGCATATATAATATGTATGTATGTATACGTTTGTTAAGTCAAATATTGCGAGGTACATACAAAGTTCATATCTGGTGTGTAGATGTGTCGTTGGTATACGGCAAGACGTTTTTGAGCTGGCGGTATTGTCAAAAATATTCCAAAAAGCTCAAGTCACCGATTTGGTCAAATCTTTCTATGCATACCTGCGGGTCAGATAGCTGTAATACTTTGTATAAAGACCCCTAGGGATGGCGCAATTCAGACTTGTTCAAACTCTGATGAAATCTGCAAATTTGTGTTTCTAGGCAACCTTTGTTGTTTTTATCAAAAATATCAGAGAGAAAATTTTCATCTTCAAAAGTGCTTGTCGCTTTGGATGACCTTGTTAAAATTTGGTCTAATGTTCATGAGATTGGCAAATGAGTATTTTAAGGCAATGCGGTAAATTATTAGACAAAAATATCTTACTAAGAAAATGCTTGTCCGATAAATGTGAAATTTTGGATACGATTGTGCTATGATGACCTCATCCTTATTTTGGCAAAATAGGCATAAATGTGTTTAAATGGCGATTTTGCCACTAGTCAAAACAACTCCTTAGAATCCACTTGTCCGTGTGCTTTTACGTTGGTATAAAATTTAATGATCGTAGGGTTGACTTCAGTCCAATTTGTTAATTTTTTTTGCAAAATTAGGAAGATCGGATTATAGAGACAATGCTAGCAGTCTGTAACAGATGCCATCCTGATATCTGTATATTGTTGTACAAAGTGAATACTGTTTATGTTAGTCTGCTACGGAGAGGGCAATTGTTATACAAAGAACAGCCTGAAAGTAAGGTCTCACCTGCTTGGTTGCTTACTCTACTCATGTAAGTTCATGTGAGGTAATGGTGTGGATTTAACAGCCTATATTGTGGTGCACGATCACCATGTGATGGTCATAACACTTTCTTTGCTACACAGCAATCAGTTTCCTTGAAACTACATGTACTCTGTTTGATCGCTGCTCCTGACATTATGCAATTTATCTTTTCTGAATATATGACTCTCACTTGAGTTCATCTACCTACACGTGTCTACTCCCTTTCTCCGGGGATATGCATTGTTATATGGCATGGATGGTGTCTGTGTATGTATATGTGAGGGGTTTGCAAGTGTGTGCATTTTCTGAAATAATTCATCAGACCTTTACAGGACTTTTGCTCTAGCAAAATGGTATTATGCTGTGTATGTATTCCATGCCAACTCAGTAAATAGTACCTACTGTGCCATTTACGTTATTTCACGTTTTTCTTAAATCACCACTTTAGATTTCTAACTATTTTATATCATATTCTAACTGAAATGCTTTTATTGATTCGCTGATGTAAAATGTTTAAAACTTTCTCAACTTGTAGGGGAAGATGTGGAATAAATGGTATAATTCTTCATTTTACATTTGCATTTAAGGCGTTTCGCATTTTACTTATTTATTTGGCAGATCATGAAGAACATCAAAAGACAGAACCTCAAAAACATTCAAGAAAGAGAAAGGGACAGGAACGCGATCCATGTGAGTACATATCTGTTAATTTGTCGCAAAAATGAAACAGGCAGTTAATATTAATTTAGTAAGCACCGTCACCTTACTCACACTACGAATCTAAATTCCATCTTTTGTTATAGTATCAGTTCTGATTTTGGTGGGCACAGAAATACTGAGCCTAGCTCTGTTTAGGCATTCCCTGAGTACTATTCAATCCACTTGTTTTAACATAGATGACATGAAACTGAAAGTACGAGTGAGTGAAGTCGTTTCAGAGAGAGGGCGTACAATTGAGGAAGTTGAAAGAGGTTTCTATGAGAGTGAGGAAGTCAGAGAACAGACTGAAGAAGTCGGGGAGATACTTGATAACCAACACGACGAGATGAAATTGAAGGATACTGGACAGGAAAGCATTTCCTACACAATGTCATGTCAGTCGTTAAATGCATTGGAATGCCTGATGAGAAAATATGAGAATGGAACACTCCAGGACATAATGGACAATAAATTCCTGTCTGATAAAATCCTGGATAAAATCGGTGCATTTCACTTGGCAATTGACGTAACCATTGACTACGAAGAATACTATTTGTGTAGAAAGGAACTTATCAAAAAAGACGGTAAGCAGACACTTTGTTTTAAAAGTGATTTGATATGTTTATATGGAAGCTGTTGTACGTTACATGCACCTACTGAATTATGCCAAGTTTCAAGCGGTTACAAAATATCAGTAGGTACTGTGTGAAAGCTTCTGTCACCGAGGTTTTCAGGGGAATGTAAGTCGACACTTCAATAGTTCTGCACTTCATGGTAACCAATGACAAACTCTGAATAACGTTATCCAATACAATGTTAAAAGACCCTGTTATTGATTGTTTTCTAATAACTTTTACCTGCCCATGGTCACTGAGGGACCTAATTTGCTTATCTCTTTAAACAGTCACTCTGATTCGCATAATTCTTGACGACATTGACACTTTACTTAGTTTTACAACTTTGTTTTTTTATAGTCATTTTTTTAAATTATGGGAGTGTCTTGAGATTAAGCTCATAAACAACCTGTACCTTCATACTCTCTACAACACATGCTCATCTATTTTGGGTTTCACTAACCTTTGACCAAGTCATCATGTTCCAAATTTCATGAAGATAGTATGCGTCTCGAAAGTTCCTCAATAAAACTTTCAACCAATCTCTTACCAAATTAAGAATAAAAACCAGGGATCACCGTGCAAAGATTCAATTAGAGAAACAAATTACCAAACATTAAAAATGGCTGCCATCCCTGTGTTAACTCTTTGGTGAAAAATAACATTTCCGAATTTCGAAAAACTAAGACTGTAAAAAGTTTTCTTACAATGAGCCTCCTGCAAGTGGTAGATCTGCAAGGAATTGTAAATGTTTGAGAATAAATACCTAAAATAACAAGGAATAAAATCATTCCTGTATTGGTACATCAACATACTTCTGAATAAAGTGTATATACAATTGTATTATTATCTTAGTAACCTTAGATTTTCACTCAAGCTTATAAACGACCAAGCAAAACTTAATCGACCGAATTAGGACATAGAGGAGCAAGTATCTGTGTTCAAACTACATTAATAATTTACTGATCATATTTTATGTTCTTGTATGTATAATTTATCCACAGCCTTGTTTACCGTTTTTTGTGTTTTTTTTCCCTGTCAATTCAGGCCTTTCTCCGCAGCTAAGAAGACATACATATAAAATTCAGCCTATGATACAACAAGAGACTGCGAATGCGTCAGGAAGAAAGAACAAAGCCAGGGATCTCCTGAAGGCTTTTGAAAGGGAGGGTGACAAGGTGACTGAGAGCCAGATAAATACACTTGACCAGCTTTTGCACAAGAAGGAGGAGAAGAGACTGATGGAGTGCCAACAATCCTTACAAGAACGCAAGGAACGGGCAGGACGTGTTGAAAGTGGTATGACACATTCCCCACAGCTAGCTACATACACACATACATACATACATACATACATACATACATACATACATACATACATACATACATACATACATACATACATACACGAGTGTGTGCCTACCAGCCTATCTACCAACCTATCTTCATATACCTACTCACATATATATACATACTTACATTTACAACTACTTACTTCCTCTCTGCTTTGTAACTGAAGCATCATTGTCACTAGTGTACTGATTGCTAATGAAAATATTACATGGTTGTATTATGATTGATTTTATATTGCTGTTTCATGTGTTATTTTTAAATATAAACATATTCAATGTTTCAATACATCGTCTGTAATTATTTCTAATGTGCAGATTCTTCTCGGCCTGCACAGCATATTCAAGGTGACTCTGAATTCACACCAATGACTGATGTACATCTACTGTCAGATGACGAGATAGCAGAGAAGAATGAAGAACTCGAGATCAAGGTCACCAATCTTACAATAAGTGGTAGAGTAATACGATCATGGAACAGAGAAAGGGGGCGAGGAAGAGACATTTTAAAATCGATGGTGGTTGAGGGAGACAGAACAGGGAAAGCTCAATTAAATCCACTTCTAAGTAAGTTTGCAGAGGTGAAGAACGAGACACGAGTTCTTGCCACCGATCATCCTGAAATGGTGATGAAAACTGAGAAGTTACCAGCATATGCAGATCATATCGTTAGCGATGCAGAAATCCCTGAAGAAACAAAGGGAGTGTACCTGGATGTGAGACGAGTTGAGACAGGTTAGTTTGGGTTTAGACCAATCAGTACAGAACAGTTCAGTACAGTGAACATTCACTGACCCATCAGTGAATACACACACTGACCATAATCGTACATGCACTGACCAACCAGTGTACATACACTGACCATCAGTGTACATGCACCAACCAATCAGTGAACACGCACTGACCAATTATCAGTGTACATGCACTGACGAATCAGTATACATATGCTGACCAATCTTCGTATATGTCCTGACCAATCAGTGTATATGTCCTTACCATGCAATCAGAGTAGCTACACTGACCAATCAGTGTACATACAGTAACTGTTTTTATGATTTACCAAGAATGAAATGCACAAAAATTATGTCCTGCTTACAGTGGACTTTAAACAATAGCTAAGTAAACAAGTCACCGTTGATGACACAGTCCCAACTTGTTAACGGGTACTTTAATTACAAGTCCTCAGAGAGGATAGAGCCTCTACATTTATTAGATCTGTGATTAAAAATACAGCAATACAGATGAGGCTTAATGGCCAAGAATGAGTTCCATTGTGGTGAAAACATAAAGGCAATGTAGGCTGCCATCCTAATTACAAAAGGTCATTAAATGACTCAATTATTGATTAATCGACAGGATGCTACTAAACATTTTCGCATCCTATCCTAACACTGACAGATTATCACCGGTACCATATTTCATAAAGTGTAATGCAGTGCTTCAGGACATTCACCCTAAAAACAAAAATTCATTATGTAAATGCAAACCAGCAATTAATTTAAATGATACCGCTAAGTGTCATTGAATTGTATTTACAAAACAATGAGATCAAAGTCTGTACCAAGTTTCATCAAATTTGACGTAGTATTGTGGATATATCACTCTAATTAGGAAATGTCATTACATATGCAATTACAAATTAATTAACATGGCACTGATAAATGTCATTTTCACTGTTAAATCAATGTGAGCTTCACATCTGTACCAAGTTTCATGAAATTTGATACAGTATTTCTTGACATATCAGCCTAATAACGGAAATTCAATAATTGACATGATACTGCTATATGTCGTGAAATAACTTGATGTGCATTTGTATGACATAGGTCAATGTCCTTATACCAACTTTGAATGATATTGTTTGAAATATGTCTAAGACTCATAGGACATGAAATTGGATCAACATTCAGTTCAATACACCAGCTTTCTAATTACTACCATTTGAAATCGTATGGTTTGGAAGTGCATTAATGGACTGCCTTGATGAGGTTGTCTGTATCTCTTGCTGAAAAACTTTGACTTATGTAATGTCGCCTGTTAGCATCCAAGCGGCGGTAACAGATATACTCTTGGAGGTCTCCCCGTGTGTGGTTCTAGTAACAGGTCTCTGTGTTCTGACAACAGAAGTAGATGTTGAAATGACATTTGTGGTAATAGTGGATACCATGGTATTTTTGGCCAAACTGGTGTTATCATAACAACTCTGGCCTTGTCCTTGCGTATCTTCTGCAGGCACTTCGATATTAGTGGTGGCGGAGGAGCTATTGCTTGGGGGTCCATCGTCCAGGAGGCATACTGAGGTAGTTTGCTTGCGATGCAACTTGCAAACATGTCTATCAAATGAAAAGTTTGTTGTGAGATCCTTTGGAAAATTCTGGGATGTAACTGGTAATCATGGTGATCCCGAAACTGCCGGGATTGCCCGTCTACTAACAAATATGATATCCCTGGCAGGTATTCCACTATCAACTGAATGTTTTGTGGTTCGCAAAATTCCCATACTTCTAGAGTTATAGCACAGGGCTTGGGAGACTTTGCACCCCCTTTGTATTTCAGATAAGCCACAGCAACTCAATTGTCCAGTTGTAACTTCACCCCTATACTTTCTCGATTTCTGAGAAAAGACTGAAGCACTAACTTGGCTGCCTGAAGCTCAAGGAAGTTGATGTGTTGCCTCTTTTCCTCTGCCGTCCATCTGCCTTGAACAGTCTGGCTGGCACATATACCGCCCCACCCTGACAGGGAGGCGTCTGACTGGATTATCAAATTTGGGGGCAGAGACTGAATAGGGTGACCGTTGAAGTTTGAAGCTGTGTGGATCCATCATTGTAAATCGGCATGTGCCTCTTGACTCAGACAAATCTGATGATCCAAAGAATTTTCTAGTAGACTGTGGTTCAACTGCTGTTGGAGGGCACGATAGTGTGCGGCTGCAATCTTCATTGCTCCCCTCGCATTCTCTATCAATCTTAGCATCTGTGCTATTTGCCTGAGGGATACTAATCGTTTTGCTTGCATGGCTGTGGCCATTGTAGGTATTTTATTTAGTTTTCTCAACGGTACCGACACAGTCATGTCTTCTGTATTGTACAGACAGCCAAGGTGTAGAAGTTGCTTTGTTGGTACCAAATGAGACTTGCCTTCGTTGGGAATGAACCCCAGCTTGCTGAGCAGAGACAGTAAAACACTGGTGTTCTGGAGACACCCTCCTCGCACTCCGCTTATTGAACACATCGTCTATATAGCTGCTGCATACAATTCCTTGTTTCCTTGCATGTGCCATGGGTACTCGTAGCACATCCGTAAAGATGCGAGAAGCAGACGTTAGACTGAACGGGAGACATGTATACTGATACTGTTGGTTTTGCTACTGGAAACAGAGATACTTCCTGTGATCCTTGTGTATGGGTATCATATTATAGGCATCTGTCAAGTCGATGGACGTCATGTTTCGATACAAAATCTTCTGAATAAAAGGATGGCCTTCCATGCAAAATTTTATCTTTTTATAAATTTGTTTAACTCCCTCAGGTCTATGATGACATTCATCCCTCCAGATTTCTTTAGAATTGCAAAAATCCAGGACAGAAATTGGTCTGGATGAGGTTGTGCTGGCTCAATTGACTGCTCTGATAATAGGAGCTCCATTTGCCCCCTCAATATTCATAAAGTCTATCTCTGAACATGCAGTTGACACCGGCCTGGTTAATTGAAAGGGGGTACTGGTTAGCTTAAGTCTGTATCCTTGTATGACTGTAAAAGTCCATGAACTGTTTGTAATTTTTTCCACTCGTTCACAAAATACTGGAGTCTCCATGCATGTGGCAAGTTTACAAGTGGAAAATTATTGTCTATACTCATTTGTGGGCTTTCCTTTGCCACGTCCTTTACCCTTCCGGGAATCATAGTCTCTATCCTGCTTGCGCTTAAAGTTGTACTCTTTCTTCTGGTCATCATAAGAAAAGTTACTGTAGCATTGGTTACTATATGAGAGTCCCTTCCTGTCATCATATCTACGTTGAGACATGACTCTTGTTTCAGTGACACTGCGAAAAGTGTTCACCAACTTCTTGGACTCATTGATAGCCTTGACCATATCACCATGAAAGAAACCTTTCATGCTTGACTTTGCTGTCTGTAGAGTATCCTTGTACTTAGGGCGAAAAAGAGGCTCCTTTGTAGCCTGCTGTAATGTGGCCATCATACAACTTGATGTTGTGAGTAGATGGGTTACATCAGACAAAGCAGATTTAACTTGCTTCTTTATGTCTTGAAAATTGTCAGGTTGAAACTGAAAAGAACAAACAAATTCCGGCACCTTGATAACAGGGCGCAAAGCTGAGTGCCTAACATGGAGGGTCGTGTAATAGGGTCTGCCATAATTACGAAAAGTTGCTGCACCAGACCGGATTAAACTTCTGAGTAAAGCTGGCATTTCTTGCACTTCAAAAGACGCTAATTTGTCCTCCGGCACTAAATAAATTTGTTGCAAATCCTGTAACTGTTTCGGACACAACCGTTTATTCACTCTTTTCAATAACCAGTCCACCGAGGTCTGAGCAACCGGCCAAGTCACAGGACCCGAAATATGATCAGGCACGTCATCAAATATGGCGTCTAACTCAACCTCGGCTGTCATGCCCAACAGGGGTGCAACTTTTGCTAGAAATTACTCATTAAAATCCTCCCGATAACTGTCATCTGAACCCTCAATATAATCCAACTCAGTTTCATACTCACTATCAGAACTACGAGCAATCTTACGACTTGGAGAAAACGGCGGTGACAAATTCAGTTTTGGGGGCACGTAACCACGTGGGCGTGCGCTGCTAGCATAACTAGTACCAGTCATATTTTCAGTTTCTTGACCGGCCGGAACTTGCGATGCAAATAAATTTGTAAAAGTCGCCTTGATGGTTTGAGAGTGACTCTCTAGTTGAGACATCTGTCCCACCAACTGAGCAAGAATGCCCGTTGTAGAACTAGTCGATGGCAAAATTGGATCAGGATCCGATTCAAACTCAGACGCTACAATGTCGATCGCCATATTGAGTTCATCATCTAGTCCTGGCCTATTTTCCATTGAGTTGTAGCGTTGCTAATATCATGATCAGCCTCGCCAGCTGCCTCCGTGTGAACAGCACTACAGGAGGACTTTTGCTTCTTGTTCTTGGCGGTCTTAGACTCGCTCATACTTGAAAGTCAAAAAAGAGGAACGGAGGGCCCGCGACATGAACTTCTCTCTTTGGCGCATGAAAGTGGAATGACTGCAGGGCACCCTTATTGGAATTCAGTGCTCAGTATTTTGGAACAGCGCCATCTATCGGTGAAAGTGGGAAGGCATTGTTTGGTAAGATACACGGAGCATAATGAAAAGACTCTCTGGAACATTCACAAATGTCTTCAAAAGGTACCATTTCCTTACTGACAAACCACAATTTGTAAAATCTATGATGATTTTCTCAATGGTGCCCCACAAGGATGTGTTTTAAGTCCTTTTTGTTTATTTTGTATACAAATGATTGCCGGAGTAGTTCTCCAACTTGACCATTTTTCAAATGTTCAGATGATGAAGCTGTACTTGCTCTCCTAGGTAACTCAAACTCGAAAATTGATTACATAAATTCGATTAAATATTTTTCTCATTGGTGTAGCTCAAATTTCCTAGAGCTAAATGCGTCAAAGACGAAAGAGCTTACGATCGACTTTAGTCAGGTTCCTGATAAAAATTACCACATTTGTATTGATGGAGAAGCTGTTGAACAGGTGACCTTCTTCAAGTATCTTTGCGTAATTCTTGATAAGAAACTTTCGTTTAGTCATCATACAACAGCTCTTCAAAAGAAATGTCAGCAGAGGTTGCACGTGCTTAGGAGGCTGGTTAATTGATGGGGATTCACATCTGTTACTCTTACTATATCGGAATCACTGCTGACGCAAATCATCCTTTGTATTCCTCCTTTGAATTATTGCCTTCAGAGAGGAGATTTTGCTGTTTGAATTGTTCAAAATTAAGGTACAGCAAGAGCTTTGTTCCAATAGCCATCAAGAGACTCAATCTCTGAAATGTATTTTTCGTGAATTTGCTGACATAATCTGTGTATTATTTCTATCCTCTGAGTTGTAAGGTGATTTTCCTTTAGAAAAATAAAGTATAAAGTATACATTTAAAAGAAATAAAAAACTCTTGACAAATATGTATCAACTATGTTACATACCAAAAAGCTTGATATATTTTAACAATCACATGAACAAACAAAAACAAACTAAAAACTATGTTATGATTAAAAATCTGAATGTAGGTATTTCAAATATGAAAAAGACTTGGCGGGTCAGCCAAATTTGGATGATAGAATTTTTGAAAATGGAAAAATAAAAAATATCATGAATAATTTTGAGGGAATTTGTTTAAAAATTTGCTTAAGGTAATCAATCGACAGCAAGCAAACAAGCGAACAAATAAAAAACACTCTATGTAACTGTGATTGACATCAAACACACAAAACAATTTACGAACTGGCAACTCTATGCTCAAACATGTGACGAAGTTCATAGTAACAACAAACAAACAAAGGAAAACACACTGTATATATCCTTGATTGACATCAAACGGAAAAACAGATTTCAATCTGGCAAGTCTATTTGAATAACATGAGCAAATCGGCATACAATGACTTACTTTATGGATCAAAAATCACATTTTTATAAATGAAATGCAAATACGTTGCCATGGAAGAGTGATTTACATCAACATGTATTTGTGATTGAGGTCACAAAACAACAAAACAATTTACAATTTGGCAACTCTATCTTTAAAACACGACCTAATAAATTAGCAATACAATGACTTACCTAAGGGAAGAAAAATCACATTTTTATCAATAAAATACAAATGTTTCCATGGAAACATGAGTTACACTAACATGTATTTGTGATTGCGATCAAAACACTACAAAACAATTTATAACCTGGCAACTATTTGTAAAACATGAGCTAATCAGTAATACAATGACTTACCTTAAGGACTGAAAATCACATTTCCATCAATAAAATGCAAATACGTTGCCATAGAAACATGCCAGTTACATCGACATGTAAGGAAGTTGTTTCTTTAAATTATCAATAAGTTTGTGTAAACAAAAGAAGTTTGCATTTCGTCAAACTTTGTGAGATCAGAAAATGTTTGATTTCATAAAAATTGTAGTTTGCAAGTTGACCTTTAAGTTTTTTGTTTTCCCTAGGCCATCCGGTCAAGGGGAGTGTCCTGAAAGTGTTTGGGTATGGATCAATACCGGGACGATTTGATGGAGCTTATGGAATATATATCAAGAAGAACGGTCAATGGGTTATATGTGATAGAGAGAATCATAGAGTTCAGGTTATTGATCCAATCAAACTCTGCTGTGATCTCACCTTACAATTCCATGCATTCCCACAGTCATTTAATCCATGGAATGTCACAGTGGATGAAGACAATGACCAATACTTTATGAGTGATTACAGGAATGAACAAGTTGTAGTGAGTTCTGGACAAAGCAAGATTTTAAACTGTTTTGGACGCAAAGAAGGAATTTCACCAAGAGGTATCTGCTTGAGTCCTGATGGTTTTATATTCATTGGTGACTACAAAGGGTATGTGCGAAAATATAAGAAATCTGGCCAACACATTGCAAGAACTGAAGAAGGACAAGTCAGTAAGCCCAGAGATCTGATTGCGAATAAGAAATGTATTTTTGTTTCAGATGTTGGCAGGAAATGTGTTCATGTTTTAAATCACCAGATGCAAAGTATAAGAGACATTGGCAAGGGACACTTAAAGGGGCCCTATGGTTTGTGTTTTGATCACCAACAAGATGGCATATATGTTTGTGATTACAATGGGCATTTAGTGGTTCACTTAAATTGTGATGGTGAATTTCTCAGCTATATAGGTCAAGGTCAGTTAAGGGAACCACTTCACATTGCACTGTGTAAGGATAATCCATACAGATTAGTTGTAACACAGGATCACTGTATTAAACTACTGTACATATAAGCAGACATGACACCACATCATGTCAACTCTGCAGGGATATATCTAGTGAAAATCTAAAAATTTTCTGACAAATTTTATACAACTCATTACAACTGGCAGGCTTTAAATGTGTAATTTTTGAAGGTAATTTGCATATTTTGCATGTTTAATATATATTTCTGGATCAGACCTTAAGTTGTGATCTTGAATAGACCAATTTGTCTAACGTTCACAGAAAATTCAGTATTTTCTGACTTTTTTCAAGTTTTCTCACAGCAACCTTTTTGCAATTTTATTGTGAGAAATTGTCAGAATAATTTTTTACTTTTACAGATGTGTGCATAAGTGTACAGAAACATACATAGAAGCAGATATGGCAATATTACATGTCAAGTCTGCAGGTATATTTCTGGTGAAAATCTACAACTTTCCAGCTGAATTTTACACAACACGATGCAAACGACAGACTGTAGCGATTAAATTTTATTGGTAGTTTGAACAATTTTGATTATTTCAGCTAGATTTTGGATCAAAGAAGAAGTTCTCCTTCATATCTACCAATAAATACTAAACTTTTATGTAAAACTGATTCACATTTTTGAAGTTCAGAAAAAATTGTCCATGACAGATCTCATGCCCTAGCTAACTTACAGAAATGCGCTTACAGTACACGTTGTTGAAAAAATACACGATTTTCACAGACATGTGTGTGCAGAAACGTACCTTGTCATTTCGATGCTTTAAGCGACTCTTACGATCCAGGTATTCCTCTATATCGGGAATGGTTTCCGCAGTCTACAGGTATATTCACGAAGAGAACACAACAGCTGTCAAGCTGACAGACTGCCATGTTTGAACTGAACGGAACAGGGTAAGTTTGCACACTGCCGTAAGGGGGCGCTATGATCAATTACGCTATCAGAACTGACTGAGCGGACTTTGCGTTGAGTTGTTCCAGACTGAGTTAGCGTACGTTGCCATAGCTGTGACCCTGTCAATCCAAGGCCAGCTAACCGCCGTTTGTCTTTAGAAAAAACAGTTGATGGGAACAAATGTAGAAATTATCTGTTTTGTTAATGGAGTTCTTTAAATCGTTTGTTATAGCTAAATCAGCTTAGCTCTTTTCAATAACAATCAGCTTAACTTCTTTACTGTTTTTGCTGATCAAAGCTGACTGGCTTTTCAGCATGTTAACCCACTATGTTCGTTGCGTTGCTGCCGTAGAGTGTACAGATAGGCTAGATGAGAATATATCGTCAAAATTAATTACCATTGTAAATATCGTTTTCGTACGTTAATTTAAGGAAAATTTGTTAAGTATTCATGTCGGAACTAGAAATTTAGCCACCGATTATGGCTGCAAGAAAAAGATAAAAGTTTGTTTGATATAATTATCTTGAATAAGAAATAAAGTTTGAAAGTTGAATGTTTTGATGTACAATCACTCAAATATGCATATTTCTATCTCGCGGCAAATGATACGTTGCTCTGTGTACGAGTACTTGTAAATAAAGTTTTGATGAATGCGAAATAAACTTGCCTGAAGACTCGTGTTTGCTGGATTACCTTGTAGTTTTTTAGAGTTCATCTGATGTGATATTATATTCAACAAAGCATGCACATGTAGGAAATACGCTTCTAAACCATATCTTGATTTACTTCATAGTATACTTGGCGTTCCTATTTCGATCTCACTCATGATACAGAAATGGAAGTCTGGCATCTATAACTTGCTTCAGTTGCTTTTCCTACAACGATGGAATGGGTCACGGTTACCGGTAGCATTATATAGGCAGGGGTGGTCGGAACCTCGCTCAAAGGTCGTATTGGATCAATACGACCTATGTAAACTCTGTATCCAAGTTAGGGACTGGTCAGTTTTTTCAGCCGCTTTGGGGGGTGGGGTTGATTCATGGGGGTCACCCTCTTTTTGACTTTGGTGATGGGGTCAATATGTTTTTGAAATGCTTGATGGTGGGGCCAGAGTGTTTTTAAATTAAGACATCGGCTGATACTTGCATAAAATGCATCGTACCAGCCGCGAATGGTATCATTCATGTGCAGTTTTCGGCACGCCCTTCGGGTGCGTAACTTTATATCGGAGAAACATTTTAGACATATCAGGTATATCTGCATGTTTGCATATTGAAAGTCTCTTCTGCAAAGCGTACATATTATTATGAAATCTGCCCTTCATATATAAAGCATGACAAAATCATGATCCTTTACTGTTTTCTCTATAAGAACTAAGAACGGGAAAGCGCTGAAATTTCACAATACATTGATACAGTGACATATTTTAGAAAGAGAAAAAATGACAAGATATTTTTCATTCTCATTCATGCAAGCATTTTCCTTCTTGTCACAGGTTTCCATATAAAAGAAGATTTTCATTTTCATGAGTAAAATAATACTAATTAAAAGGCAGATTTTTTGTCATTGTTAACTGTGCTATTAGGGTTTCAACGGTAAAACTAAAGGTCCTTTCAGACACTGTGCACATCAGATTTGGCTACAACTTATAAAACCTAGCTCTCCAGGGATTCTCAGGAGGTGAAATTTGCATCAAGCAAAAAACGCCGATTTTTTCTTTGATCCTATCCATTCTCTTGGTAAAGGCGTTATTGTGCTTTCTAACAACTACTTGAAGTCATAGTTTCTGTCATCAGTAAGGTAACGTGGAAAACCAAAATTCATATTCATGACCTTGGAAGTTAGTTCAAGGACAACTATTAAAGGACGGTTTCAGAGAACTGATATAATGCGTTGTCACCTTATTTCTCTTTTGAGGGAGAGTAGGTGTAATTTATGACGATACAAATTCTTATTTGACTGTCAGTTTTAGGACATGCATTGCTTTCAATATTTGTTAAGTTTATTCATATTGATTTAAAACGATATGACTGATGACGTTGAAGGTGAGAGTAACGTAAAGAATTTGTACTAAAATCTGTCTTTCGGCCGGTCATCAAAATGAAGACTTTTTATTCAATCAGTTTGGTATTTTTTCAATAATTCGATCAGATTTAACATCAAATAACATTCGAATATTTCCAGGTTTAGATGTCAAACATATCAACTCTGCTGTGATACACACTATGTATTGTGATGTATCACGATGCACTGCTGAACACTTGCCAAGAGTGAGTGCAGAGAACTCTAGAGGGCGTGCTAAGTTGTCGCTCTACGAACACTGTAAAAATAGCGGACGCTAGACGCGTCTTTACGCGTTCAAAATGTACATGTCGGTGTTCAAATTTGAACGGCTAGTGTTCATATCGTTAACACTAGTGTTCATAATTTTAACAATGATGTTGCCGTGAGTGTGTGGGGGTTCGAATCCCGTTTGGGTTATAGTAAAATTTAGATTTCTTTAACCTGAGTGGACAGTATTGCTGGTGGATATTTACTGTCCCCGAGTCTGTCTGATAGCTCAGTAAAAAAAGCTTCGTGCTTTTCCGATTAATATATGCGTGTACTGTGTGTGTGTACTGTGTCTGTGTGTAGTCTGCTCCACACACACCGTGTTGCTCGGTCGCGCACAGAATTGCGACATCTACGTCGGTTACTGTGACCAACTCTTTTGGGTTGGAAGCAGTGGCCGACTGGTTTTGTGTGAGGCCTATCAGCTAGGCGATGTTGCCGTGAGTGTGTGGGGGTTCGAATCCCGTTTGGGTTATAGTAAAATTTAGATTTCTAAACCTGAACACTATGGGTTAACAACGATCTCCTTCAAGTGTTCAAAAACTCAGCATCACAGAAATTTTACAATACTGTGAAACAATTAACAGTCTGTTTAGTTGTGTTTTTTACTTTACAATGGCTATATTAAATTTACTATTGCTTCACTGTCCGGTAAACGTACACGGATTTTGGTGTAACGAATTTCACACTAAGTGAAAAATATTTCCGGCCCACAATTGCTGAAAGCTTGTTTTTTCTAAAAAAGGAAGTATACAAAATAATTTTACACGTTTATTACGGGTTGAAAGTTTAAAAATTAGAAAAGAAAATCAGAAAACCACCATGAACGTTTTAATTTTAACATCGGCGTGCAAGAGGCGTTCTACTTCTAAACACTTGGTGTTCAAGTTTGGTGTCTTTTCTTATCCCATGATGCATCAAAACGGAAGTAGCAACATTTTTCTTGTAAGCGCACCCTGAAGTCGTGATCGTGCGGAAGCAAGACCAGAAAGGGTAAGTTTCCTCTCCAAAATAGTAAAAGGTATTAGATTTTTGAAGCATCTATATTATCGTCCTTTGAAATTAATTGTATTGTACCTTGAAATAGCTTAATTACGTGAAGAAACCTTTTTTCTTTCTGTGGCTGCTATACCAACAGCTAGCTGTGACTATGCAGTGGTACTTTTGGCCATAGCCTATCGATCGATCTCACTCGGGTCAAGGGTCATCGCAACACAACTGTAGCGATAACCCTTGACCTGAGCGCGATCGATACGCCTGCATAGTATCGCTGCGTAATCACAGCTAACACATGTCTTTTAGTAAACATAATCGCATGTAAAACATCAGTTAAACATCGTAGAGTATACAATGTATTGTTTCAGCATATGAGAGTTTGGCTTTTTTATTTTAATTAGTTGATGACAAGAAGCAGCAAATATTTTGTAACAGTATTAAAGAGAGGCACTGTATATGAAAGTTTCCCCTTTTCCTTAACCTGATCAGCCCCTCGCCTTTCATTTGAAGTTTCATCTCGCCATATTACCTATTGTTGCATTTTTTCAGGATGTAAAAAGTTGGATTTAACTGAAAATCGAAGAGTTGTTGTAGAAGCTGGTGGTACAGACAACGAAGAAGATGAGTGTACAGGTAGCTGTCTGGAAACAAGCTTGAGAACCTCAGTTCAGCTCACCCCATATGTAGATTTAAACTTCCAAGGGTCAGTAACTGAATTTTGATAAATTTTTGTATTTTTGTTCTGAATAATTTAAGCTTTGGTAGAATGCTATGATCAACTAAATGTTGCCGGAGAATAAGCTTTCACAGACGTGTAGTCTCCCTTATTGAAAGGGCCATTCTTTGTAACTTTTGACCATTTTTTACCTCGGAAAATTCCATGTTAGAGGCTCATATTTGTTGCAAAATGTTGTTTTACGAAGAAATAAACATGATTAGTGATGTTATAGCCACATAAAACTGCTAATTCTTGTTCAAACGTGTTTCCCTTCTGAGCTCGTTTGTTGACGTCTGGCGTGCTCAGCGTGCTGGGGAGAACGCAGATATGGTGACCCCGCGATCATGCGAGATGTACAAGTTCACGTTTATTGTGGGATCAAAACAACATCGCGTCGTGGATTGCCAGACATCTGGCTACGCAATGTGCTCGGACAATGGACTACGAGGTGTACCGGGCAAAAGTAATGAATATTTATTTTGAAATTGCTGTAAATGGCTCGCGCAGGTGCAGAAGAATGCCTACGTTGCAATCCTCGTGTCAACAGAGTTTGTATTTCTGTCCGGACAAAAATTGAAATTTTCGTTGTAAAATCACATGTTATTTAGTTGTAGGGCACGTAATGTTTCCGAATAATATGCGAATCTCTGTTATTTGACAGGCTATTCAACATGAGCCATTGATCATTTCAATCAAAACTAACGGAAAAATTGCCAGAAGATACAGCTAATGGAACTTTAAATTAAAGCTGAAAGCGACAGACCATTCAGAGTAAAAATGTTCACTCTGAATTACTGATTTTCCTGAAATTTTCACTCTGAATTTTCTGTCACTTTCTGCTTCAATTTTTCATCCTCCCTTGCATCTGATGAAGGAGACTTCACGTCCCTTGTAACATTTACTTGATCATAGCCTGCTACTAAACCTAAGATTATTTTGTATTGTAGCTCAACACGTCTCTTTACTTAGCAACTGGTTTTTAGCTTCGCTGTCAGCTATATAGGTGGATGTGTTGCATTGTCCTCAAATTTGTACATCAAAAGGTTTTTCTTCAAAACAGCCTGTACGAATCCTTTAATATTTGAATTACAGGTCCCAAGGGATTACCCTAATCAGATATGTTCAAATTATGATGAAATATGCAAATTTATATTTTTGAGGCTAATTTTGCTATTTTTTGGCAAAAATTTTCTTCTCTTTTACTGACGTCTTCAATATTTGGTAAACATGTCCTTAAAAATGACCGTACCTAAGTCAAATTTGTGCTAGTTGTGATGAAATATTCACATTTTTATATTTCGTGGCAATTTTTGTCATTTTTGGTCAAAAAATCTTTAAAAAATCTTTTTCAAAACTGCTAATCGAACAGCTTTGATATTTAGGACACAGATCTCTACTGATAGTCTTTTTCAGATTGTTCAAATTATGCAGAAATTTGCAACTTTGTATTTTTAGGACATTAAAGACATTTCAGACATTTTTAAGACATTGGGGATTACCAGAATGTGATATATTCAAGTTATGATGAAATGTACATTGTTTTCATTTTAAGGGTGATTTTTACCATTTTTGGTAAAAAAAAATGTATATAAATTAATTGCAGGGTACACCAGAATTTGAAAGGTCTTTACGAATATGTTTTAAATTTCTGAGAAGTATATTTTTGAAATGTCACCCATTTATTTGAGGGTTTATTTAAAGATACTACAAACAATCAAACCTTTTTGTTCATGAAGGACTTTGTTGGACAAGGAAATAGGTTTTACCCTGCCAAGGACACACTTTCCTCACTTTCTGCATGTTGTGCCTTACTGTGACACTTTGACAACTTGACATGTTGCGTTTACTTTAGTGTGGACAACTATATACCATGTGCACCAGAGAAGCCTTGACTAACTTCTTTTTTCTTCAAAAGTTACAATTGTCTATACAAGAGGAAATGTCTTTAAGAAACCATCTTACAAAAATGGAGTATGCATTTCATACGTCTTTTCAACGCAATAAGCATGCCAAACTTTGAGCTTTTTCAGATGATTTTTGTACATTTTAAACAAGTATGAACATAAAACGTAATCCACAATATTGTGATTTGTATTGCTTATGTTTTTGATAAGAAGGTGTTCACACTGTTGGGTTTTTCCTCTGACAAACTTTACATAGAAAGTTGCAATGTTTATTTGCCCATTTTACAGTAAATTATTGTATTTTACTATAGAAATGTTTCGTGTATTTTTAGAATAAAATAATTTTACTGGATATCAATGGTCTGTAATGTTATTTCAAGGCTTGAACACCCCGTGAACGCCCAAAATTAAAGGTTTTCAACAAGCATGCATCATGTGTTCTAGCCTTTAACACAATTATCGTTGAACGGCGTCCATGCGTTCTAAAAGTATTACAGCCCTTTGAACGCGTAAAAGCGTTCAATTTTTTTAACACATTTCCTGTGCAACGTTTGTTCAGATATGGAACACCATGGTGTTCAATATAATGTCGATGAACACGTAGCGTTCAAAATCTGCACACGTATGTTCAAAGTTCAAAAATTGAACGTTGGTTGAACACGTAGTGTTAAATTTCTGAACGTCTAGAGGCGTTCAAAAAGTGTTACAAAAAGGCGTTTAATTGGTGTTCTATCCTTGAACACTTAACTTTACAGTGTACGTTTGTCATTTCATGGCAGCAACAGCGGCAATTCATTTTTTAAGCATGTTCCAAACAGTGATGATGGAAATGACACAAAACCTAAGAGTAAACTGAAATTTCTGAAATTTGACTCTTAGGAGAACAGAAAAGACAATTATTGTGACACTGAAATTTCGCATTTGCCGATATAACGTCACATTGAAAACCGAGAGTCACACTGAGAATTTTAAAAATTTTAAGTTTTTGTATCCATATGTGGAAATCAAAATCGCTCTCTCACCGGTCTACAACAATTACAGCTAAAATTAGCGGGTACTTGAAGACATTCTGTTACATACACACACTGTTAAAATACAACAACTCGCAGACGGATTAGAGAGCAACATTAAAGGGACATTAGCTGTAACTTTTGACAAATTTTTCACTACTCTGTTTCAATGTATCGACTACAGAATTTTACTATAATCCGATCATCATGACCAATGCCCAGTGTCCTGCTTGCTAATACAGTCTGTGTATGTGAAATGACCATTGTTATTGTTAATAATGTATTCTAGTCCGGACCTGAATAAAAAATATAAACAATAACAATGCAGATTTTACTCATATAGGGTATATTCATGAGCTAAATATTAGGAATTTCTCCATGGTTCAGGGATTCAAACCAGAAACTGCAGATGATACACAGAACAAATAACATTTAAAAAATGACCAAAGTTACAGCTAATGGATCTTTAACTGAGAAGTGTTGGACACTCGATATCCTTAGTAGACGGTAGATATGATGACGTAGCATTATTTTTTGTACTTGATTCTAGGCTCTAATCTTTTATGTTGAACTCTAGCATCTGTAGACAGTTCGAAGCTCAAACGAGAACTTTTACAATTTCTGTCTGGTACTGATTTGGAGGGTGACATAACGCTGACGATGGTATAATTCGTCAAATCAACGACGTAAACTCGAAACACGAAATGAAGGGCTGAAGTGAAAATTTTGGATCAAAGGCCGTGCTAATATAGACAACACGAGTGAAAAGTCTCCCCCTTTTATCAAGGATTCATCGGTCAAAAATCTACATGTGGTGGAAAGCTATGTATGTATACAGGGTTTCAATGAGACTGTCCCTCAGGAGGAGGGGCTTAAGCACCTCCCCTACCAATTATTGAAATGTACTTATTTGATTAAAGGAAGCATGATTCAAATACAAACGCCTCTCTATTATCTAGAACTGTTTTATTCAGACGGATACAGTGAAGTATCTTGTACGTAGTATCTTTAAACAATGGCTTGACATAAGTTCCATCAATACTAGATCTTGTTTTCTTCATCACATTTGTCAATCCAGCTGCTGACGATCGGTAAATTATGGACTGCGCAGCATCTCTGATTAAAATATTATATGGTTCGGTTCCATTGGAATTATGTTTTTGCTTTAGATGGGGAGGGGGCTACCTCAGCTTGGATAGCCATATCTGTAGTCTGAACAGATGGACTTTGCTTAACGTTTGTTTTGGTCGTCGTTATCACTCTGACCTAGAACCTGATCAAATTCAAATACTAATGTAACCGTTCGCAGAGAAAGTAATAGACCTGAGAATGAAAGCGAGATCTCTTGTGGAGTCTGGCTCAACTCTATCTATGAGGGCGCTCTACTACATTGACTATTTGAAGCAGTCACTCTACGTTATTATTCTTTACGGAACATAGAAAAAAATAAATGTTCTCGATGGGATTATGGCCACCCTTTATAGGCGAGCGGCAGACACCCATTTTTCACACTTAATGTACCCACCTTACATACGGCCACATCATACATCATTTGAAAGCTTATTATCTCTACTTCAAGAAAATTGACGATGTGGAGCTGCCAAGTAGGGCCATAACCCCCTAATTTGCGTAATTCACATGGGTACCCAATTTGCATAAATGTGATATAAAATTAGGAAATTCATTATTAACTACTCTAAACATACTTTTAAACTATCGAGTGATATATCAAATGAA
>LD348220.1:146245-188528 GCA_001465055.1 Ptychodera flava
CTTTAAAATCACTGAAATAGCTTGTTCAATACATGGTATATGGCCGAAAATGTCTTTTGTAGGAATGTTGGCCGCCATATTGGAATTATGCAAATTAATGAAGTATCAATAAGGAACGTTTTACCTCCAAAATAATTCTCTTGGCCAAATTACTAGTGTCAGACTTTGAAATCACTGAAAGAGCTTGTTTAACATGTGATATATAGCAAATTATGTTATTTTGTTGGATGGTTGGCCGCCATATTTGATTTATGCAAATTAGACATATTTCCCCAAGGTGGATTCGAGTAAACTTTTAATATGTTGTTCTGGGTACCTCTCGGAAATGCATTCTGAAGAAAAAAATTCTGTTGCAATTTGTGGTGGGTCTAACCCTATTTTGACTGGACTACTGGTGAAGAAGAGGATGATGAATTCCTACAATTACTAGATTTACTGGAAATGACATCAATGATTTGGATCATGAATCATGCCATTACTTTGACTGTAGCTTACCCTGACACATTGTTTCAGCTACAAAGCTACATTTCAACAACTACAATAGTGTCTTTCGTGTAGATCTTTTTGTTGCATTGATACTTAAATAAATTTTTTTAAATACCATTATTAAAAAGAGGAAATATTTATTTCGACAGAAATATGAAAATATTTCCGTAAATTAATTTAAATATCACTTTTGATATCAATTTTGTGTTTTACATGCAAATACCATCACCACAGACCATATATCACTCGATAGTGTAAAAGTGTGTTTAGAATAGTTAACAATGAATTTTCTAATTTCATATCTCATTTCTGCAAATTGCTTACCAGTGTAATTTAAAGACATAAAGGGGTACGGCCTTCCTTGATAGCTCCACATTGTCAATTTTCTTCAGGTAGATATAATAAGCTTTCAAATGATGTATGATGTGGCTGTATGATAGGACTCTATGTGTTAACATTTTTAAAATATTGTTATTCTAAAGGGGAAAATATTTTTTTCCATATAAATATGAAAATATTTCAGTGAAATCCATTTCAATATCTCTTTGAATATTCATTTTGTATTCTACATGTAACTACCTTTCATTTGATATATCACTCGATAGTGTAAACGTATGTTTAGAAAAGTTAACTATAAATTTATAATACTATATATCGCATTTATGCAAATTGGGTATGCGTGTTTATTATGCAAATTAGGGGGTTATGGCCCGATTTGGTAGCTCCAAATTGTCAATTTTCGTGAAGTAGAGATAATAAGCTTTCAAATGACGTATGGTGTGGCTGTGTGTTGTTGCTGTATGTGTTAAGATTTTTAAAATACTGTTATTCAATAGGGGAAAATATTGTTTTCCATATAAACATGAAAATATTTCAGTATAATCAATTTCAATATCTCTTTGAATATCAATTTTGTGTTCTACATGGAAAGACCTTTCATTTGATGTATCACTCGATAGTTTAAACGTATCGTTAGAGAAGTTAACAATAAATTTCAAATATTATATCGCATTTATGCAAATTGGGTACCCTTGTTAATTATGCAAATTAGGAGGTTATGGCCCTACTTGGCAGCTCCATATCGTCAATTTTTCTTCAAGTAGAGATAATAAACTTTCAAATGACGTATGATGTAGCCGTATGCAAGGTGGGTACATTAAACTCCTAAAATAAGGCCCTTTTTGTGGATTCGCCGCTCGCCTATTAACGCTGTGCAATGAAACTGAAATGCTGTTCGTCTTCTTAGTTACTCTATACTTTGTCTATTCGAAACAAGTCAAGTGAGATTAACGGCAAATAATGCGTTTTAAATCTGTAATTTTGGTTTAAATACAGGGCATTCTCTCTTTTCTTTCTTCCATCCTCATATCATACTTTAGCTTTCAAGAATTTAAATTCTCTTGTATTACTTTTAATTTATTTGACTTTCATTTGACTTTTCGTATTAATCAAGGATAAAACTGCGGACCTATAATTGTCTATTCACAATTTTTTTTTTCAAAAAAGCGATCACATCTATTAAGGTTTTGATCATGAATGAAGACCGTAGCCTGTGTTTTCTGTCCCCTTCTGACATTGACTTTATTCGCCGTGCTCACAAATCTTTTAATGTATGTGATAAAAAATATTCTTGTTGGTCAGTGTAACGGGTGGACAAACACACGATTTCTTAATGCGAACAACAGAAATATCGACTTACAGATCTGTTTGTCGATGATGTCTGCATAGGAACTACATTTTCCAGTTTACATGATGTCACTATGTCGCCACTTCACGAACTGATACTCGAAAATTCGATTTTGAAGGCAGCATATTTTGTTCACTTGATAATTACCCTTCATTATTTTTTCTGTCAATTGTCATAACATTCACTCTTCACGTTCATTATGTCATCTACACGATTTCAAGGGAAAAGTTGTCGTCTCGACCGTTAAGTAAATAACGCCATCATATACACAGGACGAGTTAGTAGTTTCGTTCAATCATTCAATCATTCAATACTGTTTAAGAAGGTTTACCAATAATTTAGTGTGTGTATCTTGGGGGTAACGTCTACTGGGCGTTAGCCCATATTTCGGAGAGAGAGAGAGAGAGAGAGAGAGAGAGAGAGAGAGAGAGAGAGAGAGAGAGATGTTTTTATATAGTCAAGTTTCAGTTATTGACCATCATTTGCTATAACGCATTTGTCAGATTTCATTTTTGCTTTTCGTCTCAAAATTTGATTTAATATGTACTTTTCTGTACAGGAGTTTAATTTTAGTAATAAACGTTTAT
Organism: Ptychodera flava; assembly: GCA_001465055.1. Taxonomy (NCBI): domain Eukaryota; kingdom Metazoa; phylum Hemichordata; class Enteropneusta; family Ptychoderidae; genus Ptychodera; species Ptychodera flava. The sequence goes on from LD348220.1 coordinate 149,006, forward strand.
TTAAAAAATAAAAAATCTTCTCCTTCTCCTTCTTCTTCTCCTTCTTCTTCTTCTTTGGGGCATAAGCCAACAAGGCATAAACATGTTGTCCCTTTGATGTTTAACATTTAAAAATCAATATTAGTATCGTTCACTTCTCCAGTAAGTACTTCAAATAAAACCCGTTTACCAAACTATGTCAGTGTGTAGAATATAATTGATGATATTTAACTGCTTGTCACCACAAAATTCTGACTGTTGCATATTATAGCAACATTATCGACTCAATGATTTATCTGATTTACCTCGACATGTTTCGTTTAGGACCAGGTAATTGTTTTTTCTATGGGTTCGGTTTAATAGCTCACAAACACCACTTAATTGGAAAGTAGTCATCAAACACTATGTCAAACTCATATCTACGATCATGTTGGCGTAAACTTCTCCGCAATATACATAAGAAACGAATTCGCAATATAATCTTTTAATTCTGCATCAACGTTCGTTATGCAATCTTAGGCAAATTATCGTGTGTGATTTTATTAAACGTGGATGACGGTTCAGTCCTGCCAAACTATCTCTCTATGACTGCCTCCGATCGCTCTTTTCTGTTTCTTCCTTCCTTTGCCCTTTTCCTTGTTTATTTGTAGGTGAAAATCTCCACCTCATCCCCTGCTATAAATGTTTGTCTGCCCTTCTCTCTCATCGTGTAAGTCAATGTATCTTTCTCTTAGCTAGTCTATATGTCTGTCTGTGTCCATTTATCTAGTCCTTCCTTCTCTCTCTCCTTCCTCCCCTGCATCCTCTCTAAGAGGATGAAAATCCCAAGTTACTTGACAAACACTGACACAGACATTTCTGGTGACGTTACCCCTCTTTTTATCGGTTCCTTCAAAGTACACCAATGGTTGTTACTAACAATTATATTACTGTCATTGTTGTTACATTTCTAGTAACTGTATTATTAAAGCCATAATTTGGCAATGGCTATATGAGACGAATATGTCCGCCATTTTTCAATGGAATTTTCTTTCACTCAAAGATTATTTTCCAATGTTTTTGTGTCCTTTTAGGGGTTGAAAGATAAAGTTTCTCTTTAAAATAAAAAAAAACCGTACGTAATAATATGCAAACAAAGCGTTCATCAAAGATACCGCCGATAGACGCGGCCACTTTAAAAATTTTCTTTGTACTTATTTTGGCAACGATGTACCTAATGTAGTCCCCTATGCTATGCATTTCGACAAGAGCATTGGCGCTCGCACCCGCATTGCACCAAACGAATAGCTGCCGACAGAAGATACAAGCTGTCACAACTAGAAATGTATATCCCAGCACTGTTGTTGGTAGAATCCTACTTGTAGTGTACGTGGAATTCTATGCGTGCTGTCTGTATAAAACTATGTACTATTTCTGTGATATCAAATGCATTTCGTTCAATATTTTTTAAATTATTTCCATGTAAAATATGACTCACTTCAGACCGTCTTGTGCGAAAAGTGTCCCCGCCGATATTATAATTCAATGTAGTGTTAAGTGATGGGATATGAGTACAACCTTGGCAGCTATTTACTGTCTCTTTATTGAAATTATTGTCATGAATTTCTCTATAAATAGAACTTTAGCCATTGTCAATAATATTCCATCTGTAAAAGTTCACGACCTTTCTGTGAATACGACGACAGTTTAAAATTACGATAACAGTAAAATGGAACACACATTTCTAGTTTGGACACTTTCGCCTACGATTATTAATCGTTTGACTTTGAGTATAATGTCGACGGATGTTAACTCTTCCTTTCGTAAAAATGAAGGCTTCCGAAGTGAGTGATTTCAACCTGAATTTGTTGTTAACATTCACGATAGCAGTTATTGACGTCGTTTAGCGTACACAGCAATACGAACATCTCATGTTGTATTTGGCACTTCAGCATATTTCAGCATAATGCTTACTTTTATTCGTCAACTAAAAATAAGGTTGGACGAAAAAGGTACCGCGTAGAGAGTAATTAAAATTTATAGTTAAGAAATACAGTGCAAAGAAAACAAATCAAAGATTGAAATTTGGCCCATCTTTAATATAAATGATCATGTGAACTGACTGTATGTGAAATTTGCCTACATGTCCACTGCTTTTCTTTTATATGGTTTACCGAAGAACGTTAAGACCCCAGTTGTCACAAAATAAATTATGTAAAATGTGCAACCATTTGTGGACTGGTTTGTATTCCGCACGGATGACACAGCGTTCAGAAAAACTCTTTGATGAACCGTTCCTTTAAATTTCAGATGTGCGCCTCCACGCGGCTGTGATGAAAGGAGCCTGAGGTTGGTAAAGAATATGAACAAGACGGGTGAAGTTGCAGCAAAAGACATTCGCAATTTTGTAGAAAAGCAAAATTTAAGTTGTGTTTATGTTGCCCTGCCAAGACACGCTAAGGTAATTACATCGGTTGATGGGTTTACTGGCCAGCTGTCACAATGCCCTGCTGTTATCAAGGGTTAACCTTTTCTTGAAACAGATGGTCTAAAAGAGATTATGTCATGACAGTAATAGCCTGTAACGGAGAAAAATGCTTTGTTCAGTGCCCTAGAGAAACATATGACGATACTCTAAATGCCAGGCATCATTTTTTACAAGAGATGTACGAAAAAGATACGACCATCATTCATCACAATTGTCGTTTTACTTAGCGCCAACATGGCAATGCAGCCGAGGTTCATTTAATTTAAATCAGAATTCTGAATATCGGACAATTTTAGGAGCCACTCATGCTTGAGGTTATGTTATGTAGTGTGTACACGCTCATTGTATCGCTTCAGGTATATTGCGCTGTTCTATATTTTCAAATCTGTAAATATAAAATATTTATGAATAATCAGGAGCCCAAGCTCTCTCACTTTGGCTTAGGCCCCTTTTGATTTTACTGGGTTCAACTTTCTTCTTTTTCCTTTTCTTCTTCTTTCGGAATAGTTTTGCCAGGCTAGATCTTCGAAACCGCTGCCTGCAGCCTTTTCAAATGCGCAGGGCTTATTAGAGCCCCAATAGCTGAGAATTGTATGCATTATTTTCATGATTTTATTTTCAAAACAAAGTTGCTAGGGTAAATGTACTAACTGAAGGATATGTATAGAAGTATCACTTCTCGCTGATTTAGACCATGCCTACGCGTTTTAAAAAGTCAAATGATAAACAGGGGCCATACTCATTTGATCTGCAGGGAACCCCATGACACCACATCCTGTACCTCATTGATTATGCTTATATCTTATTCTCGGCTGGCCAATAGAGGTAGAGTCTGATTGTTGGTATGCTTGGATAAGTATGGGAGAACAGGTTTTTGACAAAGTTTCATGTAAGCAGGAAGACCTTTGACCTGTATTTCACAATTTGCCGATAAATCCGTAATGACAAGGGTTTACACTCTCATTTGGTGGGATTAGACTTCTGAAGTGTTACATCCTATACCTCGTCAATAGTATCATGCCAAATTTTTCTTCCAACTATTTTTAGCTCACGTGTTCACACACGTGAGCTAATGTCGCAGCGATGTCTGTCTGTCTGCATGTGTGTGTGAGTGTGTGTGTGTGTGTGTGTGTGTGTGTGTGTGTGTGTGTTTCTGTCTGTCTGTTTACACGATAACTCAAAACCTCCTGAACGGATTCAAATCAGAGTTGGTAGACAGGTACTCTATGCTAATAATGAGAACTGGTTAGATTTTGGTAAGTGTGGCTTGCATATCAATGAAGTTATGAAAAATCATTAGTTTCATACAATGGTTTCCTACGGAGACTGTAATAGCAGTGTCGACATATATCGAGAAATGCTGCACAAATTTTCATAAAAGTTTTGACAGATGACAATCTCAGAACATTATGATGATAATGTGAGTGTCATGTCAATTTTCTGCTCATTTGCATATTTAATGAACTTTTGTTATTAGTGATATAACTCCGAAATTCCTACACTAAATTTGATGATCCCCGCTACAAATATTGATCTGATAGAAATCTAGCTGTACTGAGAAGCAGTGGGCAGTGTTAAGTTAGCAATAGCTCATTTGCATATTTTATCAATATGTCATATAATGAAGTCATATAATTCCGAATTAACTCCTCCAAATTTTAATGAAATCTGCTGCATATACTGATCCGACAGATATCTGACTATGTTGAGAAGCATTTAGTAGTTTGAAGTTAATTAGCGGTTAATTTGCATATTTATTGAACTTTGCAATTAGTGATATAACTCTGAAATTAAAGCACCAAATTTGATGAAATCTGCTTCAGATATTTATCTGATAAATATCTAATTGTCGGGAGAAGCACTGAGCACTGACAAGTTAATTAAGGCTTCATTTGCATATTTAATGAATTTTGTAATTATTGATATTACTCTAAAATTACAGCAGTAAATTTGATGAAACATGCTACAGATGTTGATCTAAAAGATATCTATTGAGCAGTGTCAAGTTTATAAACACCTCATTTGCATATTAATGAAGTTTTGTAATTCGTGATTTAACTCCAAGAGTACTGCGCGAAAGTTGATGAAACCTGCTAAATATAATGATATAACAGATATCTGGTTGTTTGTGAAACGTACCACTGTATGTAATGAAGATTTTGTAAACCACGTGAGCACATTCAGTTCACATCTGGTTTATGACATCCTATACCTCATTAATTGCATCATGCCAAATTTTTCTTAGAACTTTTTTATGACTTTGTATGACCCTTATCGGACGTTTGATATACAGAGATAAGCACGGGAACAAGGGTTTTTGATAAAATGTCACTTGACCGGTTACTACCTGTACCTCATTAATTATACACATATCTAATTCTCGGCTTGCCAATGGAGCTTCTAGTCATAAGTATTGAAGAAAAGTTTTTGAGAAAATGCCATGTGACATCGATGACCTTAGTTTGTTCCCTCGAATATGTATATATGCCTATAAATCAGTAACTGCAAGTTCTACATCCTTTATATTTGGTAAGATTGGGGAACTTTTGCTGCCCCATCCTGTACCTCATTAATTATGCGCATATCTAATTATGGGTTGCCCAATACAGCCAGAGGTCTACTTTTGGTATATAAGGATAAATATGTGAACAAAACTTTGTGCCAAATAGTTATGTGAACTAGATGACCATTGACCTCAATTTCACAAATACGCGTATAATTGAGTGCCCACAAATGTTACTGCCTCCATTTTCGATGGTGATGAAGACCTTAATGCACCACATTCTATACCTCATTAATTATGCGCATATCATATTTTCGGCTTACCAATAGAGCTAGAGGTCCAACACAGGGCTACAAATGGAAACAAAGTTTCTTGCCAAAATATAGTGTAACCCGCATGACCTTTGAAATCGATTGCACGGGTATGTTCATAAATAAGTGCTACTGCCTCCATATTTGATGGGATGAGTGAAGAACCTTATGCACCACATCTTGTACTTCATTTAATATGCACATCATTTCTTCATGGCTTACCAATAGATTTATGGTCTACAGGGATAAATATGGAAACATGGTTTTCGCCAAAAAGCAATGTGAACCAGAGGACCTTTGACTTCAATTTCACAAATATGCATATAAATCAGTAACCACAAGTGCTACTGCCTCCATATTTGATGGTGATGAATAACCTTAATGCACCACATCTTATACATCATTAAATAAACGCATATCATATTTTCGGCTTACCAATAGAGCTAGAGGTCCAGTTTTTGGTATACAGAGCTGCATATAGGAACAAAGAACACGATTGGAACTAAATTTGGATAATTGGATTGACACTATTTCTCAAGAATTTAAGTATTTGTTTATTACACTGTATTTTGTAACCATCTTTAAATTATATCCGAAATTTTTGATGTTGTGCAAATGTCATGAGTAAGAATCTTTGCATGTCTGTACCCAATGCAATATTGTTCAATACATATGAACAATATTTATATTTGAATGAAAATGTTTGAACTTATCTTTACTTTCTTGATACTGAAATTCCAGGTCCAATGTTTATTTGTCACTTTGCCTTTACCAAAATTAAGTTTCCCGATCGATTAACTATGAAGTCAGTCAGGGTCACTTCAAAAATACACTGACTACATTTAGAGTTTATTAAGCCAAAATTGATGAAAAAAAGCAAAGAACATTTCAAAAGTGGCCCGACTCAAAAGTCATCAATTAGAGATATTTTATGAATTTTGTTTTGTTTCTTTATGGCATTTACACAAAATTAAAACATTTTTAAAGAAGTTAATTCGATTTAAGCGATATGCAATAATAGATGTATTTTTGTTGTTTTGTTCGTTGGAAACATATTTTACTTTTTTAACAGTATTCTATCATTTTGCAAAATTTACTTTCTAAATATTTAGATTACATTAAAATTTCGTTGTAATTACTCTCATCCAATTTTCCCAAATTAGTTCCAATCGTCTTAAAGTTTCTTGCCAAAATAAAATGTGACCCGCATGACTTTTAAACTCGATTGCACTAGTCTACTCATAAATCAGTAATCACAAGTGTTGTTGCCTCCATATTTGATGGGATGAATAACCTTAATGCACCATATCCTGTACCTCATTAAATGTGCACATTTCGTTTTCTGGGCTTAGCAATAGACCTAGAGGTCTGGTTTCTGATATACAGGAATAAATATTGAAAGTCGAGTGCACTAATATGTTCATATATCAGTAACCACAAATGCTACTGCCCCCATATTTGGTTGGACGAATACATTAAAGGCACCACATCCTGTAGATCATTTAGTATGCACATATCTTATTCTGGCCTTACCAATAGAGCTAGAGATCTGATTTTTGGTCCACAGGGGTAAATATGGGAACAGGGTCTTTGCCAAATAACATGTAAACCTCATGACCTTTGCACTTGATTTCACTGTATGCTCGTATGCTCATTAATAAGTAACCAGAAGTGCCAATGCCTTCAGATTAGGTACATTTGGTAATATGAAGCACCTAATGGCTCCACATTCTGTACCTTATTAGATATGCACATATCTTATTCTGGTGTTATCAATAGAGCTAGAGGTCTGATTTTGGTATGCAGCGATAAAGTTAGGATCAAACTGACTTGACTAAGAAAACCTTTGACCCCGATTTCACATATATGACAATCCATGAGTAACCACAAGTGCTACACCCTTTATATTTGTTACAATGAAGCTCCTAACGGCATAAGAATGCTACGACTTGTAACTCTGATAGATTTTGCCAGTTTTTGCAAGTGCTTGGGCTCTGTAATTGCGATCTAGACCATAGACAGTTGTGAATTTCCACTGAATATGACGTGGAGCAAGTCGTACATGCTCTTTTATTTACCAATTTTAGGACGATGTCTCTTATATAGCTATGGCATGGCAAGAAGAAGTTGTTTTATTTACTACAGCCTATTGATTTTCAGATGATGAGGCCTATTCATTTTGCATATCCGGACTATCTGGATATTATAAAGCGATAGAGTCATCTTTTCTTGTGATCTCACGGTTGTTCCTAAATAATTTAGTTTTGTCAAATTGCTTTGCTGTACATCATTCCCGAATTAAAGTAATCTTTCTAACTCGGATTTATTTTGTATTGTGACAGTCACAAGTCTACAATCGCCATGTAAAATGCATAGCCTATCAATAATTCGATAACGTTAGTTCTGGTACGCGCTAAAAGGTATTCAACATCGTAAGTTACCAAGCACATAGGCCAAGAACGAAAACGTGTTGACAAAAAAGAAACTGAACAAACTCAGTCAAATTCGCACTTTTCTCATATAATAGTTTATGCCATCAAACTATTTACCACAACAGGCTACCGTTGAAGCAGGCAAATTTCTTTTCGTATGAAAACGCAGATTATGGTTAGCTTATTACAAAGCAACACAATTCAACCAAAATATCTGGCGTGTTCGTCAAATCATTGTCATGTTTAATATGCCATTGTAATCTTGGTACAGCTATTAACCTCTCAATATACAGTGCAGCTTTTGGACTATCAACCGACCGGGTAACAGTTTAGACTGGTTTTATCTAGGTAAATTTTGAAAGCGCAATCTATGCATATAAAGTTCTTGAAACATTAACTGAAGTGGCGGATTTGTTTACAACCGAGACAAGCAAAGAGATTTAAATTTTTTTTGTAAGAAAATGGGGTAAAGTATGTTACAAAAACATTCACTTATCATACTCGGTTAAAAGTATACGTTTGTTCCCTTTCAAGCTTGTGTGTCATCTCATAACGGTCGGCTTCCTTTGATTGACGGTCCTGTAAACTAGACGGTTGTAGGGTCGAATCAAAGGCCATTAGGGAAACGTAGAAATACTGTTACAATGATGACCAGTCAATATGTGAAGATGAGAAGCAGTTTCACTACAATGCCCGGAAAATGATAAATGATATCGTGTACAGTTACAGGGACTTCATTTTGAACAACAAAGAAATAAATGAGCAAAGAAATAAAGAGACGGGCCGACGATAACCGAACGTTGAATTATAAATACAACAAGATAATTCATAACTAGAAAAGTAAACAAACAAATAACATAAAAATAGAAAAAAGAATAAAGGGAAATCAAAACAACTAACAGAATAAGTAGAGAAAAATGTATAAACCCTGTTATCTATCTATATTGACTTTTTTCTAATATATTCTCTTTTGCTATCCTTGTTTTCTGTTTATTTGTTAATTAACCAGCCCGGTGTACGACAAATGTCCGAAAACAGTTGTTACTTTGAATTCCACTTATCTCAACTTTGACGGTAGATGTTAGTACATAATGTGATCAACCTTTATACCGGTTACTTTTGTTTTCATGGTTGTAAAATTGTCTGCCTTTGTAAAATATGATCTTTTGGTTAATAGACATAGTCGAATCAAAAGTATCTGTAACTTGCATCATTCAAAAAAGTCCGAATACATAAGGCTTTGAATATGAGTTGCGCTCCTGATACCAACTGTTTTAAGTCTCAGTAAGCAAGAGAACCTCGGCAAGATGACAGGAACCGCAGTTTCCCAGAATTTGAAACAGTTTTTGTCTTGTAACATAGATGTCGCCGCCATAAAAGATTAATCGTTGTGATCTGATCGTTGTTCCAGGTTATGTTGAAGTTCATGAAGGATGCTCATGTGCCGAACGTCGTCAGTAAAGACGATATCGCTCCGCAAAAGTTCCCGGATGTCGAAAAATACAAACGCGACAACTATTTTTGGTCTCTCGTAGAGCAGGAGATATGTGCACGTAAGTGTTAATACAAATGTAACAGCAACACTCTGTCATACATCAAGTGTTCTTGTATATTTAACTGCAACACTGTCATACCTAAGTGTTTATAGACGTGAAACTTTAATACCCTGTCATAACCTAAGTGTAAATACAATGAAACTGTCATACCCTAAGTGTGTATGCACGTGTAACTGCAGCACTCTGTAAGTGTATCATGGGTTTAACATTGCCCTTGCTCTTTCAATATACTTTGGACGAGGAAATTAAAAGTGAATTGTGTGCTTTTGATCCCTCTTTGGATGTAGGTCTGATGTTTGGTTCAAGCACTTTGTACATCAATTGTAGAGTTTTAGATGTTAGATATTTGTTGAAAGATCGACTTTTGACACCGCAACATTGAACAAGGAAATGTTAGAGTTTGTGCTGCGTTGTTTGAACTGCTATGTACAGGGTACATCCAAAGAGTGACCCTTCCCGAGGTATAGTCTTTTAACATTTGGGTACAGTTTACTCCAGACAAAACTGGCTAAGCGGTTCAGGCCGGCTATCCATCACACGTGTATACCCGTCCATCGGTGTTATTGTATAATTTTTATCATTGCTATGACAGAAACCTTCATCTTCTACTCTTTTTCCAACATTGTGCAGGTTCCCATGTTTACATTGCAAGTGCACATTCAAGTTGGGAAGGCAATGTCAAGAGTGTAAGACGAGTACGGAATGCCAAAACGGTGAAAATGACTGATGTTGTATCCTGGATTGCCGACGACGTTGCTGTTAGGCGATAATTTCTATTTAAAATCATGAAGAAGCAACTCTCTATTTCCAGTCTGGAGCTCCCTGGATGTACGAGAGAACAACATAAGTTACGTAGAGTGTGCATCTGAGACAGACTTTCGGATTCTTATTTTTAATACTTTACTGATCTGCCACTTGTGGAGGCTTATTATAAAGCTCTTTGGCTTTCATTCCAGATTTGTTAACAGAATGTTTTACTTTCTTGTTACTCGACTTATATAATGATACAAAGCTTGAGAAATTTAGACTGACTTCGAAAATCTTACGAAAAATAACATTGGTATCAACAATGTATGAATCAATGTTAAGGTCGACAATCGTAGAAAAACTGAGAGGTGTGAAGTACGTATACAGTCAGAGGTCGTCATTTTGGGTTAAGAAGGCCAAAGGTCAACAGTGTAGCAAGACAATATCAAAGGACAACAATGTCGAAGGAGATTCACAAAGGTCATCAATGGAGGAAGAGAATGACCTGAGTTAAAGGGCCAAGAAATCAGTCCAAAAGGTCAATAATGTGGGAATACAGCGCCAAAGGTCAAACGTGTGACTACGCGACTGTGAAGGTCTTTGCTGTGACTCAACGTCCATCGTAAACTTAGACAATCTCTTTTAATATACAGAACTTTTATTTGAGGTTTTACTGGTATAATCGTGAAGATCACATGCCAGTCAAGTGACTGGCTGTGCTTTTAACATTTATTAAACTCGCTGGTCGCACAACAGAAATTCTGCTCATCAACACCCCTTCCCTTACTTAATTGAATACGATATAACCGACCGCAATAGTTTCCATTTGCACATTTAACGTACACTTCGAACCTTTACGTTACGACCGTCGAATTGGCGGTGAACCATGCGTCTGCGTGCATAATATGGTGAGCGTGTTACAACAAATCGGGTTATTCATTCCAAGTAACATAAGATATAAAATGAACAATGTTTATTAACGCTTCATAGTAAAATGTGCTCTTGTTTCTCTACATGGTGAACTCATGTGGTTGTGTAAACATTTGTGGTAGCATCTATCCCTTGGTGTATACTTAAAGTGCACACTTTTCATCATCACAACATTACGGAAAGTCGGAAATAATATTTTATTCCTCATTGGCTATGTAGACTAAATTCAAGATTTTCACTGTAAAGTATACTTATTGTTATCAGCTAGCTATCGTTTTCAAGTTTTGTTCTGTAATGTCAAATTTAAAGCAAAGTGTTCCACTCAGTTCACCACTGGCGGCGCTGTGCTAGTGTCGTCACGTAAATACTGACACAACACATCAGCAACAACACTCGAGCACCGATGCACCTAATCATACATTTTCGAGTGCATTTCCCGGAAAATGATTGTACATACGCGCATCATTCGCATTGACCGAAATTTCCAAAAACATTTGAACTCCGAAACTGAGGCTTTATTTCCGTGATACCCAACGTCAGACTCCGCTGTCTGTGCACATAATCAGCTAGCACCTCGTAGTCAGTCAATAAGAAAAATGGTCCGCTTGAAATCACTCTGTCGTTGGTGGTTGTATAGAAAGGGGTCCCACATGGTCTTTTTGTACTGACATGTATCAATCACTCTAATAACGTATCTAACACATCCTTCGCACGGCACGACAAATGTTTCAGAAATATTTTTTTTTACTTCATTTTGATGTTATTTTGTGTACAATATTAGTTCATTACAATACTTCCGATCAGTGGCATTTTCGAATCCCCCTCTTTCTGTCCAGCAGTATTGTCAAACCGCCCCTCTGTACCCTACTTTTTTCAAGGATCCTTCTCAACTCTACCTCTCCAGAGGTGTTCGCCAACATAATGTCCACTCTCCCCTTTCAGCCAAGTACGTAAGATTTGATGAGTAGGATTATGATTGAAGACCGCGATTGATGATTTAAGATGTCATCGCACAGCACAAAGAGCGAATTTATACGGTGTAAATAATTGAGCTCATACATCAGAGTTGACCTCAGGAGATGGTAGTTGACCAAATATTGTAGTAATGCGGTAACATTTCTCACTATGAGCGATGAGAATTGAACAACAATATTAAGGGACAGGACAGAAAGTACACAGGGGTTAAGCCGGTGTTTCATTTGGGAGGGTTGCCATTTTACCCACAAGCAATTTTTGATGGTTCAAGACATTTCACTCATGCCCTTTAGGAAGAGTCATCATTTTTGCGAAATTATCGCAACTATAAATAGGCAAGATGTGGCTGATATCGTGCTTCAGCAACAAATGTCAACTCATAATACACAAAAGTTGATCGGGCAAATCATTAACAATGTTCCCTACAAAATAAGCCCTATCTGTACATTTACACGCCTTTGATAATTTATATCGATGCATGTGCTTTGCTTGAAGTGTGAGGTAAAAAGTGCGTGTGTGTACAAGAAATTCTATTTTTGCATTTCAACAAATATCTTTATCCACTATATATAGTAGTCTGTGAGAAAACTGCGAATATTTTTTTTCAAACATAAAACTAGCAATATCAGTGAATTTATAGACGTTTGACATTTGATATTAATATATTAGGTTAGAATAGGGTGGATTCAAGTCAATAAGAGTATAAGAAATTAGATGATTGAAATTTCACAAAAATGTTTATTCACTTTACATTTAAGATATTAGGAAAGTATGAATATCTTTTATAGTACAAAACCCGCTAAATATTTGTATTTATAGACATTCTATAAATGGTATTAATGTATTTGATTTGAATAGGGTGGTGTCAAGTACAGGTGTGTGTAAGTAATTGATTCCGGAATTTCACCGAGGTGTTGATTCACTATGCATTGAAGTCCGTGACGAAGCCATGAATAACCTTATTTAAAATAAACATTAACTAAACATGTGCTTTTATAAATGATTGACAATTGATATAAATGTTTGGGATTAAAATGGGGTGTTTTGAGGACCAAATGTGAACAACAAATATAACATAAGAATTTCACCCAAGAATATTAATTCACTTTTCATGGGAGTCTAGGGATAACTATTACATTATTTTCTCACTAACAAACTTGCCATATAAATTAATTTACATGTATATTTTGTTAAATGTTGACGATTATGCACATAGTGCTATAGTGCACAATTACAAGCCAAACTGTAAATGAAGTTAAATTCTACAATTATTGTCCCTTTTGACATGAATAGCTAATTGTACTTCAAGTAATTGACATAATTATTTCTTGTGATTTGTGATCTCTTTTTCATTAAATTACTTGAAACCTCACACAAAAAGCTGAAATGTATTCTTCTAATTTCATAGGTCAAATGAGAGATTATATCTCAATTAAGATAATATTGACATGACATGCAAGGGAAGGATCACTGTTTTTGTGCATGAAAATCGGAGACGACCACACTTTCTCTTGCACACGCTTTGAAGGGTTAGGGTTACACATTTTCGTGAAGAGTCCTTTTGAAAAACAAAGCCCCCCCCCCCCTGTAATTTCTGTCCATTCCCTAATAGCCCCGCAATATATAATATTACTCAACAAAGCAGACTGTTGTATAAATGGCTTTGATTGGCTAAAGCTGTAACAATCGCTGATATTGATTATGCAAAGTGGTCACGTTTCTCCGGTCTTGTTGCCCGGATGTTTTTAATTGAAGCGCTAGTTTCTCTCAATTGTCACCATGGCAGGATCATTGTGGATCCAAAGAGCGAAAGTCGTTTGTAGTGTGGACTTTTCTTTTGCTGTTTGATTTTGTTGTTTCATTTCCAAGAAATTGATCTGATGGGAACATCCCGAGTAGTGATCAGTTCTACAATAGCACGATTATCGCCACCGAAGGTGCGTTCTGAGAAAGATTCGATTCATCAAAATCCGGATTTGGAGAACAGATTAGAGGAACCAACAGAACTACCTGCGAGAGTGTCCAGTAATTTGGTCGGAACAAAAAGCTCAGAGATGGTGTCCTCTATTAAAAGCCTGAGTGACAAGTCTGACAAAAATTCCGTCAAATATGACCAGAATTACAGCAACGGTACGAACGGAAGTCTGATGAAACATCCGATGACGCCCGGAAGCACATCTTGGATGAGAAAAACTCAGAAAAGGTACTTTAGTTGCAACAACCATAAATATTCTCTTCTGGAGGGAAATCGAAATGCACGTTTCATTTACATGACAAAAGACACCTAATTAACCTCGGTTTCTACAGTGTCTACTCTATTTAGATATATTTTGGCGCATTGCTTGGATTATTATCACATCCCACACGATTACGCATTTTGCTGTTACCAAATGAAATGTCGTCTTGCAATATGAGGACATATGCTGCATGGTAACATAACGGTTAGGATGATACAATCTTATGATGGCCAGTACTGGAGAATATTTTACGACTAAAGTCTTCAAAACTTTTATACTTTACCACTTCTGAAGAACATAATGTACACTTCACTAGAAACCGAAAGAAACGCTTGGAATTCGAGGGTCGCATGTTCTGTGTAGTCCTGTCAAAACGTTTTCAAACCCTTGGAAGGCGGGAAAATATTGCATATTCTCTCATTGGCGAAAATTCAATGGCTTAACCCTTGATTTGTTTTTGTATTCTCCTATATTTCAGAAGATGACTTCACCAATAAATTTTAAACAAAGAGTGTCGAAACGTCGCTACTTTCTGATAGTGCACCATGATTCTAACGGACCAAATGTCCAGTACGCTGCTTGGAGATCAGGGGTTGCATTTGCTTTACACTTCAACAGAACAGTCGTTGAGATGATGTTCAGAGCTCACGGTCTCAACCATGAGAATCACACAATATCGACCAGACACTACGTTAACGACACATATGACATCAAAAAACTAGTGGAAGTCGTCGACTTTGCAACATTAGACGAGTTTAATCATGACTGCAACCATTCTGTACAAACGTTATTACTGAATCCATTGAATGATAAAGGCAAGCATTACGACCCTGAAAATTATGAACGACAAAAAAAAATATTACAATGACCACTACCATGTCTCTCTGCCAGAAGTCAAACATCTTCCAAACACTTTAAGCGATAGGATGAGGGCTCTAGAAAACTCAGCTTCTTTAGAATGTGTTGCTGTCCACGAACCATCATTTTGGCGACCGCCACCTTACCCTAAAACAATCGCCGAAAAGTTTTCAAACGTACTCGATAAACAAGTTGTTCTAATTCCACACATACGGAAAACGGCACAACAGATCTCGGAGAATATATGTGACGGGAAACCATACGCTTCTGTCCACTGGCGAAACAGAACTGGAGAGGCGTATGTATGCGTCATTCCTTGAAAAGTCTGAAGGTTCCATCGTGTAACATGATACAAGGAAAAGAATTTTGTAATGAAACAACAATTCAAATTGACCGTGGCAACGGAATGAATGGTTACAATTATTTGAAAACATAGCGTCCATGACACTAGGCTCACATTTGGTTCAATGTGGCAGGCCAGAGTGAGTGTACATATGATATTCAGTAGCTTCTACGGGCCTTAGCTTGTGATAATCACAATGTCAAGTGCATTTGAACGCATTTGATGCATAATACCTCAAATAACGATAATTGGCAACTGTTTTAACGGACACACACATGTACACTGGTACATCAAAGTTAGTGATACAATCCACTATAACAATGAAAAGATGTCATCTTGTGGTATTGTGCTACATTGAATTAAATTGTAAACAAAGCAGTATTATTTAAGAAAAGAGCTTACTATTGTCTTTGAGGTCTTCAGTTGCGTGTCTGTAAAACTACCACAGGCACCGACATGTCTAAAATTCTTACTGACAGTTACTAACATTTTCACAAAGTTTACACTTGTGCTGCTCATTATTTTTATTTAGCATACATTTTGCCAATGATAACTTCATTCAAACAATTTTAGCGTGCACCTACACAACAATGCAAAGGTGTAATTTGCAGCGGTTCTCAAGTGTTTGAAATTCGACCATGCAACTCAAGAATGAGATACTTAACGTTTTTGATCAAACCAGCACATATTGTCACAAAAATGCAATTTGCATGTTTTGTCACAGTTTGAACATACTCAGCTAAGTTTACCCCTATATACATGCAAACAACTTTTAAAGGAATGGAACTTTCAGTTTCAGAGAAGATTTATCGACCAAAAACGGGACAAATTGCGCATAATACAAATATAAAACTTTCACCACAATTTGAACAAATCGAAATAAAGTAAAAGCTTCAACTAAATCTGGTGTGTTTATACAGAGTTTTAGCAATTTGCAGGATTTTCCCCTTTTTACCACATTTGTATAGTTTTGACACTAGTATGTTCATTTGAATAAAGCACATCTCCACCCCTCGGTACATCGAAAACTAAGGTGGTAGGTGCTGTTGTTTCGGGGCTTTTAATGTGGACTGACATACATCCGTACATATTTATGTACAGTGTAGGTGCCTACGTGGGAACGTACCGTACGCCAACCCGTGCGAGCAGACGATGCGTTCACGGATGTCAACTCCAATTACGGGAATTGGTGAACTTTAGATTGAAAGTGACTCTCAGATTAAAATGATCAATTTTAGTCATTCTGTCACAACTAGAAATGTATATCCCAGCACTGTTGTAGGTAGAATCCTACTTGTATTGTATTGTGGCATTCTATGTGTGCTGTCTGAATAAAGCCATATAATATTGCTGTGATATCAAATGTATTTCGTCCAATATTTTTTATATTATTGCCATGTAAAGTATGACTCCCTTCAGACCATCTAGGGCGAAAATTATTCCCCTCCGATATTATAAAACAATGTAGTTTTAAATGATGCGATATGAGTACAACCTTGAGCGCTATTAACTGTCTCCTTATTGAAATTATTGTCATGAATTTCCCTATGAATAGAACTGCAGCCATTGTCTATATCATTGCATCTGTAGCAGTTCACGACCTTTCTGTGAATACAACGACAGTTTAAAATAACGATAACAGTAACATGGTAACATGGTCATTGACGTCGTTTAGCGTACACAGCAATACGAACATCTCATGTAGTATTTGGCACTTCAGCTAATTTGTAATGCTTACTTTTATTCGTCAAGTAAAATTATTGGACGGAAAAGGTACCGCTTAGAGAGTACTTATTATTTATAATTCAGAAATACAGTGAAAAAAAAACAATCAAAGATTGAAATTTGGTCCAGTTTTAATATAAATGATCATGTGAACTGACCATGTGATGAAATTTGCCTACATATCCACAGCTATTCTTTTAAATATTTTCCGATTAATGTTAAGACCAAAGTCGTTACAAAATAAATTATGTAAAATTTGCGACCATTTGTGGACTGGGTTTTATTTCGCACGGATGACACAGCGTTCAGTAAAACTAACTGTTGAAGCGTTCCTTAATATTTCAGATGTGCGCCGCCACGCGGATGTGATGACAGAGGTCTGAGGTTGGTAAAGAATATGATTTCGATTTTTCAAATGAACGTTTATTACTAAAATTAATATACTGTACAGAAAAGTACATATCAAAACAATTCAAATTTTGAGACGAAAAGCAAAAATAAGAACAGACAAATGCATAATGGCAAAAATGATGGTCAATTATTGAAAATACTGAGCAAAGTTGAACTATTAAAAACAGCAAAAACTACAAAGTGGCAAAGACACTGATGCTGGAGCGAGACGGAGAGAACTGGTGAAGTTGCAGCAAAAGACATTCGCAATTTTGTACAAATGCAAAATTTAAGTTGTGTTTATGTTGCCCTGCCAAGACACGCAAAAGTAATTATATTGATTGATGGGTTTACTGGCCAGCTGTCACAATGCCCTGCTGTTATCAAAGGTTAACCTTTTCTTGAAACAGATGGTCTAAAAGAAATTATGTAATTCCACTAGTAGCCTGTAACGGAGAAAAATGCTTTGTTAATTGTGCTAGAGAAACATATGGCGATACTCTAAATGCCAGGCATCATATTTCACAAGAGATGTAGGAAAATGATACGACTAGCATTCATCAACATTGTCTTTTTACTTTGCGCCAAAATAGCAATGCAGCCGAGGTTCATCTAATTTCAATCAGAAGTCTGAATACCAAGGAGATTCGGAAACAACGTGAAACCTGCGGGATTACTGACTACGGAGCGCCACTCTATGGATGAGCTTGATTTACTCGGGGGGACTTCAGCTAGCTTTGAAGTCTGCAGGCTCGAGGTAGATTGAGGTAGACTGAGTGCTCAATTTGCCTATATAACTACATAAACGTAGCCACTGTGGCAAGGGTCCTGGAATAAGATTTTACCGACGACCGAGAGCTAGTAATAGCCTGAGGGCGAGTGTCGGAGTCTCGCCTGTACCACCGGGCAGAGATTTATCACCCTTGTTCTTTACTGTATCTGCAAACAGGGAAATCAGAGATATATTTGTTGTTGTTTGTATTTTTGTTGGTGTTTATAAGTCGTGTTGTTGTTGTTGTTGTTGTTGTTGACCAATAAAATTCAATGGACATAACGCTGTGTTGCATCGGTGTTGCATCGGGTCAAATAATGCAGTGTCGTTGCAGTGTTTCTTATGACATTTACATTACGTTTGAAACAAAACAACAATTGTTTTCGTTGAATTTTATTGGCCAACAACAACAACACGGCTAATAAACATAAACAACAAAGCAAACAACAACAACAACAACCAGATCTCTATGTCCCCTGTGATGTGCCTTCGACACTCGCTCTCGGGCCATTAAGGTAAAGGGCGACGAATTCGGACGCGCAACGCTTTAGAACGTTTCTGCGCAGATTTAACTCCAGCCTGCCACAAATGGGTTATTTTGTAGCGCATGTATTTAACATCACCTGTCATTGTTGAAATTGCGCTTATACCTAATTTTTTGACCCAGTGTCTTAGAAATACATGTGACCTATAACCTTGTCATATTTTGACCCCCTAGGAAGCTGGTTTTTATTCAGTATGAGCGAAAAATTAACATTTCTCTCACATTTATATGGTGCAAATTACCCATTCACCTGGAGATATTGTAAAAAGTAGCGTGGTGACCCCCTTTTATTGAAAGTGTTAACTAAATGGTATTATGTCAGGAGTTTATTCGCCAAGTTTGGTCAAAATGACACCATTCAAAGCGACAGGAAGAAAGTTCGAAAATTATGTAGTGATATAATTTCGATATGGTCATTTTGTAATCGATACTTATGTTAAAATTTTTTCACAAACATCATGAAAACTATACATTCGATAGATATGGATCTTAAGTTTTGGTATTTATTAAAATTAACTCATTCGCTAAGCGTTTTATAATTGCTTTCTTTAGTTTAAGTGAATTATATCATTTTTATTTATTTCTGACGCCATTTTAACGTCCGTTTCCATGGAAACAAGCGTGGTGACCCCCATTTTTTATTTCATTTTTGCCCTTGCACAACTTCCAAGAATATTTGTGCAAAGTTTCAAGAAAATGACACCACAACTTAATTTTGACCTAATTCGTAGTACTTCACCTTAACTCTCGGTCGTCGGGAAAGTCTTTTTCCCGCACCTTTGCCACAGTGGCACGGTTTTTAGTGTCAATAGGGCACTCGAGCCGGCTGCGGAGACTGTGTTGACGACACTCCATCTCGGGCGTACAGACTACACAGCTAGTTGTAGTTGCTCCGAGCAACCTCCATGCTCCGAGTAAATCAAACTCACCCATAGACTAGAGTGAGCGCTCCGTAATCAGTAACCCTGTTGGTTTCATGCTATACTAATAGCGTCGTCACTTTTACGATTTAATTTGCTCATTTATTTCTTTTAGCACTTTTGTCAGTCACACCGGGTCCAGAATGCAAAATTATTGACAAGAGCTTCGGCCTCGGGGAACTTTATGTCCACTTGTTGTGGATATATCGGCCGGTCATACCATGGTATAACAGCGTAGAAAGGCTGTGTTTACTTTTATTTTCATTTTACTTTAAATTTTTATTTTCAATTTTACTTGAATTTTTTTCATTTTTATTTTTTTTTATTTCAATTTAAATGTGTTTCATTTTATAATACATATTTTCATTTCAATTATGATTTTGTTTATTTTGTTTCTTAAAAATTATTTCAAATGAAATGTTCCTGCTGTTTCAATCAAAATGAATCATAAACAAACAATTTGTTCCAACCACAGCCAAATTGCCATAGACATAACCACTGGCAACGCCTCGGACTTGCAGCGCGCGGTTTCTCCACCGAAAATAGTCGATTTGGAATCCAAAACGTGCTTTGATCTGCGTTTTGGAGCACACCTACCTCGTCTAGGTACATGATATGCTAAGCTGCGCTTGTAAACTTACGCAAAGCCCACTTTTTTCCCTATATGCGAGGGAAGGGTTCGTATCCGCGCCATTGTGGATCTCCTTTCCCGAAAAGCATGCTGGTACACTATGACAATCCTCGGCCATCGCCAAATTGTGATTTTTTTCTTGTTGAAAATTTTTGCTTGTGACACGACGGCCGAGGATTATCATTAGACTTCATGTAACTCTATGGGAACCGAAAAGGATGCTGGTCTACTATGACAACTATCGGCTATAGTTGAAATACATTTCAGTTCTTTTTCATTTTACTTCGAATTTACTTAAATTTTCATTTTATTTTGAATTTACTTTTATTTTCATTTTACTTTAAATTTTTATTTTCAATTTTACTTGAATTTTTTTCATTTTTATTTTTTTTTTATTTCAATTTAAATGTGTTTCATTTTATAATACATATTTTCATTTCAATTATGATTTTGTTTATTTTGTTTCTTAAAAATTATTTCAAATGAAATGTTCCTGCTGTTTCAATCAAAATGAATCATAAACAAACAATTTTTGTTCCCAATCTCTAAAGTTTGATTTTTTCCTTTTCAAGAAACAAAAAAATATTTTTTCAAATTTATTTAATCTTATTTGCAGTAGTTTTTCGATTTTTTTGTTTCGATTTTACCTTATTTAGCACGAATTGTTTTGTTAAAAATCACTTTAAAAAAATATATTACATAAAACAAAATACACTAACAATTAAGACGTATTTTTATTGATGACAAGTCCAGGCCACCATACACCACATCTTGTACCTCATTGATTATGTTCGCTGGGATAAATATGGGAGAAAAGTTTTTTGACAAAATTTTATGTGACAAGGAAGACCCTTGACCTCGATTTCACAACTTGCCCATAAATCAGTAATGACAAGTCTTTACACTCTCATACTTGTTTGGATTAGGCTTCTGAAGTGTTACATCCTATAATTCGTCAATTGTACCATGCTAAATTTTTCTTCGAACTGTTTTTATGACACTGCATGACCCTGATCGGACGTTTGGTTTACAGGGATAAGCACGGGAACAAATGTTTTTGATAAAATGTCACATGACCGGTTACTACCTGTACCTCATCAAGTATGCACATATCTAATTTTGGGCTTGCCAATAGAGCGTCTAGTCATAAGTATTGAAGGAAAGTTTTTGACAAAATGCCATATGCCATCGATGGCCTTTTTTCCGCGAATATGTATATATGCCTATAAATCAGTAACTACAAGTCCTACATCCTTCATATTTGGTATCAATGTGGACCGTATGCTGCCACATCCCATACCACATCAATTATGTGCATATCTAATTATGAGTTGGCCAATATAGCTACAGGTCTACTTTTGGTATATAAGGATTAATATGCGAACAAAGTTTTGTGCCAAATAGTTATGTGAACTAGATGACCATTGACCTGAATTTCAAAAACACGCCTATAAATGAGTAACCACAAGTCCTACTGCCTCCATTTTTTATGGTGATTAAGACCTTAATGCACCACATCCTATACCTCATTAAATATGCGCATATCATATTTTCGGCTTACCAGTAGAGCTAGAGGTCTAACTTTTGGTACACAGGGCTACATATGGGAACAAAGTTTCTTGCCAAAATATAATGTAACCCGGATGAGCTTTGAATTCGATTGCACAAGTATATTCATAAATAAGTAACCACAAGTGCTACTGCCTCCATATTTGATGGGATGAAAAACCTTATGCAGCACATCTTGTACCTCATTTAATGTGCACATGTTTTCTTTATGGCTTACCAATAAATTCATTGTCTACAGGGATAAATATTGAAACAAGGTTTTTGCAAAAAAGCAATGTGAACCAAAGGACCTTTGACCTCAATTTCACAAATACGCCTATAAATCAGTAACCACAAGTGCTACTGCCTCCATATTTGATGGTGATGAATAATCTTAATGCACCACATCTTATACCTCATTAAATAACGGGAGGTGTGACGTAGACACTCGATAGTTGATATTTTATCACTCGAATTTAGCTTCTACCAATGACAATAACTGTGACCTATAGTAACCTCTTCTGCACGTGGTGCATCGTGAGAACGATTCCCTTGTTTATTTTCGTGACCTTTGATGTAACCGTTCATCCGTCTTTAGTGAACGTATTGTTTTAACACCGACCGGACACTTAAGGAAGACCTCCTGCGCTATGTTGACAGATGTACTGATGGGAGCGACCTTTCCTGTCTTTCACTACTACCGACTTTCTTTTAGTTAATTATAGATGCATACCAAAGGCATGACAATATGCAGATTTAGAGACGATTTAAGTTGTACACATTCTAGACAGAGAGACACTTCACTTCACTTCACTTCACTTCACTTCACTTCTTGACGTATTTCTGTACAGAGATGTAGACGCTCTGAGACTTTGACGTACCAACCTAGTGAGAAGCCCAGTCTGTTTGACTATGGTGGACCACGTCTTTGTAGAACCTGTTCAGAACCTGTTGCGACGCTCGAGACGACACTGACCGTGACCGACGCCTATTATTAGACTAGTGTGAGACATAGAAGTTTTACCGTGTAACTTTATGTTACTCAGCTGGATAAAGTGCTACGACTGAGAGTATATTTCGGTGTATCGTTGCCGTCTCTTATACGTCTACTGCCTGACGTCTCCCTGCCGCAGAGTGTACGTACCCGACAATAGCCACATCACAACCACGCTACGTGACATATTATATTAGTATATAATGTCATCAACCTTTGCACCGGTTACTTTTGTTTTTATCGTAGTATATGATTTTTCCGTTTATAGATATAATCGAATCAAAAGTATCTGTAACTTGCGTCATTCAAAAAATAAATCCGGGTACATTAGGCTTTGAATATGAATTGCACTCGTGATACCAACTGTTTTAAGGTGAAGTACTACGAATTACGTCAAAATTAAGTTGTGGTGTCATTTTCTTGAAACTTTGCACAAATATTCTTGGAAGTTGTGCAAGTGCAGAAATGAAATAAAAAATGGGGGTCACCACGCTTGTTTCCATGGAAACGGACGTTAAAATGGCGTCGTTAGAAATAAATAAAAATGATATAATTTACTTAAACTAAAGAAAGCAATTATAAAACGCTTAGCAAATGAGTTAATTTTAATAAATACCAAGACTTAAGAATCCAGATTTATTGAATGTATAGTTTTCATGATGTTTGTGAAGAAATTATAACATAGGATCGATTACAAAATGACGATATCGAAATTATATCACTATATAATTTTCGAACTTTCTTCCTGTCGCTTTGAATGGTGTCATTTTGACAAAACTTGGCGAATAAACTCCTTACATAATACCATTTAGTTTACGCTTTTAATAAAAGGGTGTCACCACGCTACTTTTTACAATATCTCTAGGTGAATGGGTAATTTGCGCAATATAAATGGGAGAGAAATGTTAATTTTGCACTCATATTGAATAAAAAACAGCTTCCTAGGGGGTCAAAATATGACAAGGTTATAGGTCACATGTATTTCTAAGACAGTGGGTCAAAAAATTAGGTAAAAGCGCAATTTCAACAATGACAGGTGATGTCAAATACATGCGCTACAAAATAACCCATTTGCGGCAGGCTGGAGTTAAATCTGCGCAGAAACGTTCTAAAGCGTGTGCGCGTCCGAATTCGTCGCCCTTCACCTTAAGTCATAGTAAGCAAGAGAACCTCGGCAAGATGACAGGAACCGCAGTTTGCCAGCACTTTAAGGAGTTTTTTATCTTGTAAGATAGATGTCGCTGCTACATAAATATTAATCGTTGTGATCTGATCGTTGTTCCAGGTTATGTTGAAGATCATGAAGGATGCTCATGTGCCGAACGTCGTCCGTAAAGACGATATCGCTCCGCCAAAGATCCCGGATGTAGAAAAATATAAACGAGACAACTATTTTTGGTCTCTCATAGAGCAGGAGATATGTGCACGTAAGTGTTAATACAATTGTATTAGCAACACTCAGTCATATATTAAGTGTTTTGCACATGCAACTGCAACACCATCATACCTAAGTGTTCATAGACGTGTAACTTTAATACTCTGTCATACCCTAAGTATATATACAAGGCAACAGCAACACTCTGTACGTGTACACACATATGCATAATGGGTTTACCATTGCCTTTGCTCTTCTGATAGACTTCTGACGAGGAAACTAAAATTAAATTGTGTACTTTTGATCCCTCTTTGAGTCTAGATATGTTGTTTGGTTCAAGCACTTTGTACATCAAATGTAGAGTTTTAGATATAAGATACTTGTCAAAAGATCGACTTTTGCCACCGCAACATTGAACAAGGAAATTTTAGAGTTTGTGCTGCGTTGTTTGAACTGCTATGTACAGGGTACATCCAAAGAGTGACCCTACCCGAGGTGTATTTAACATTTGGGTACAGTTCACTCCAGACAAAACTGGCTAAGCGGTTCTGCCAGCTATACATCACACGTGTATACCCGTCTATCGGTGTTATTGTATAATCTTATCATTGCTATGACATAAGTCTTCATCTTCTACTCTTTCTCCAATATTGTTCAGGTTCCCATGTTTACATTGCAAGTGCACATTCAAATTGGGAAGGCAATGTCATGAGTGTAAGACGATTACGGAATGCGAGAACAGTGAAAATGACTGATGTTGTATCCTGGATTGCCGACGACGTTGCTGTTAGGCGATAATTTATATTTACAATCACGAAATAGTGACTCTCTATTTCAAGTCTGGAGCTCCCTGGATTTACGAGAGAACCACATAAATAACGTAGAATGGCATGGGCATCTGGGACGGACATCCGGACTCTTATAATTTTAATTATTGACTGATCTGCCACTTGTTGGGGATTATTTTAAAGCTCTTTTGGTATGACAAAAAATTTACCTTCTCAGTTTTTCGAAAATTTACAATTCTCATTTTCCCAACTGAGCTAATGTGGACCTATTTGTACTGTAGCAAATGTTTTGCTAAACGCATGGTACGGGGTCGGCGTGGTGACCGGTACGATGGATGCAAGGTGAATCCCTCGGCGAAAGTTACCTCAACGCGGGGCCGCATGAGGGAGTTGTTTACATCGTACTCAAGCCAAGAAGCTAAGTCTCACCATTGTAGGCTAACAGCTGATGATCACATATTTGCCTCGAGTAGCGAAGTCTATCCTTCCACGTTTCACCATTTATAACTCGAGCGATTTTTACAAAAACTGATAGAAATGGTACAGGAAGTTGCCCATGTAATTTGAATCATGGGGAAAAAAGCTCCAAACTTGGAGCTTGCATAATATGATATGGAAGGTACCATCTTCGGACGGGTATGACCCCCACATTGCAGATTCGAAAAGTTTTCCTTTGGCAACTACAGCATACAATAAATGAACTAACTTAAATCTTTATCTTGTTTTAAAAGATAGCCAACACTTCTTGATCAAAAAATGCACAAGCGTATAAACTCGTGTCAAAATTATTATGGCTCTGCATCAGCTTAACACTATCCATCCAGAATTATACATAGCATACATGTGACAGCAATCCTCATTCTTAAACTGTGCAGGACATTGGTTGTAGCCAATCTATTACTTGCCATGGGCAAGAATAAAAAAGTGTGGTTGAGATATCTAGGAGACATGGCGGAGAGAAAAATAAATTTGTTCGTTCCTTCACACAAGAATCTTTTGATATTTAACACACAAATCAACTGACTTTTTGTGAAGAGAAAATATTGTCTTCCATGATTGGTCCATCTATTTTTGTTCAAATAAGTGATACATCAATCACCTCCTTGTAACTGCTTGTTCAATCTGATCGGCTGTTTCGAGATGTCCATCATTTACGTCAGGAGACTCCAAATGGAATACGCCTACTAGCAGAAATTAGAATTTTGGATCGAATTTGCACTTGCTTTTCAACATGGCATATGGTCATGCGGACATCAACAAATTGAAATGTGATTCACAAAAGACTATTGGAACGTTCAAACAGCAAAATGTACGATATTAGGTAAACAGAAGTTTGAAAAAGATAGGATTTTCATATATTCAATGAAGCAACATTCTTACTGGCCGTGGTGAACCATCCTCACAAGGCTTTTGACCTATTTCGCACACTTTAACTTGAGGCAAAATTTAATATATTAACATTTTAGAAAAGGGTCAAAATGCACAAAAACACGTGATTGCACATTTCATCATAATTTGAACATATTAAATTAAAATCACCCATAAGAACATGTCTAGTAAATATCAAATCTATCAGACTAATAGATTTTGGGAAACAAATTTTTTGACCAAACATGACAAAAAATGCCCCAAAAATACAAAATTGCAGATGTCATCAGAATTTGAATACATCACACTCCGATTAAGCTTATAAACCTGTATACCAAATATCAAAGCTATCCGATGAGTACTTTTTTGACACCAAAAATTTTTGGAAACTGCCCCAAAATTTTAAATATGATGATTTCACAATTTGTACAAACTTGACTGAGGTCATCCCGTGGAACATGGATACCAACTTTCAAAGCAAAGCCAAGGTTTTTCAGAGACCCCAACAATACAAAAATGCAAAATTCACCCCAATAGCTCAGTATACCTAATGGAACCTGCATACCAAGTTTCAACCCAATCTGACCTAAGCTTACAGAATTTTAGCCATGTGCCGGATTTTTTTTCTTTTCCCCCCTCATTTGCATATCTTTGACACTGACATACGTATGTACGTACATTATGCAATTTTAGTATTAATTATGCATGCCATGCTCAAAACAATGGACGTGCATATGCATCCCATAGTGTTGTGTCCTCGTACCAAGTTTGAAAAGAATTGGCTAAGGCGCATCTGATATATCTGCGTGCAAAATGCATGGACGCACTAACCAAAACCATTAGTCTCACAGACTTGGTCCATGGGAACTAAATATATACACACAATACAACAAGAGCTCTAGTGCGTGACCATTTCTTTGGGTAAGTAGTTTTACCGTACATAGAAAGATAAATGATATGTTGTCGTAGAGAATTTACATTTTCATGACACTGAAATGTGTACTCAAAATTTTTTTCTTGAAAAAATTAATGCTTCCTATGGCTGATATGAATAATATCTCTGACACATCGAAATTGGTGGGATTCAAGACTGGCGACCTTGTCATTTTGAAGAGATTATGACATATATGTCATCTGGATTAGATTCAAAATGGCTTATCTCCCTATTTTCATGACACTGAAATGTGTACTCAAAATTTTTTTCTTGAAAAAATTAATGCTTCCTATGGCTGATATGAATACTATCTCTGACACATTGAAATTGGTGGGATTCAAGACTGGCGACCTTGTCATTTTGAAGAGATTATGACATATATGTCATCTGGGTTAGATTCAAAATGGCTTATCTCCCTATTTGAAAATGTATTGGGAATATATTCAAATAGCGAGGTATGCCCCCTTGAATACATTCCAAATCCATTTTCAAAACACTAGAGGCACACATACATTATCCCACGCTATGAAAGAGACAGAAATACATTTAATGCTGTATAAAAGCTTTTTATAAGCTTACCATAAAAATATCTGTATTACATTGTAAAAGACATTGGTAAAATTTAATGATCTCACAATACATAGCTTTAATACTTTGTAGCATATTTTTACTGGCGTACCAGTGTGCACATAACGCCTGCAGCTTATTATTGTGTATGACCTGAAAGATTCTGAGAAAAATGGACGAGTTTCCTTCTATTTCTATTGTCTAATACAAATGTCTGTAATAAACGTGGCATGAGTAGGTAGAGGATTTTGACTATTCGGTACCTCGTAATATGTAATAGGTGAAAGGGGTACATGTAGATGTAGTGTGTGTGTAGGGTGGATACGGGAGAGGATGTCCTGGCTGCTTCTGTTTTTAACAAGTGATTTTTGTGCACTCTGAGATGGCCGCCGATACAATTTCAAGCTCTCCTTAGGCCTACCATCTCAGTACATGTCGTAGCCTTGGGGGAGGGGGGCAGCTGCCCCCCGGATTTGTCGGGAAAAATGTAAATTTTCCGAATACACATAAATGCTGATAAAATCGCTAATATTTCCGGGGCGATTCCCAGCACGCGTGATTTGAATTGAATGGTTTACTATTAGTTAGCAGGTGATTTCCACTGATAAATTCTCACCCCAGATCTACACTCTTTGGCTGTATATACAGGTTACTGACAACGCCCTCCACGTATTGTATACTCGTGTTCTCTGCCGATTTCCAAAACTCTCACACATTAACACATTTCAACAAAGCTTACTACTGTATATATGCGTACTTGATACGCACCCAGTCATTCAATCGGACTCCATCACCCGAAGACTCCAGACGAACCGCTCCTGATCTCATAGTACTCAGTAAGTATAAAATTCCCTTACAGGTACAATCATGATTTTACAAGCGTTTCGCTTTTGTTTGTTGCTGTTTACTCTACAGGCTAACAATGCTGACCCCTCTATAGCAAAACTAAATTATGGGACAATTTTCGAACCAACTGCTATAATTCAAAAAATATCAACTCACTGGTATGTTACGTTTTATTTTGACATTCCTGACATACATAATTTGGATCGCATTCTCTCAAAATTCCAAACAAACCCATGCTCTACAAAAGAAACATCCCCATTTTGTTTTAGGTACAACTCAATTTTAGATACATTCTATGGCAACTCTAAAAAAAATGATAACCAAGGTGAGATCTTCGGCTAAAGAAATTCGGTTGCTAGCCGATTCAGACATAGAGTCCCAACGGCGCACAAAACGCGCCCTATTCTCACCCATTGGTTAACTTGCACATTTTCTATTTGGCGTTAGCACGGACTCTCAACTCAAAGTCCTTACGAAACAAATTGCAGCCATAGAAAAACAAAATCTGGCCCTGAAATTCGCCATTCAAGATTCACAAGATGTACTGACGTCTATTACTAAATTAACAGACCATAGAATTAAAAACCTATGGTCCCAACTCAATTCTTCACATCAATACATCGTTGATGTTATTTCTGAAGTAAACACACTTGAACAATACCTAAATATGACCTCGGCTAGAGTCAACCAAAATGCAAAAGACTCTATGCATATTGCTCAACTCACAATGTTACTCATGCAAATAACTGAACGAACAAAAAATACAAAAACATTTGACTTTACTGTTTTTTTTTAAAGAAACGTCAGCTTGATCATTTGCGTCCCAGAACGCTAATGTATTTTGAGCGTGAAATATTACTATTCTGTGCGCCAATTTGGAAGATTATGACATTACTATGCCCTGTCAATTGCATTTTAATTGGTTGAGCTGAACTACGTGACTGCCCACAAATACACAGTAATGGTTTGTTCTCATGCCCGTGAATATAAATAATATCGTTAACATAGTAACTTTACGGCTAAAACGAATATTGTGATTTGTACAAAGGTCATAATCAATCATAAAATAAAATGGAGCACTTGTGGGCCAAGTTTAGACACGTTTTTTTCAAAAAAATTCCGGATTTGCAAATTTTTTGCAGCGCGCGCACTACTAACTGACAAGTTCTGGGCCCCGTTGTCGTTCGCATGGGAAATTTTCGTAAATTTTGACAATTTTTGGGGGTTCTTTGATAATGTAATACAAATAACAGACTCCGCGCTAACCATTAACATTTATTTATGGGTGCGGACTCGAGGAAAGCCAAATTAACGGGCTTGACAAGCCTCGCCCGTTAATTTTTGGCTTTCCTCTCTCCCTTGCCCGTAGTGCATAAAACGCGGTTAGCCTTATAGTTAGATATTATTTAAAGAACCTGTTCTGTATATGTTGTAAGGGGAATTCAGACAATCATCCATCTACGTACATTTCATATAATAAGTGGAACAATGACATCAAAAAACACGTCATGATACATTTCTTGACGTGAATTTTCAATAAATTGTCGTAGGCATGGCAACTTGAAATTCGTTCTACAAGTTGTGTATAAAACTAATGATACATACTCGTTGTGTCATATTTAGGTTTGCCGTTGTCATTTGAGTAAAGAAGTATTTTGCTTTCAGTTATCAGTCGTTGGAATTTCAGTGAAGTCTACTGCTATTGCAACTGTTTATCTGATAAGAATTGAGTATCTCCAGCTTTCTCCCGCTCGTTTCATCAGTTCGTCATTAGCCGCCAGACAGCATTCGGTGTCGGCCCAGTTTGCCCAGTGACCGTTGGGACTGCCGTTGTTGTCGTATCCCCAGACAATCTGTTGAGTCGACCAGCCAATGCCGACGTGAGGGTAGTTGGGATCGCTGCCGGTCTAGGTAATGAAAGAAAAACATTTCCCATTTACAAGCAAGGGTTCATTTACTTTGCAAGGGGCAGAGGAAATAAGGGGTGACATCTGAAATTGGAAATTGTTCAGGGATGTACTATTCACATAGCGCAACTTCAAACTAGAAATTTTGACTTGATTTTCAAAAGATTGCCTACCAAGTCACAAAACTTATTTTTGTGTAAGAACATTAACAGGTAAATATCGGTGATTCTCTGCAATGTCGTTATTCTCTTAAGTAAACTGCAGTCTAAATATGACCTTCATCATAAACACCTTGCTATGGCAGGTCCATAAAGCTGTATGGTGCCATGAATTCTATCAGCATAGTTGAAAGAACATGTGTACCTGGTAGGTCTTCGCTGAGATGTATCAATACATCAGCCTACATGTTACATGAAGACTTCGCATATTTGATAAGATATTTACTTTAGGCTGATTAAATTATGTGCTATTGATGTACATGTATAGTCAGTTTTCCATATGGCAATGTACAAGTTTATCTGGGAAAATGTAATCGGTTGAATGCATGTTAAGACCTGGGGACATTTGAAATTATTCACAATGCCTTTATATGGCGGCTCCGCTCAGTGCACTGCTGTAGTCTTTAGTGACCCTATGGAATCTTAAATCTAAATATACCATAAAAAAGGTTTATTTGTCTTCGCTACTTCTTTCGAGACATTGCAACATAGAAGAGGTGTGAAAATCGCACATTTATATCGAAAACGTTTAACGATAAAGAATTCAGGGGACAAAATCACTGAATTTCCCTTGAAATGGTCATGGCACAAATGGAGTAGCTCAGCGACTACTTGTCGTTCTCCAGCTCTCTTCTAAGTTTGGCGTCTCGTCTGACTTACATATATTGCTTTCGGTTCCGTAGTCAGCCTCCCTTCATACAAATCTACAGCACTTACCACACAAACCGCAATATATTCTTTCATGACCCTCGAAAGAATGCTACATTAAACAAGGAAACATAAATTTATGCTGACTTAATGCTATTTAAGAATTATGAAACAAACGACAAGCTTCACTCTTTAGGTCTCAAGACTGTTCAATGTTGTAAATTCAAAGTGCGTGTTAATGATTAGCTTATCGTGGCTGTACGTGCTGTAAAGAAAGCAGCGTTCAACCACGGTTAGAGTAAACGTGGTTTATCTATATGGTTGCCCAGAGCGATGAATGCAAAACACTCCGTATAGTGACTCCGCTAGTGATTTTATGACGAAACAACAATTGCTCGAGCCATCTGCATGTAAATAGATTGCCAATTGTGTATTGAGTTCATTCTTGGGTTTGCTTTGATAGGACAATAGTTAAACGTTCAGCTTGTTAAAATATTGCTTGCAATTTGGATCCAAGTGGAAAATCTATTGTCACATGAATTTGAAGGCTGGAGATTTTCAACAAAATTTGCATCCACTCTAGCTCTGATTTTCGATAACCACTGATATTAATAAACACTGAAAGTGTGTTGAGTTTGGGAACAGGTGATCGCTTGCGAGTTCCGTTAACTCTGATGATAAAATCAGTGCAAAGCGTAGAATTTGAAAAAAAATCATGTCTTCATTCTGTCCTTGCTCTCGTCCGGTATCGAAGCAATCAAAGGATAACAATGAACTAAAAGTAGTTATGACTGTCAAAAATTTCACAAACCTTAACAATATTTAAACGTACGTATAGAATTTGTATATATTTGTAGTGTAGATATGTAGTCTTTGATTATTCACAAAGCTCTGATGACACGACTTCGCTCAAAGCAGTGCTTTTGTGACCCGATGGCGAATAAAAAGCCTAGAGAGAGAGCCGATGGCGAATAAAAAGAGAGAGAGAGAGAGAGAGAGAGAGAGAGAGAGAGAGAGAGAGAGAGCAAGCTAGGTATCTGACGGATCATCCTTTTTCAGAGATTTAGAGATTTGTGTTTAACCAGCTCCATCTGATAAGTACTGCACTAGCTCAAATTGATTCGTTTTATTTTAATTTTCAGCAAAATATTTTAGTCAAAAATTCATAAAGAAATGCCCAATAGATTTTAGATTGTCTACTTATATGAATATAGAAATAATGTTACATGCTATTATGATGTTGTTTGCAATGGAATTCGGGTTATTTGCCGACAATAACATTGTATGGTACACAATGCGACAGACCTGAGACCTAAAGATTGAAGCTTGTCATTTGTATGTTGCACAATGCGTCAGGTCAGTAAACAAAATGGTTTTTTTAAGCTGCAACAATCATTAGGAAAAATGTACGAATGTGCTTTAAGGAACTAAAGACTGTCATCGTTCTCGCTGTAGACTCTATGCCACCACTGGCTGGGCCTTTGTTGTACCTTTCACGATCAATAGTGATCGTACCTGCTCTTGTCAAGCCTTTCATTTTATAGAATACATTAGATTAGATTAAATTAGATTATATTCGATAACTTTATTGCCATTATATACATTCATGTACATTAGGGAATTGTCTTGCTGTCGTCACACAGAACAACACAACATCAGATATTACATGTTACTAAAAACACTTTAAAAACAGACTGTAAAACAAAAAAAAGTAATACGAAGGAGGCATGAGTAAAAAAAGAATATAAAATACAATTGCAAATTAAAAATTGCGATCTGAAAGTATTTGAACAGCACATGGATAAAAACAATTGCTAAAACGTGCGGTATTCACTTTAAAGGACCGATAACGCCGTCCAGAGGGGAGAATTTGAAATAAATCATGAGCTGGATGAGTGCTGTCATCGATGATATGTGAGGCCCTGTTAGCCACACGCTGCCGATAGATATTGTCAAGTGAGGGTAAATCTGTGCCAATAATCCTTGATGCAGTAGTAACAATTTTGTTTAATTGTTCTTTCTCTTGCTGAGATAATGAGCCAAACCAAATAATGATTGAAAAGGTAAACACACTTTCGATCACAGCCCTGTAAAATTGAATCATTACATTCTTACCGATTCAAAATTTCTTCAACCGCCTTAAAGAATAGAGGCGTTGCTGAGCTCTTTTGGTGATATTAACAATGTTTCTGTGCCATTTTAAGTCATTTGAAATGGTAGTTCCGAGGAACTTAAAACAATCAACAATCTCTTAGTACGGAAGTACTATTAATAACAAGAGTTTGAGGTACAGGTTTGTTTCTGTGAAAGTCGATGACCATTTCTATGGTTTTAGAAACATTAAGTTCAAGGTCATTTTCTGAACTCCAACTGACAAGACTGTCAACTTGTTTGCGATATCAAGTTTCGTTGGAGCTGTTTATGAGCCCTTCAGTGGTTGTATCGCCTACAAATTTAATCAATGGAGAGGTATCATGAGTACAAACGCAATCATAAGTATACAGGGAGTAAATGAACTGTGACAGAACGCATCCTTAAGGTGCTCCTGTATTGAGTACGAGAGACGTAGACATGGTATCACCTATTTTAACAATTTGTGGTCTATTCAAAAGAAATCTGTTTAAGTTTGCCGACAAGCTTGTATGGGAGTATCGTATTGAAGACCGAGCTGAAATCTACGAACAACATTCTAACATATCTACTTGGTTTATTCAAATGTTCAAGTGCATAATGGATACCTAGAGAGACGGCATCCTCAACAGATCTGTTTTGACTATAAGCAAATTGATAGGGTTCAGACAATGAACTGGGACAGGACTTCAAAAATGCTAAAATCAAACGCTCAAGTGTTTTCATTACAACAGAAGTCAGTGCCTCTGGCCTGTAGTCATTTAAACAAGATATTGATGCTTTTTTCGGTATTGGAACCATGACTGATTTTTGTAGCAATGAGGAACTTTGCATTGTTTGAGCGATAGATTGAAGATGTCTGTGAAGCCACCGGACAGCTGCTGAGCACAGTTATTCAACAGACTTGGTGAAATTTTGTCAGGACCTACTGCTTTCTTCAAATTCAGGCAATTGAACTGACTTTGAAAGTCACACTCGTGAGTAACAAAAGGTGGAGCATGCGGACCGGTGGTAACAGGTGGATCCGGATGGTTGTTAATTTTGTCAAAGCGACTGAAGAATAAAATGAGTTTGTCAGTTAACTCCACATTATCAGCATCTGCAGTTCTTGATATTTTCTTGTCATTAGTTATCTTTTGACGGCCCTGCCAATATTTCTTGTGTTATTTGCTGAAAGATCTTTATCCAGCTTATTACAATCTGAGACCCGATTATGCAGACATTCCTATATGGAGCACCGGATGAATTTTTCATGCCTCACCGAGTAGTTTGACAAGAGCTTGTCTACACTATCTTGAGTTGTTACTTTTCTTTTAATGTTTGTCTGCGCTCATCTGTTATGGACAGAACCTAACGACTTAGTCGTACGTGTGTATAATTCTTAAACAGGCGAGCTTTTAGAAATCTTGGCGAACCATTGTATTTCGTTTACTCCTAAGAGATAGTCTATTATTCTCATTGCCTTTATGACGCGTCTCCGCTCAATACACTGCTGTGATCTTTGGTGACACAATGGTCAATCTCAAACCAGAACGTACGATAAACAAAGGTATATTAGTCTGCGACACCCTTTTCGAGCCAGTGCAACATAGTAGAGGTTTGAAATTCCCAAATATATAAATAGAAATGGTATGCCGATAAAGAATTTAGGAGTCAAAATCACTGAATTTCTCTTTAAATGGTCATTGCAGCCGATTCGAGTATCTCTGCAACTACTTGCACATATGACTTTCTGTTTCATTGTCAGCTTGACTGCATACACATATACAAAACTAGGCACTGCAACCGCAACCTATTTTTTCATAAGTCCGACACACTCATACATTACAGAAGGGAAGACCT
This sequence comes from Ptychodera flava, assembly GCA_001465055.1. Taxonomy (NCBI): domain Eukaryota; kingdom Metazoa; phylum Hemichordata; class Enteropneusta; family Ptychoderidae; genus Ptychodera; species Ptychodera flava. The sequence goes on from LD348220.1 coordinate 184,491, forward strand.
TTTCACCCTTAGATTAACATAATTTGAAACCCGGTAAGGACATTCCTTTTCTTACTTTTCTTTTAAATAATGGCTAGTCTGGCGTATTACTCTGCCAGAGTGTTTACCATGTGATGCATTCCTACTCATCACAACCTCAACCTGTTTTAGTCTTACGCAACGCACATATTTTTGCAGTTGACCTGGAGTCCTCCGATTAAGTTGCAAGGTAATTTTTCCTATTTGTTTTTACGATTTCGAACAATGTGACGTCAGGGCACAAAATAATAGGTAATACTGGTCTTCATACTTAGAATGCGTCTATATAGTTCCAAAAAGTTGAAAATGTTTCCAATGAAATCAACCTATTGCCGTTGGAAAGTTGACTGTAAAGGAAGGTAAAGGACCCCTTATGTATTCTGTATCTGCGCTATCATGATACAGCCTATACAGTCTAAATTAGTATAGTTTCACTGAAATGACTCTGAATTTATTTAAAGTGTTTGTGGGTGCCTAAATAGTTTATAAAATAAGCTTAATATTTGTTTGCACTCATCTGTTCTAAATAGAACCTTTAGGCATATTTGGCGAGCCAACGTATTGCGTCTTATTGTTCGAGACATGCTAGATATATAGCAGCTTTCTTTACAATGCTCTTATGACACGGCTCCGCTCAATGCACTGCAGTGGTCTTTGGTGACACAGGGCGAAGCTTACACAAAAGTGTACGATAGAAAAAAGTGTATTTGTCTTCGCCACCTCTTCCGAGCCAATACAATATAGAAAAGGCGTGAAAATTGGACATATATATCGGAATGGGTTGACGATAAAGAATTTAGGGGAAGGAATCATTGAATTGCACTGTAAATGATTGTGGCAACCAATTTGAATATCTCTGCAACTGCTTGCACATATCACTTTCAGTTTTATAGTCAGCCTTCCTTCAAACAAATCTACAAACTAGGCGCAGCAACCGCAACCTATTCTTTCATTAGTTCGACACATTTATTCATTACAGAAGGGAAGATCTTTAAAACCTTAGATTAACATAATATGAAACCCAATGAGGCAGACATTCCTGTTCTTACTTTTTTTTTGAATAATAGCTCGTCTTGCGTATTACTCTGCTAGTGGGTTAAGCATGTGACGCATTCTTACTCACCACAACCACAAGCTGTTATAATCTTACGCGACTCACATATTTTCGCAGTTGACCCGGAGTCCTCCGGTTATTAAATTGCAAGGTAATTTTTCGTATTTATTTTTACGATTTTGAAACAATGTAATATCAGCGTACAGAATAATAGGTAATACAGTCTTCTTACTTAGGATGCGTCGATGTAGTTCCAAAAAATTGAATATTTCTCCAACGAAATCAACCTACTTGCGTTCGGAAAGTTGAGTGTTAAGAAAGGCGAGGGAGAACCCATTATGTGTTCTGCATCTAAGCCATCATGATACGGCCTATAAAGCCTAAATTATCATTGTTTCATTGAAATGACTCTGAATTCATTTGAAGTGTTTGTGGGTGCCTAAACGTTTTATGAAATAAGCTTAGTATTTGTTTGTCCTCATCAGTTCTCAATAGAACCTTCAGGTATATTTGGCGAGCCAACGTATTGCGTTTTATTGTTCGACACAGCTAGATATATAGCTGCTTTTATTGACAATATTCTTATGACACGGCTCCGCTCAATGCAACTGCTGTGGTCTTTGGTGACCCAGGGCGAAGCTTACACAAAGGTGTACGGCAGAAAAAAAGTCTGTTTGTCTTCGCGTCTTCTTCCGAGCCATTGTAAAAAAAGCAAATTGTGAAAATCGGAAATAAATATCGAAATGGTTTGACGATAAATAATTTAAGGGACAAAATCACCGAATTGCATTTTAAATGGTCACGGCAACCGAATCGAGATCTCTCTGCAACTACTTTCACATATCACTTTCTTTTTCATAGTCAGCTTCTCTTTATACAAATCAATAGCACCAAGCACACCAACCGCAACCTATTCTTTCATGATCCTCGCCAGACTCGTACATTATGGAAGGGAACAAAAAAGTTATGCTGACTTAATACTTTTTAGGAAGTATGAAACAAATGACAAGCTTCACGTTTTAGGTTTCAACACTGTTCGATGTCATAAATTCAAGGTGCGTATTATTGATTAGCTTATCGTGGCTGTACGTGCTGTTAAGAAAGAAACGTCCAACCACGGTTAGAGTAACCGTGGTTTATATATCCGGTTGCCCAGAGCGATGAACGCAAAACACTCCGTATAGTGACTCCGCTAGTGATTTTAAAACGAAACAGCAATTGCTCGAGTCATCTGCATGTAAATAGATTGCTAATTGTGTATTGAGTTCATTCTTGGGTTTGCTTTGATAGGACAATAGTTAAACGTTCAGTTTGTTAAAATATTGCTTACTATTTGGATCCAAGGGGACAATCTATTGTCGCATGAATTTGGAGACCGAAGATTTTCAACAAAAATATTTTGCATCCACGTTCGCGCTGATTTTCGATAACTATTGATATTAATGAACACTGAAAGTGTGTTGAGTTTGGGAGCAGGTGATCGCTTGCGAGGTCCGTTAACTCTGATGATAAAATCAGTGCAAAGCATAGAATTTGAAAAAAACATCATGTCCTCATCCTGTCTTGCTCTCGTACAGTATCGAAGCAATCAACGGATAACAATGAACTAAGAGTACTTATGACTGTCAAAAATTTACAAACCTTAACAATATTTAAACGTATGTATAGAATTTGTATTTATTTCACTGGTCAGAGACAGGGTGTGGATATATAGTCTTTCATTATTCACGAAGCTCTGATGACACGACTTCGCTCAAAGCAGTGCTGCGTTCTTTTGTGAGCCGATGGCAGAGAGAGAGAGAGAGAGAGAGAGAGAGAGAGAGAGAGAGAGAGAGAGAGAGAGAGAGAGAGCCAGCCAGCCAGCTAGGGATCTGACGGATCATCCTTTTTCAGAGATTTAGAGATTTGTGTTTAACCAGCTCCATCTCATCAGTACTGCACTAGCTCAAATTGATTCGTTTTATTTTAATTTTCAACAAAAAAATTTAGTGTAAAATTCATAAAGAAATGCCCAATAGATTTTAGATCGTCTACAGATATGAATATAAAAATAATGTTGCATGCTATTATGATGTTGTTTGCAATGGAATTCGGGTTATTTGCCGACAATAACATCGTATGGTGCACAATGCAACAGACCTGAGACCTAAAGATTAAAGCTTGTCATTTGTATGTTGCACAATGCGTCGGGTCAGTCAGAAAAAAATGTTTTTTTGGTTTTTTGTAAGCTGCAACAATCGTTAGGAAAAATGTACGAATGTGCTTTAAGGAACTAAAGACTGTCATCGTTCTCGCTGTAGACTCTATGCCACCACTGGCTTGGCCTTTGTTGTACCTTTCACGATCAATAGTGATCGTACCTGCTCTTGTCAAGCCTTTCATATTAAACAATCTGAGACCCGATTATGCAGACATTCCTATATGGAGCACCTAATTTTTTCTCGCCTACCCGAGTAGTTTGACAAGAGCTTTTCTACATTATCTTGTGTTGTTACACTAACTTTTCTTTTCATGGATAGCTCGTATGGTGTATTATCCTATGTGGTGTATTGTTCTTGCGAGACTCACATATTGTGGTAGTTGATCAGGAGCTATGACAGTTATATATTAAGTTAAACGTAAATTTCTCTACTTGTTGTTAAGATTTCAAACACAATGTGACGTCGGCACACATAATACTGGGTAGTACTAATTTTCCTGCTCACATTTTGTCGACGTAGTCCTAAACAATTTAATATTTGTCCACTGAAATCAACCTACAGGCGCTCGGAAATTAAAGCGTGAAGAAACGCAAAGGACTCCTCCTATTGAATTTCGAAACTATACTGTCATACTGGCTTAACTCTTTTACTTTCATTGAAATGACTACGAATTCCCTTGAGGTGTTCTATGGGTGCTGAAATATTTTATAAAAGAAGCTTAATCACTATAGGGAAAAAGTGCGTGACTAGAGCGAGAAACTGACG
>LD348220.1:188650-208470 GCA_001465055.1 Ptychodera flava
TCGCCAGTGAATTTCAATTCTCTCTGTACTTAGTGAGAATTTCCATTCTCACCGGTGAGAATTTGTTCTCACACTTGATTCTTGCCAAGAAATGCATTTCTCACCAATCTCCAGTGGAGATTAAAATTTTCTCACCGACAGCGGTGAGAATAAGAACAGATTCTCACCGATTGCGAGAAAGCGTCAGTTTCTCGCTCTAGTCACGCACTTTTTCCCTATAGTGAATGTTTATTTGATCTCATCTGTTATGGACAGAACCTAAAGACTTAGTCGTACGTGTGTATAATTCTTAAACAGACAAGCTTTTAGAAATCTTGACGAACCATTGTATTTCGTTTACTCGTAAGAGAGAGTCTATTATTCTCAATGCCTTTATGACGCGTCTCCGCTCAATACACTGCTGTGATCTTTGGTGACCCAATGGTCAATCTCAAACCAGAACGTACGATAAACAAAAGTGCATTAGTCTGCGACACCCCTTTCGAGCCACTGCAACATAGTAGAGGTTCAAAATTCCCAAATATATAAATAGAAATGGTATGCCGATAAAGAATTTAGGAGACAAATTCACTGAATTTCACTTTACATGGTCATTGCAGCCGATTCGAGTATCTCTGCAACTATTTGCACATATAACTTTTTGTTTCATAGTCAGCTTCCCTCATGCAAATCTACAGAACTTAGCACAGCAACCGCAACCTATTCTGTCATGACGCTTGACACACTCATACATTACAGAAGAGAAGACCTTTAAATCTTTTATGAACCCGGTAAGGCAGACATTCCTTTTCTTACTTTTCTTTTAAATAATAGCTCGTCTGGCGTATTACTCCGCTAGTGGGTTTAGCGTTTGATGCAGTCTTACTCATCACAACCCCAAGCTGTGATAATCCTACGCGACTCACATATTTTTGCAGTTGACCCGGAGTCCTCCGATTATTAAGTTGCAAGGTAAATCTTCCTATTTGTTTTTGCCGTTTCTTATAATATGACGTCAGCGCACCGAATAATAGGTAATACTATGACAGAACCCCACGGCGAGAGAGTGCAAGCGCGCCGTACCAGCGGTATTTGCACGAGTGTTTGCGGGGGATCCGGCGGTCGTGCTTTCACGAGCGCAGCGAGTGAAAGGACAGCCGGATTCAACGCAAACACGAGTGCAAATACCCCAGGTACGGCAAGCTTGCTCGCTCGCCATGGGGTTCTGTTATTATTACATATGTTTCCCCCTGTTTATTTTATCGAGAAAACAAAGGAACTAAAAACACAAGCGAACACATTTTAAATAGTTTACGCGACACACATTGAAAGACAAGATCACGCGCTGTTCTATTCATTTGCATGCAGGTATGGAATAATGTTTTTGGTAATTGCACTGCAGTGCAAATACCGGTAGTACGCGAACGCTTCGATGCAAGTAAACTGTGGTACATATGTAATAACGGTCTTCTTACTTAGAATACGTCCATGTAGTTCCAAACAATTGAATGTTTCTCCGATGAAATCAATCTACTGGCGTTCGGATAGTTGAGTGTAAAGAAAGGTAAAGGAGGACCCCTTATGTATTCTGTATCTACTCAATCATGATACAGCCTATACAGTCTAAATTATTATAGTTTGACTGAAATGACTCTGAATTTATTTGAAGTGTTTGTGGGTGCTAAATATTTTATAAAAATAAGCTTAGTATTTGTTTGCGCTCATCTGTTTTCAATAGAACCTTTAGGCATATTTGGCGAGCTAGTGTATTTTGTTTACTCGTTCGACACGGCTAGATAAAGCTTATTGATAAAGCTCTTATGACACGGCTACGCTCAATGCACTGCTGTGGTCTTCGGTGACCTAGGGCGAAGCTTACACAAAAGTGTACGGCAGAAAAAAAATGTCTATTTGTCTTCGCCACTTCTTCCGAGTCATTGCAACATAGAAAAGTGTGAAAATCGGAAATATATGTCGGAATGGGTTGACGATAACGAATCGAGGGGAAAAAATCACTGAATGCAACTCTAAATGGTCATGGCAACCTATTCGAGTATCTTTGCAACTACTTGAACATAGCACTTTCTGTTTCATAGTCAGCTTTCCTCCATACAAATATACAGCACTAAGCACACCAACCGCAACCAAGTCTTTCATAACCCTCAAGCTCGACTACACTCCTACATTACAGAAGGGAGAACAAAATATATCCTGACTAAATGCTTTTTCGTAAGCATGAAACAAACAATAATCTTCACCTTTTAGGTCACAAGACTGGTCAATGTTGTGAATTCAACGTGCGTATTAATCATTAGCTTGTCGGTTAGAGTAACTGTGGTTTAAGGTTGAACGCGCCCCGGGAAAATAAATTCTGGCTTTCAAATTTTATCAATTCTCTTTTGACCTACCACTTGTGGGTGACTCATTTATTGCTCATGATGAAAGAGAAGTAATTTGTTTGGAAAATCGAATTTTTTTACCCATAGAGTTAAAACAGGGGTTCTGCTTCATGTTACTCGTGCCTTGACATAAGTAGCATTGGTTCCACATTTTGTCACAATTCTGTCCCCATTGCCAATCCTTGTATGCAACAGATTGGGCTGATAAAGAAAGCTATTTCCTTTCAGAATCTGCTTGCCTGGGGAGCAAAGACGCTGACGGGCAAAGATGTCGAAGAATCTCCGCAAACAAATCATGATATCCTACAACTGGGAACACCAGGAAGAGGTGAAACAGATCAAAGAGGCACTGGAAGAGAGAGGGTATAGAATATGGATAGATCTACACAACATGAAAGGTACATACTTGTCAAGGATTGGAATAAACATACACGCATAGCGTCAAAAAGACGAGGGGAGAGCGAGAGTTTTTACGATGTATGGCATATCTGCCATTTAACTTGTGTGGCTGTGTACATTTACGAATGTCAGCACCAAAATTTCGATAAATGCGACTTGGGTTTAATTCAATCGACAACGGAAAAGACTATAATTTAATTAAAATAAAACACTCCGTTTTTCGAGTCCGAACAGTACTGGGTCGCGTTAAGTATATGTGGTAATTTTACTATAAGGCCGGGGAAAGAAAATTCATTGTTTGCTGTCCTTGGATTTTTGAAAAACTTACCAGCCAGCCAGCAAAAAAACAAACAAACACAGAAAAAAACACAACATATTGATGTATAGCTTGAACTTATTTATTGAATACGGAACCGTGACTAGGCCTCACGGCCCAGCCACATCAGTGAGTGACTCTGCCTGGGTCATGTTCTCGTTCCTTGCCACTCCACCAGAGGAGTGACCGTGGTCCAAGTTCCTAGTTACGGTCACTCCACCAGAGAGTGACCGTGGTCCAAGTTTCTAGTTGAATCTTGGTCCAAGTTCTAGTTTCGGTCACTCCACTAGAGAAGTGACCGTGGTCCAAGTTAGTTTTTTCTGTGTGTTAGTGTGTCCATTTATACAGTATTTTGGCTATGTCGGATCCCGACGCCATAAAGAATATAATAAGACAATATTTTGATTTACCGACATTAGAAAAGATTACAAAAGTGGAAAATATCACTTGCCCGTGCGTGGCTTGCTACAATTATTTTGTTTCAAACCCACGCGATGAATAAATTAAAATGATAACAACGGCTCAATATTACGATTAGTTGAAATACAATAGAACATGGGGGTAGTACGCAGAATACCTCCATGAGAAAAAGAAGTTACTGGGTAATTCTTTTAAACGTGTAAATGAGCGAGATCATGTTGTCGATACTGTGTTGGTATTTCGTGGCGCAAGAACGCTAGCTAATGTATTGAGAGCGTAGAATATTGATATTCTGTGCGCCAATTTGGAAGATTATGACAAATGCTTGGAAACAAAGGTTATACTTGTACAAGTACAACAAGCATACTTAGAATTAGGTGACTGTGAGTCTGAACAAATATTCCATAATAATCAATTGCAATAAACACTTTACCAGTATATAATGTTCAACATGTACAGTGTGATAGTAGTCAACTGGTTGTGTTACGAAGATCTATAGTTTGTCTCTGACGGAGGTTTATGCAGAAAGTGGTCATAGGCACAAGTAAAACTATTTATTAAAATAACACGATCTCAATTATGAATACAAAGCATATGTGCGACAAATGTAAAAAGATGTAAATTACGTATTACGAGGATGTTTAAAAAAATTTGAACAATACAAAATATATTTTCAACACTTAAGGAAGGGGCATAAGAATTTCACGTAATGGGTTCAATTTTGCAACGTGTCTCAGTGACATTTGTATATTCATTATGACATGCAAATTTAAGGTCGAGACCTCTATTGATGTTTACGATTGGACGTATATATTTATCTTTAATTCATATCTATCATATGATTAGAACCAAGCCTTAAACGTAACGTTTAAAATCCCATTCTAAAATAACATGGGAAAGGCAATAAAAAGGACAAGAGAGAAAAATACAACAGACAGGGCAGGAGGACAGAACGACCAAGGTCATTCAGACAATTGGAGAAGCGTATCTTGGGCGACGGCACCTGTCAAGCTTGTCTACCGAGGAATAAAGTCTATGTAGTACCAACGCACTCTGAATATCTCGTGTTGTCAATTTGAGATTGCCAGTACCTCTCAGCAAGCTAAGACGAGTCCATGAGTAAAAGCAGGCCACGATGAATTGATGAGATAATGCGAGAGAAAACAAGTAGTAACAGTTGTTTAGACAACTGTACACTATGAATTTCAACATGTTGGGGTAAGCTTAGAACAAAAAGGTGTTCTTGCAAATCCTGAAAATTCCAAATATTAAACTGCAAAAGTTACTGAGTATAACAAAGTATGTAGTTGTCACTCAGAAAACAAATGCTAAACATCTTGGTAAAACGTAAAACTACTATCTCTTCCATACAATTACATTTTTTGCAGTAAGAAGAGTGGGTAGCTGAACAAATCATAACAGCCTTGAGTACGAGTACAAATCCTACTTTTTAAGTGTCAAATAAATACTAGTCCTGAGCACTGTTTCTGTTGAGTTAAATGCTCCATTAGCTGTAACTTTAAAGGCTATTTATTCTGAATTTTGTGTATCACCTTTCCTTCCGATCTCGTTAAAAATCGTAAGGAAATCAAAAGTTACAGAGATTTTAAGTATAGTCAAAGTAATGTACATGCCTATACGAACAATACTGTGACGATGTGCAACGCCTCAGTTGGTCTACTTGTCCGGTAAGGATTTCATGTTATAAACGACTTATTTGTTTCAGGTGATATTAACAAAGCAATGGCTGAAGGAGTTGAAAAATCATGCGTTGTCTTGCTGTGTGTCACCGAAGCCTACAAGAACTCGCACAATTGCAAGAAAGAAGCAAATTATGCAGACGACCTTCGTAAAAACATAATACCTCTGAAACTTGAAAAAGATGTCGAATTCCGTGAGTTATAGTGAAGTTCCATTTGGTGACGTACTAAGATATTGCGCAAAAGACATACAGAAAACAATAATCACGGATTCCAATAGAGCAAAAAAAACCCAAACAAAACAAACAAACAAACAAATAAAACAGACAAAATGTGAATACAAGAAACCGGTGAATTTTTCTTTCATAATAAATGCTATTTCTAAAGTTTTTTAAAATTTTGCTAAGCATAATGTGGCTGACAAATTATATTTACAGTTGACATTTAATTATTATGTTCGTGCGAGCATAAAACACTGTAACAGCAAAATAAGAAAATTGTTCTCGATTTCGTACATTCATTTATGCAAAAGGTTTTTAATGAGCGTTCCTCAAATAGGCAAATCAACTTACAAATGGGTCATTTTCAATGGAGAAGATTCATCGGTTTATAATCTGTGTCGTCAGATCATATAATGATAACCCCATATTTACAATCCTTATCTATGGGTATCAATTTCATTTGCAGTTGGGTGGATAGGACCAGTGGTGGGAGGTAAACTCTGGTTTGATTTCTCAAATTTCAAGTATTTCAAAGATTCCATTAATGGTTTGGATGAAGAGCTCAGAAATTTGCGAGTGCAAAGATATGGCAAGGCCCCGGGTTCCGACCTAGACCAGCGTAAGTTTTAAAATGTTTGAGTCATCATTTTTACTTCATCAAAGGTTTTATTTTCCCGTCACCTCCTCCTTCTTAGCCGTTATTTAGCCTACTGTTTCCCCGAGAAGCTCTAGAGAATATCACCTAAACCTAGAAATTTTAAATTGCAAAACCCATTCGTCTTGGGGAAGATTTTATTAGGGGCCTAAGCCAAGTGGAGGTCTGGGCCCCTATTTTTTCACATGTGTTTAGCCTTCTTCTTTTTCTTCTTCTTTTTCTTCAGTACATTCTTTGCTCACCTAGATCTCAGGAACCGCTACGCTTAGCCGTTTCAACTTCCAGGGCTAATAGTATCAAATAACCCTTAGAATTTGGATTAGTCAAATGATCTGGCAGCCATATTCGATTTTCCTAAAACCTAAACTAGCTTCTTCTTCTGATGAACTAGGGGTCTAGTCAATTTGAATTTTTTTGTTTAGCAAGCATGACCTTAAATCTTTAACATTTGCTAATAAAACCGCGGGCGGTCAGGTGACCTTGGCCGCAGTATTGGATTTTCAAAAACATAAAAGTACAATATCTTCCTCTCCATAACCAACACCCCAATTAAACTGACATTTTATTTACATGATCATTAGTGAGGTTGCTTTCAAGTTTGCTAAAATCATATGGATCGGTCACGTGGTTTTGCGGCCATATTCGCTTTTCAAAAAATACCGATTTAATCTTACAAAATCTTCTCCTCGGTCAGGAGGATTGGTCACGTTATTTGGTCGCCATAATAGTTTTTCAAAAATTCAAATTTAATTGTTAAAAATCTTCCTCTCCAGAACCAACTGTACATATCGCTCAAAATTTTACTCGTATCTTCCCTAGTCTGAGGGCTATCAAGTTTGGCATGGAATTTGGATTGATCACGAGGTTTTGCCGCCGTAATCAAGAGACCATTTCAGCTAAAATTTTGCACATAGCATCATCAGTGCAAATAATTTAAACCATTGCAATCGCTTGGGCCCCCGTCAATGCTGCTTACAGCTTTAATTTTTCTTTGTATAACATTATGCTACTACATTTGGGCCCGAGAGGTAATGTGTGTCGCCGATTACAGGCAACCTTAAGATCAGTATAAAACTTTCTCATGTTTACTCCAGCATTGTCAACTCTGGGTGTGGACGGAGTGTGTGACTGGCTCCAGAGTCTCGAGATCGACGACGCAACCATCACGATTTTTCGAGACAATTGTGTTACCGGGGATGACTTCGAACACATAACCCAGAATGAGTTGATTGGTGATGAATTCAAGGTGCGGTCTTTTGTCGCGAAAAAAATCATAAGGAATCGCGACAAGTGCCTGGTAAAAACGACGTCAAGTGTTGTCAAGTCTGAGAGCGAAACAGCCAGCATCGCTAGTGTAGGTACCGGTGCAGTCGCCAAAACAGATGTGCCGACAAGAGTGTCAAACACCATACATGTTCATGGTAGGTTAATATACTTGGTCGAGAAGCATGCAATTGGGGGATAATGTTCAACCAATAAAAAAAATTGCACGCCATATTGAGAATTACACGCTTCATACAGCAATGTTTAAATGCAGTATCTCAAGTTATGAAGAAAGACTAATAAATAACCAGATATGAACTGAAAATGCTCACGTGTTTCATTACATATTGCAGTTATGTGTAAATTTGAACCTTTGCCACATGTTTGCAACTTCATTGAAAGTATTATGATCAACATAATGAACAATATTCACCACCGATTATTTCTAAAAGGTCATGAAGTATACAAATATTTAATTAGCTGTAATGAAAATATTAAAGTTCTTTGACCGCTGTCATTGTATCATCACTTTATATACCAAGTGTAATTACCTTTTGCCAAGTCCTTCAAGCCATACATGCCGAACTGTGAAAGCTCATTAGATTAGAAATTAAAAATTAGCTGACATGAAAATGTGAAATGACTTTCGATATTGTTTTAACCTGGTATAATCATCAATGTACATAGCATGTTTTGCCAACTTTGATCAAGTGAATCTCAGAGGAAAGATCATCGAAAATGCAAATTAGGAATTGGCTGAAGAAATATTGCTTAATGACTTTCAATAATGCTGTATCATAGTATCATTAATTTGTAGAGCAAGGTTCATCAACTTTGGTCCGGTCAATTTAGATATATATCTCTAATTAGCAAAGCTCATCACATATGTCAATTAGGAACTGACTGAAGTAAAAATGCTTAATGGTTTTTAATATTGTTGGTTATAGTGTTTCTAATATATGTAGCAAGTTTTGTCAACTTTGGTCAATTCAGATATATATCCCTAATTAGGAAAGTTCATTAAATATGCAAAATAGGAATTCGCTGAAGAGAAAATGCTTAATGACTTTCAATAATATTGTATTACAGTGTCTTTAATGTACATAGCAAGTTTCATCAATTTTGATCTACTCAATTCAGAAATACATCCCTAATTATGAAACTTCCTTTAATGTGCAAATTAGGAATTGGCTTAAGTAAAAATGTCTTTTGAATTTCAATAATGTTATATCACAGTATCTTTGATGTATATAGCAAGTTTCAATAACTAAAATCAAGTTAATTCAGATATATATCCCTAATTAGAAAGGGTCATTAATTATGCAAATTAGGAATTGGCTGAAGTAAAAATGATTAATGACTTTTAAGAATGTTGTATCATAGTAGCTTCAATACGTGTAGCAAGTTTCATTAACAATGGTCCAGTCAATTCAAATATATATCCCTAATTAGCAAAGTTCATTAAATATGCAAATTTGGAATTCAGTGAAGCTAAAATGCTTAACGACTTTCAATAATGTTAAATCATAGTATCTTCAATATACATACCAAGTTTGGTTAATTTTGATCCGGTCAAATCAGATATATGTCCCTGATGAGGAAAGTTCATTAAATATGCAAATTAGCAACTCTCTTTCATGAGATCCCTTAATGCTTCCCACTGCTGATATATCTTGGTGTGATCAACATTTGTAGCAAATCTCATCAAATTGTGTGCAGTCGTTTTTAATGTATATCCGTTTTTTCTAAAATCATTGATTATGCAAATGAGCATAAAGTATGCAAGCCAGACCCACCAAAAACTAATCAGTTCTTGCCGTTTGCAAACTCAATGTATGTACCAGATTTGATTCTGATCTCATCAGCTGTTTTTAAGATATCGGACCAACAGACAGACAGACAGACAGACAGACACACAGACAGACACACTGACATACTGACACACAGACATCGCTGCGACATATGCTCACGTGTGTGAACACGTGAGCAAACAAAAACCGTATGAGGTTTGGGAAATTCCAAGACATAGCTATAGATAAAAACGTCCTCTTCATCTTAGTAATTTATTATTTTTAGAAAGAAATATATTTTTACTTAAATTAAAAACAAGCACAAGGTATAATTTCCGATTTTTTTCACATTTGCTACCACTGTGGATCTGCAAACACCCTGCAAGTAGTGAACCATTGAAATATAAGCAAATGAACAGAATATTTTATTTTGGTTTGGGAATTAACTGTTATATCTTGGGAGGCATCAGCCAAAATATTTATTGAAAAAAAATCAGGAGAAAGAATTTATTTTCACGTTTTTTGCAGGCTTATCGGCACTTACTGAAGTAATGTTACGCGGAGTGGAGGGAGTTTGTAAATGGCTCAAGGACCTCAATATAGATGACGACACCGTCACGATTTTTCAAAGCAATCGCGTCACTGGAGACGATCTGAAGCACATTACACAGGAGGAGTTAGTCGGTGAGGACTTCGAGGTGCGGCCGGCTGTCGCGAAGAAAATTGTAAGGAATCGCGACATTTGCTCTGCAAAAGTGTCACGTACCGTACTTGCTCGGGGTAGGTTAGGTTATACTCTTATGTATTCATTTGCGAGGGATTATGACAAAACAATGACACAATACGGTGATATGATGAACCAATAATATTAACACAGCATAGTACATATCAAGAAATACACAATCCATACAACAAAACGTTTAAGGTAGCGACAAAGTATACATTTTCTAAAAGTCCTGATATTTGGAAGTACGACCCGGTTCCCGGTTGAAATTTGTGCATCGCCAGGCGTTGATAATATCCTTCAAATTCGTGTCTTGAATTTCTTTTTTTTTTGTTATGCACTATTGAAGGTGTTAGACTAAGGTGCTTTTCAGGGAATTGTAATTATCGCGCCATAATGGAGACTCGGAGAAAATCATAGAAAAGGATTTTAAGGGTATTGCTAAGGCTTGTCTATGCGTAAATTTCAACCGGAGATCTAGCAGCGTGTTTGCTATAAAAGTACCCCTTCAAAAGTGTTTGCAAGAAAGCAGATGGCCGTACCAATTTTTATGCACAAAATCAGTGTTCCCGCCGCCTGTCACCATCCTATCAATAATTTCTAAATTCTTACAATATATTTTCTCATTTGACCTTAGAACTTTTAAAGAATGATTTTAACATTTACACGTAATCAGTTTTCTACAGGGTTTCAAGTATTTCGACGGAAAAGAGATCATTGTTCACAGTAAATAATTCTGTCAATTACTTGAAGTGCAATCGGCTATTCAAAATTAAAAAGGAAAATAACTGTACTAACATTCGTATGTAGTTTCAATGGTATTGTACAGTGAGTATTATAATTGTTTATCAAGAAATAAATATATATATATATATATATATATATATATATATATATATATATATGTGTGTGTGTGTGTGTGTGTGTGTGTCTGTGTGTGTCTGTGTGTGTCTGTGTGTCTGTGTGTGTCTGTGTCTGTGTCTGTGTGGGTGTGGGTGTGTAATCCTGTTATTGGGCTTTCTAGAGTTTGGTGGTGGATTAAACATAGATTTTGCATTATTATATATAGAAAATGTCAATTTAATTGCTTTGAAATCCTCATCTAAAAATAAAAACGTGAATTACCCTCATATTTTGCCTATGGCATTTTGGTGCCGAGCTCTAAAAGGTTGCTAACAGTCAAGAATACAAATTTCCAATCAAGATGCAGCCAAGTAAGGTTACCTATCCGTTTGAAAATGTCATATGCATGAGCACACATACGGCAAAATAATTCAATAAGTTTCAAAGACTTACACACAATCTTTCTTTGAATCCTAAGGAGGCAAAGAATTCACGGAGGAGGAAGAAGAAGGAGAAGAAGGAGAAGAAGGAGAAGGGGTAGAAGGAGAAGAAGAGAACGATTCTGAAGAAGAAAAAGAAAAAGATTCTGAAGAAGAACAAAAAGATGATTGATTTTTAAAATTAAGGTCGAATATTAAATCTAGGATCCTAATGGAAAAGTATATAAATCAGCAATTTAATTTTCAAAGACGAAATAGAAAAATTAGAAGAACAAAAGAAGATTGATTTTTAAAATTAACGTCAAATATTAAATTAAGGATCTTAATAGAAAAATACACAAATCAATTATTTAATTTTGAAAGACTAAATAGAAAAATTGAAATCAGACAAAAAAGATAGAAAGATCTGATGATCAAGCACCGAAGAAAAGCAGGACTCTTGATAAATATACTGCAATTACTGAAAAACTGCAAAAGCTTTTTGACAAGCCGTGATGAGACAGGGGAGATAATTAATGAAATGAGAATAATTGATAGCTATACAACAGCAATATGAGGATAAGTATTAGAGATATCTCAAAATGCACAATTCGAGTCAATCACAGATGGCAAAAATACTACATAATGAGTGGGAGAAAGCAATCTCATAAAAATACCGCCTAACGGCCCATTGGAAGGGACATGCTTGCCAAAAGTCTTCCTTGTGCCCATAACGAATGTAAGGGCACGAAAATGATAGATGTGCAATCAAAACAAATTTGAATCAACAGTAATTATTCAAATAATGTCTACAGCAGCAATGGTGTCATTAAAACACCAAATGTTTTTGAAAGCACCTATGTTTGCATTGAGCATAAATTAATTGTATTGATCTAAAATGAGAGAAAGAACTCGCCTTTTAAAAACAGAAACAAACTTTTAGATAGGGAATCATGATCAATAATTGCATTTCGTCTCGTGATATGAGTTGTAATTTTAGCAATAATAAAAAGAAAACAAAAGCGCGAAAAGATTTCTTGTCCGTGTATGATTTATCAAAGGGTGGGCCTAAAATAAACCACCAGTATAAAATCTTTCACTCACCAGAAAATCGCGACAGAATTTGCGAAGGAGAATAAACAAAGGAAAAAGAAGTGGGCACTTTAAAATCTGTGTAAAAGAGCATCTCTTGTACTGCAGAAAGCGCAATCAGAATATGAATTATAACAAGAATGGAACATAAAAGAGCCGGTTGCGCTGGCACCATACAGTAAAGGACATTGAAGATCACACTCCTTTTTTCGGAACTGGACTACGATGACAAGAGTAAACTTAAGTTTTATAACGTCAGGGAGTGAAAGGAAGTCGTTCAAACCTTGGTGTTGACGTTTATTGTTACCGAGAAATTTAAATCTAATAAAGAATTTTTAAATGTTACATTTTCCATATTTACTCAGAAGACAAATCGAAATCATAATGTCATCACTGCTTTAACAACTAAGTTCGAATTAATACGAAGGACGATGACAAGAATGAATAAAATCTACTTTAATTTCCTCTTCAAAATAACTTTTGTTTTTCCGATCACGGGGTATGGAATCAACAAACCTTTTGACTTTCGCTGTTGAATGGTAACAAGATCTGACAAAGACTCGTAGAATTCATTTGGCATCCTGCCAGCTACATCCGCCATTTTTTAAGAGCGCCTTGACCAGCCTTGTGATAATCGTTCGCTCAAGTCATGTTTGGTGGGCACCTTAAGTTGAATTCGGTGTCTTGCTTCATCGTCCAAAATAACAAATATATGTCTTTAATTTCTATGTGTGTTCTTCAGCCTGCAGTTATTCCCCCTTTGCTTCTTATTCGTGAAACAAAAACAAGTTGCATTCAGTTTCATTTGCTGATAGTCAGCGACGCGAGAGCGAATACTGCCGACAAGCTCTCTTCTCTTGGAAAAGAACAGCCTCATGCTTCCCTCATGCGCCCCCGACTTAGCTAGGGGGGCTGTGATGAGACCATACATTTCGAAGAGAGTAAAACGACAAACATTTTTTTTAGTTGAAAGACGAGAAGGCGTCAAATCCGAACTGATTTCATTCTTTTAATGAATTTGTAGTGTCACATGGCATTGCCCTCTTAGCGATCTGATATACTTGATGACATTTAACTACTTGTTAGCACAAAATTCTTTCTGTTGCATATAACAGTAACAGAATCGCCTCGTGCTGAAAATGATGTATCTGATTTACCCAGACATGTTTCGTTTAGGAGCAGGTAATTGGGGTTTTTTTCCTGTGGGCTCTGTCTAATAGCTCATAAGTACCACTTAATTGGAAAACATTTATCAAATAGTCTTTTTAGTCCCCACGGACACCGTCCGGGGGGACTTATAGGTTTGGTCATGTCCGTGCGTGTGTGCGTGCGTGCGTCCGTCCGTGCGTCCGTGCGTCCGTTCACGCAGATATCTCAGAGATGCCTGAAGCGATTTCATTCAAACTTGGTACAAGGATTACTTCATATGTCATACAGATGCACGTCGATTTGTTTTGTGATACGATCCAATATGGCTGCCAGGCGCCCATTTTTATTACGATTTTTTCATGTAGAGAGCCATAATTCAGGCATGTTTCAACTTATTTTATTCAAAGTTGTTACAAGGACATTGACCAATGTCATAGATATGCACGACAATTCTTTTTGTGATACGATCCAATACGGCAGCCGTGCGGCCATTTTGTTACGATTTTTTCATGTACAGACCCATAACTCAGGCATATCTCAACCGATTTTATTCAAAATTGGTACAAGGACATCGACCTATGTCATACATATGCACGTCAATTTGTTTTGTGATACAATCCAATATGGGTGCCAGGCGGCCATTTTATTACGATTTTTTCATGTACAGAGCCGTTACTCAGGCATGTTTCTACAGATTTTATTCAAAGTTGATACAAGGACATTGACCAATGTCATAGCTATGCACATCAATTTGTTTTGTGATACGATCCAATATGGCAGCCGTGCGGCCATTTTGTTACAATTTTTTCATGTACAGAGCCATAACTCAGGCATATCTCAACCGATTTTATTCAAAATTGGTACAAGGACATTGACTTATGTCATACATATGCACGTCAATTTGTTTTGTGATACAATCCAATATGGGTGCCAGGCGGCCATTTTATTACGATTTTTTCATGTACAGAGCCATTACTCAGGCATGTTTCTACAGATTTTATTCAAAGTTGATACAAGGACATTGACCAATGTCATAGCTATGCACATCAATTTATTTTGTGATACGATCCAATATGGCCGCCATGCGTCCATTCTGTTACGATTTTTTCATGTACAGAGCCATAACTCAGGCATATCTCAACCAATTTTATTCAAACTTGGTACAAGGACATCGACCTATGTCATACACATGCACATTGACTTGTTTTGTGATACAATCCAATATGGCCGCCGTATGGCCATTTTATTACGTTTTTTCATGTCCAGAACCATAACTCAGACGTGTATCAAGCAAATTTATTCAAAGTTGGTACAAGGAGATTGACCAAATTGGTAATATATATCATACATATGCATGTAAGTTTGTTTTGTGATACGATCCAATATGGCTGCTGTGCGGCCATTTTGTTATGATTTTTTCATGTACAAAGCCATAACTCAGGCATATTTTAACTGATTTTCATCAAAGTTGGTACAAGGACATTGACCTATGTCATACATATGCACATTGATTTGTTTTGTGATTCGATCCAATATGGCCACCATGTGACCATTTTATTACGATTTTTTCATGTCCTGAACTACAACTCAGACATGTATCAAGCTAATTTATTCAAAAGTATTTTCATCACAGACCTAATGAAGAGGACTCTATCCTCTCTGAGGACCTGTAATCAAAGCACCCATTAACAAGTGGGGACTGTGTCATCAACGATGACTTGTTCAAATTCATATCTACATTCATGTTGAGGAGGAAAAAAACCCGGTCACTTGACTAACACTGGCAAAGTGATAAGGTATTTTGGGCGAAGTTACCCCTGTTTATATCTGTTCCTTAAAAATACAACATTGTCTGTTGCTCATAAATACAAAGATATCGCATTAAACGTGGCTTGTCTTAAAGTTAATAGAGTGTGCTGTGTATGTTGTGAAGGAAATGTATTAACGTTGACTGTGAATGTTATTACTCTCTAACGTCAGTACACTATAGTCTAAATTTGACCCTTTATCATTCACACCTTGCCAGGGAAAGTCAATAAAGCTGTATGTCGCCATGAAATATGCTAGCAGAGTTGAAACAACATGTTCCTGGTAGGTCTTTGCTGAGATGCAGGTTACATGAAGATTAGATGCTATATGAAGACCTTGTATTTGAAGATATTTACTTCTTGCTGTTTGCTTGATGTATATGTATGGCCAGTTTTCGATATAGCGATGTCCAAATTTTATCATGTAAAATGTAATCGGGGCAACGTATGTCAAGAGGACCTTTGAACTCGACTTTTCATTATCATTTAAGGTAAACAGTCACCTGTAATCTAAATATGCACATATATGGTCAAAGGGGCGTTCCTTGGTATTAAAAATGCCCATGTGAGGGCGCTGATTTTTAAAAAGCGGCCATCCGCTTTAAATGTGTGATTGGTTAGAATTTCTCTTTCCATGGTAATTGTGGCAAAATTGGAACAGGTGATAGAATACCTTTAAGCTATATCGCTTTTTTCGAACGACTTATTTCTTACCAGGCAGAGTATATCTAACTCCTGACATTGTATGACCTTTGGCTGTTCGTGACACTGCTTTTCATAACTCCCATAACCTGGTTGTTGCCACAGAAACCGTCAATATAACATTCTCCTCGCAATCCCGATGTCTTCATATAATATTCAAAGTGTGAAACAATGTCTTCTGAAGAGGAAGCCCATGCATACACTACCTGTAATATCGGTATGTACTCCATTAAAGGGACATTAGCTGTAACTTTTGACTAATTTTTCACTACTCTGTTTCAATGTATCAACTACAGAATTTTACTATAATCTGATCATCATGACCAATGCCCGGTGTCCTGCTTGCCAACACAACCTGTATATGTGAAATGACCATTGATATTGTTGATAAATGTATTCTAGTCCGGACCTGAATACAATATTTAAACAATAACAATGCAGATTATACTCATATAGGATATAATTATGAGCTCAATATCAGGAATTTCACCATGGTTCAGGGATTAAAACCAGAAACTGCAGATGATACACAGAACAAACAAAATAAAAAAAAATGGCCAAAGTCACAGCTAATGGGTCTTTAATGACACAGACCCCAAAAACTAAAATTTAAACTTCTGATTTTTTCCTTTGCTAAACCACGCGCAGACTATTATCTTTCATAAATCAAGAAAATGTTCGATATTTGAAACTCTAAATTGCCACTTTGTTAAGTCTGGAGAAAAACAATATCTGACCTACACTCAGAAACGAAAGCGGGCGTTGATGCAGTACTTGAGAGGGTTTTAATTCGTAAGCCCAATGAACTGTTGAATTCTGAATCGCAAAGAACAGTTATCATCCAGCTAAAAACACGACGATGGCAACAACAACAATAATAACAACAACAAAAACACGCCGTATGGTATAATCGATTTGTCAAATTACGCAGCATTGGCATTCTTCTGGTCTTGCAATCATGTTGCAGCCATCCACCGCCATTGAAATCCACCTCAAAGTATACCTAGATATGTATCATCTTAGAAAGTGTACATATATATGGCCAAGATATCTACTCAGAGGGATGAATTTATGTCGTTTTGAGGTTTTTTAAAGGCAAACCACAAACGACCGTCTAGTCGCTTGATCGCTCTCTCCTCCTTACTTGAAATATTTCTACACAAGATTTTACAGCCTTTCTGTTTCTCATTTAGTATTATTCACCAAATGGACACTTCGAAGTAATTCCTACAGTACTTATTAAATCACTATTTATTAGAATGATTTAACGTTTTTTGAGTGTAGTGACTACTTTACCTGGGATGGTTGTTTTACACTGTGATCGGCGAATATCAGATGCGCTCCGCTCTCACGTACACCTTGATCGAAAAGAGCCTTGCACGAGTCGCCGGGCCAATTTAGACTTCCGAGTTTAAAACTGAACATAACTAACCAGTTCTGAGAGAGAGAGAGAGAGAGAGAGAGAGAGAGAGAGAGAGAGAGAGAGAGAGATACTGCCACCACACACATTATGAAATCTCCCTGTACCTAGAAAGACATCTTTTTAATAGAAATCTTCTTTGAACTCTGACACGAAGTCAACAAGTTAAAAAGTATTCAGCGTCACAAGTTCGTTATCGCAAAATTCCTCGCGAGAATATCGCATAGTTCCCGTCTTCTTACAAGGGCAAGGTACATGGATCAGTTCTGGTAGTTTTCCATTCAATGGGTAAGAGTGATAGTTTAGAATACAATATGTAAAATTCGTTTCCGCACTTCACGTTGTTCTTGTCATGGATGATACATTGATCGTAAATGATGGCAAAAAATGCAAAATAATGGATCAGCACATTATCACCTTGTAGGTATGTGGCTAATGCGACGAATATGGCCCAAACGAAAGGAACGAAATCACATTTACTCTGCGAATTCATTTTTCTTCACGTTTACTTTTTTCCAGGTATCATCAGATCTGTGCCCACGGTCTGAAGTATGACGTCATCATCTTTTCATTAGAATTATGTAACAAACGACCATGAAATACTCTTTAACATTGAGAGTTCCACGTTTGCTCACAATTATTTAATCTAGGTTAATTGAGCCATACAACCTAACCTGGTGTTCCATGTACGTCCATATGATTACGTATATACATGTACACTTAATGTATAGCAAGCATTTTGCCTAGACAAGTGTCTCTTTCTATAGAGTTGCCGTTTCTTACCATGAACGTAGTTGAGGCCTTGTGTGACGAGCCTGGAGATGATGTCACTGTGGCGCCACCACCGTCCTGTTGTGGACACACCGTGCTTTGCTGCATGGGTACAAAAACAAATCTACTGAATTAGGTCATGAAGATACTATCTATTAAAGAGGAAAATGAATCATATTAAAGTATAGGCGCACTACTGTCTTTGATAAAACAGATCTTAGTTCCCCGTTGCTTGGTTGTTTCCACGGTGTACTTGTGGGTGATTGCCCGAGGAGCGCGACACTGCCCTTCCACATTTTATACCAATTGCCACAAACAGACAATCAAGCGGTTGTAATAACATTCTTTTCAACTGGCTTTGAGTGACAATGAAAGGGCCATTGGTTTAAATATCAAGAGTGTTCATGAGAAACTGAAGACAAGTTTAAAGACAGTCGTGGCCTCTGCGCAAAGTTGTTGGAATGAACAACCCGTGAATATTTTAAATTAAGTACTAAGCAAGGCCACATGGAAGGTCACACTGAACACCAGCAATTTCAACCAGCCAGTTTAGGCTATGTTTAGAGATGAGGACGGCTAAAATTTTCCGCCAGGCCATGCTCGTACAGTGCTTAGTTACCGTACGTTTCCGATGAGTAAATGTCATGGGGGTAACTGTCCTAGAACCTATCATGGCTGTCTACGTTGTCTTTTG
Source organism: Ptychodera flava (assembly GCA_001465055.1). Taxonomy (NCBI): domain Eukaryota; kingdom Metazoa; phylum Hemichordata; class Enteropneusta; family Ptychoderidae; genus Ptychodera; species Ptychodera flava. The sequence goes on from LD348220.1 coordinate 207,415, forward strand.
GTTTGCGACCTGTATGAAGTAATTATCGTGTATCCATTCACACTTGAAAGGCACGTTCTTTGTGCAAGTTAAGTCAATCGTCGAAGGAGATACCAAAATAGCAATTTCAGAAGACGTCAGACTTGCCATAAGAAACAAAAATAGCATACGTCGCCTTCTATTTAGGTCGAAATTATCCAGACATCTGTCACTGTCTGTTAATCATGTTGCTTAATAAATCGCGCCCCCGTCTTCGCCAGCATGATTGAACGGGTCCCGATGAATATTAATCCCCGCGGTCTTCAAGCTATTGATACAGTGATTGACCTTTTGGCCTATAAATAAAACTACGGCTAATGTGATTATAGTTAACTAAAAACCCGCGATAAGATGCACCTATTGGAAGAGTAGTAGGTTGTTAATGTTGTAACGCAGATATCACACACTTCACTTCGGGATTGCGAGAAACAGTGCACGACTGTTGACAATCGAACATTGGGATCCCACATAATCTTAACACCGGTTTCCGAAACTCTATCCCACATTTTGATTTCGGAGCATGCAAATGAGGGGCACTTTTTAAACTATGCCGCTAACACGTTTCCAAATATAACTAGAAAGATCAGCGTAGGGGAGAATATAGCTGTCGATTTTTCCCCCAAAGTAGTCCATTCTGTTATTCTAGCGGTACTGAAAGACTATGACGTAAATTAGGAGCAGGTTAGGCCGCGTTCAAAAAAAGTGGTGAGGGGGGGGGGCTGGAGGAATTTAGGGGGGGGGATTTGAAAATTTTTGGGGTAGTCGAGGGGGGACTTGAAAGTTTTGCTCTGCCTATAGGGGGGGACCTAAAAATATTTTGACTCCCAACATTTTGATGTCGTCCAGTGGTTCTTATGTTAGTAATAATTAAACAAAATCTAGAACCGTTTTGTCATATTTTAGTCTCTAATCTCGAAAAAGTCTAAAAATTTATGAATGCCATTCAATTTTCGTAGAACAAGTTGGCCTTGTAATGGGGCAGGAGCTACAACTGTTGATAATTTTTCAATATTTCTATGCAATGTATCAAACACAGTT
>LD348221.1:12258-28323 GCA_001465055.1 Ptychodera flava
GTCGTAAATACGACTAGGATTTACCACCACGTAACAACTGTAAACACCGCATCAACAGTCCATACGAAAATTTTGTGCTGAATCGAGGGAGATAACAATTGTGGTAGGAAAGGTCAGTCCACCATCTGTCAAAGTTGTTGATCGGAAAAAATCTTCACTGTTCACAAACTATATGAGTGGCTGTTATAGTTGTACACGTAGTTCCATGGGCTTTCCTCTGTCCCTTGTTACGAGCTATGTTCAAAGTGCGTCAAGCTACGAATATTTTCATGTATGGAGTTACAGACATCGGTGAAGTACCGGCTACATTTTGTTCAAAACCCCTGTCTGTTTGTTCATCGTGTTGTTTTTTGTGTCCCTAACGTCGACTGGCTCTATGTGCGTACAAACATAGCAGTCGGGATTAAGATTTCCTGGATAAATAGATACACCAATAGTTTATTCCGCCTCTGACGCAAAGATACACACTGTTTTACATGTACCACTCCTAGGCCCTGGGATCGATTTCCATACCTTTAAAACATGTGGTGAATGCAAGTCACAGATGGATAGGATGTTTACAGCTTCAAAAAGATACTGTATGAAATATCGCAAACTTCATGCGTATATTTTTTCTGGAAGATAACTATCCCAGAATGCCGTGCTAGTTAGCCATGTGCGTTTGCAAGCTGACACGGTTACCTTATATCATTGGACCTTTACCACATGACTCAATTTTGTAGGAAGCGCAGAGCGGAAAACACCCCCGCTTTTACAAAGTGTGGGCGTTAATCATTGCAAAAGTATTTTTACTGATGAAATGATACTTAACCAGTCTTTGAATGGAACTATATCACTGAAAACACCTAATTTTAAGAATTTGGGAGAACATGTACGACGTTTTTCCTTCATGGTGAATGCATTGTTTTGGGTATCAGATGTTGAAGACAATCAACCTTGAATAGGAGCATTCCCCAATGTCTATATTTATAGCTGCCACGTCATAATACGCGTGAGAACACTCACCAAGGACATATCATGATCGTATTCATATGAACTCTTCGCTCCCTTGCCTGAAAGTCTGACTTCCGGCTTGACAATCATAATATTGTCTTAGTAGAAACGATTTAATCTGCCTTATACAACGTTAAACAGAGTTGAAGAGACGTTCAAAATAAAATAGATATTAATTTCTTGAAGTATCGTAAAAGATAATGATATATATGTGCTTGCAAGAGAGTAGGACATCTTGTGAGTTTTTTCACTGTTTTTTCCATCAGTTCCTCTCCTTTTCTTCGTGCTTTGACTGATCGGAGTAAATAAAATAAATGATTCTGTAAGCTAGCCTAGCCTCTTGACTCTTTATTTATATTTTCCACCCCATTACAAGAACGTTTATCTCTCATAGATACACATCTTGTAATTATTTAGTCAACACAACTAATTATGCCAATCCATGGACCTATCAGGGATTTTATGGGTTGGTCAACATACAAATGCCCCTTTCAGTAACTTTTCCTATCTTTCAGATTCGTTTCAGATGTTCAACGCCAGAATTTCAATATATTAGCAATAAATCACACCCAGCGACGGCATACCACCCGATTTTGACGAATTCACTTCGTATATGCACGGGCTATCGCTCATGCATATGTAAGCCATACGTACTTGTAAGCAAACTGGTATCATGACATTTCATAATTAAATTTTATACTTGAACTGTGAGCTTTCTCTCTTCGACAATTGATTGCTGATGGCATCGGTGACATTGAGCCTTAGTTAGTGACCACTACCTATCTCTGCTATCTGACTTACAGATTGATACGGGTGCCACATGTGGGGCAGGATGCGCTTACTATTTTCGAAACACCTGACATCACTTCTTGGTCTACTGGCCAGAGGTCCATATATCTTTCTTTCATGAATATGACTTTGTTTGTGTACCGTCTATTTACTGTCTGTTCTGTGCTGTTTTGTGTCTATGTTTACAACTATTGTCTTACGAATTCTGACCTAATGTCATTGGATTATGGATTGGTATGATTGCGATTATGTTTCTGACTTGTGCATGGTCGTAGGGGCTTTTGCTCGCGTAGATGTTGCTGTATACTAAACATAAAATAACACGTTGAAGCAAATGGTAAAATTAATGATATATAAATCAATTAGTTATTACCAAGAAAAATGTATTACAGTATCTTTGAACTCAATACATGGAACTTTCTGTATAAGCGTACAATATTGTTCAACTCGATACACTTTTCAAAAGAAAATATCTGAACTGCTAACAGGCATTTAGTGTGAGTCAACATAAAAAGACTACATAAACCTGTTGACAGAGTTCCACGCAGATAATTCAACGATGCTATACAGTCTTAAATAAAACACAACAGCACTCGGATAGGCTTCGAACTACTTGTACTCGATGGCTTTAATGTTCAGATACACGGCAATCTTCCTTTGAACTGACAGCAAACTGACTTCTCGGTATCAGTGACTATTAAAGGGGAAGTTCACCAAGGGTGATTTTTACATATGTGCTAGCTTTGTGGTCACTTACCCCAGAAAAGCTGTTTTCGCCATTTATAACTTGTACGATTTTTAAAAAAAACCGATAGAAATAGTACAGGAAGTTGCCCATGTAATTTGAATCATGGGAAAAAGCGCCAAGCTTGGAGCTTGCATAATGTTATATGGAAGGCACCATTTTCCCATGGGTATGGCATTGTCCACTCACCCATGCTTAAACCAGGCTATGCGTATTTACATAACTTTTGTTTATACTGAGTATCCTTGCATAAACGATGAATCACTTTTAATAAACTGTCCACTGTCAGATTTTGTGTTGCTGTTTACTACTGTGTTACTGTGAGTGGACAATGTGGGGGCCATACCCATCCGAAGATGGTCTCTTCCATATCACATGATGCAAGCTCCAAGTTTGGGGCTTTTTTCCCATGATTCAAATTACATGGGCAACTTCCTGTACTATTTTTATCATTTTTGTAAAAAAATGGGCGAGTTATAAATGGTGAAAATAGCTTTTCTGGGGTAAATGACCACAGAGCTACCACATATGTAAAAACCATCCTTGGTGAACTTCCCCTTTAAACATTACAGGAGACAGTACTTGGATTTATACACTCAGGTAATAAAGTCAACAGCAAGCAAAAGTCTGTTCTGGAAACACTGTACACAGATGTTTCTCAACTTTTGCTAATTTGCATTATGCACATGGCTGAGCTACTCGTTTCTTTGTGTTCGGCAACTTCTCAAAACAACACAGTACGGAGAAAGTTACTCTCTTTCTAAACGTCTCACAATGTCAATTACGCCAGATAGCATTAAAATTGACGGTATGTTACAAACTGGAACTGTATTATATCAAGTTCAGTTATATTTACCAGACTAAATGACACTTCTTCATGAGTTGAAACACGGCATGAACGGGCGTCAATGGCACTATATGGAACAGAGTCATCGAAGACGTCCTATGGACCATAAATTAGCAAAACACTGACAAACTTGTTCCAAACTGAAGCATGAATTGCTTTAGTTACATATCTTAATGGCAGTACATCAATTTAGGCCGGATGCCTTGAATTAGAGATTGCATATCTCACTCACTCGGAGCGTACACTGTATGGTGTCACTGCATCCGCCATATTGTTACTATACACACTGAATGAATACACAGACTAAGTATCAAATAGTCTGATTCCCTGACCCATTTCCCCGGTAGAGGGCGTGGGGAAATATAGGGTCAGGTACCGGGTAGCCATCTTGAACAGAATTTTGTTCAAGATGGCGGAGGTTAGTCACCTGGCAGAACATGCTACAACAAATATGGCTGCTACCATGAAAACGCCGGTCAAAATTCGACTGGATCAGAATTATGTTCGAACACTGGTATCCGAACCAAAAACATTAGCGCACGAGATGGGAAACATAAACTGAAAGGATTAATCCAGAATTACGGGGAAATAGAGGTGATTGAAGGCTGGCTGTGATGTCGCAGCAGTACTTGTTGCGTGTATCGAACGCGCTAGGGTCATTGAGGTCATCGCCGATTGTGGCGTGACCCCAATGACCCAAGCACGTTCGATACACGCCACAAGTAATGCTGCGATATCACAGCTAAATGAAAGCAAACTTTGTTGGAACTGTGAACGACGATTGATTTCGATGGATAGAATGGTGTCCGAATTTCGTGAAAAATGCCAGGCATCATGTCGACGTTCTAAAAGTATTAAGAAGTGTGCTAAATCACAGTGGCTAAATCATGGAGGTAGAAAGTCTTTCTTTCTACCTCCACGGCTTTGTGGTACAAACAAGAAGTTGGTGTCAAGTGAGCCTGAAAGTGCGAAACCCAAGAAAGATGAGAAAAAGTTACAAGTGTTACTTTCATCCAATCACAGCTTGTTTTAGTTTAACCCAATAGCGTCCATGTTTAAATTAGCCGGTACCTGACCCTATATTTCCCCTCGCCCTCTACCGGGGAAATGGGTCAGGGAACCAGACTAAGTATCAAAGTACCACAGGTGGCGCTGTACCTGCTATAGAATTTACATAACAAAGGATGCATTGCATCATGCTCTACATTCTCCCCAGGTTTATAGAATGACGTCCCGTCATAACATACAAAAACCATGAAATCAAACAAACAAAAAAAACAACTCTGAATGACATCCCAATTATATCACTATACATAAGTTATACCTTGGACACAATATCAATAAGTGCTTTTCAAATATTACCCGACACTGGGCAAAATGCTTAATATACAATAATATATGCACATATACTGATTCTTTACATGTGTCTAATACGTTCTGTATACACTTACGTATACTAATGAAAAGCATAAGTACAGTGTACACTTGGTGTGCAAAGATCTGCTTTATGTATACTCTTGATCTGCAAAGCTATACGCTGTGCATATCAACGTATTGAAATGTTCCATCTACAAATATATACACTACGTATGCAATTAGTATTGTCTTCCACATATGTAAATATACGTAAATATACTGAACGTATACCAATCATTTTGTCTAGTGCGACTCGTCAGAAAACTGAGTTTTTTTAGATACAAGAAATTCCGCTCTGATCACCCAGTCAAGTTTTTCATGTGAATGTGAAAAAGTAAGACGTTCTGGTGGTTTCATGGCTCTAGATGATCTTCTCAACGTTGATTTATGGGCTTCTGATACAACGTCCTCTAGTGGTTCATCATCCCCTGCCTTGACATCTCCAGTGTCAATGTGACTATCTTCATCTACACGCTGAATACTACCCTTTGAAAATTCTGTTGCATCTGGTATATCATTTGAAAGGTTATCAACATTCTGGACATCAGTTGTTGTAAATCTGCTGGGACAATATCAACGTTGTCCGGTTCAAAATTATCATGATGAAACACCGGCGCAACAGAGGGTACTGTAACTTATCTCTTAATCCTCTTCTGATGAGCCGTCTGAAGTTTCATCACTATGGTAACTACAGATATCTCTTTCAACGAACTCTCCTCCATTGTTTTTTTTTTGTTTCTGAGGCGCAAGCTCTCTGTCATGCTGATGATTTTCAGGCCATGGCAGTGCTGAACATGGTAATAACAGGTTTCTGTGCAATGTCCGTTTCTGTCCTTGTTTATTCTCTGGACAACTACATAAACGGGTAGGTCTGGATCGCACTGTTTGACAACTCCATAAGGCTCACTTTCCAAAAGATTCGCCAACTTCTGGTTTTCTGTGCTCTACAGCTGTAGTGTAACCCAAATCATCATCATTTTAAACAAATACTGGAGGCATTATGTTTAGTAGCTAATATGCATGTCTCTTTTGTGTTTTATCCAATGCAGAGTCACTAAGGTCAAAAACAAGTTTCTGTTCCTTTGTTGATGACTTACTACTCACTTACTACTGTATTGTGTCACTGCATCTGTCATATTGTTACTACACACACTGAATGAATACACAGAATAAGTATAAAAAGTGCCACCGGTTGCGCTGTACATGCTATATAATTAACATAAAAAAGGATGCATAACATCATGCTCTACACTCAACACTAATGTTTTCCAACTGATCACACCTATTTTAAGTAATTTTCCACTTGAACAGGTTCAATGATGGCTATAGCATATTCTAAAACATCTGGATACAAACAAAGCTAGCGGGCCTGATGAATTGCCAGCCCGAATTCTTAAAGAGTGCTCACATAAATAAGCACCTTCATTGTGTTCACTATACAACAAATTGATAGAAACAGGTGCACTACCCGATGAATGGCTGTCAGCTAATGTTATTCCGGTGCACAAAAAATCTGACAAATCAAACGTCATTAACTACAGGCCTGTATCCTTGTTGTGTATTTGTAGCAAAGTTTCGAGAGATGTATTTTAACTCCATATATCCACATATTGAACAATCTCTCCATCATATGCAACATGGTTTCACTAAAAGACGTTCCCCGACTACACAACACTACGGGGCAAATGGTCCTCGAATTCTTCAGTACAGCGCCGCCAGTGTTGTCAGCGTAGCAATGGTGGTTGCTAACAGCAACGCACAATTCAAGATGGCGGCGCCCAAGAAGAAGTGTCAGTCTCATATCAACAATGCGTTAAATCATGCAGAAATCGCATCCAGACACGTGCGCCTATGTATCTGCATTGAATTCATTTTCGGAAATACGAGACTTAGCAGGAAGTGTCTTGGAGAAGAATTTTGGTCCAAAGCAAGAACTGCATTGGTGAGCGCTGACACATCCAATGTTTGCCAGAGATATGGTGTACTGGAATAAGGTTATAATCAGTAGATTACGCCTGAGCCTGACATTAAAATGTCCCTGGCAAAGTACCTTCACCCGCATTCTACCAAGGGAAGTCTTTACTCTCGTTGATAGATATGCTACCCGAAACAGCTTATGGATTGAAAGGCGTTCTACAGCGTCGGTCATCAACCTTAAAATTACCTTGTTGAGTAAAGTGAAATATCTTATCTCGAGGGCCAAATCTGAGGATCAGCAAATAATAAACTCAGACTTGTTAAAGAAAAACATCCATGGAGAAAAACTAGAAGTGGTAGTAGATAGTGATCGCCCATTTGTTATCAAGTATTCCACCACAAGAGAAGTTGTGAGCGTTAGTTTTCATTATTGCCATTGGAATGCAAATTGAGTACCACAGCATGGACACTGACTTAAGTTACTTTGGACCGTTAGTGTTTGAAAAAAATGGACGACTTTCACTTCTGGTAACTTACCTGCATTTCATTGTTCCATTGCCGGTAAATGTAGTGAAAGCACATGTTCTTTCAAGGTATTTTGTATTTGTTTCATGTTAATACAAAGCCCTTTTTGTTCTACTATTATTACATATTAAAGTTACATGAATATCTTCCTTCTCCTTGGGAGATAAACTATGAAGTTGTCAATTCGATGTCAACTATCTAAAATTTCAGATATTAATATTGTTCATTGGGCAGTTGACTGTGCAGAGATTAACGCCTATTTTTTATTTCAATGTTCATAAGATACATATCATGCCACTTGATCATGACTATATTATATTAGAAAAAAGTGCAAATTTTTAATCAAAATTATCAATACTATAAGTTCATTTTCTAATATCTGTCATCTCAGTTAATTATAAAATCAAAGATATAACGATTAGTATCTTTTACTTCTCTTTAAAGATACAATTTCTAGAATCACCCAATTTCATTAGGGGTTTTCTAACAGCTACTGCACACAAAATAACAATGAAATACTTCTTCCTAAACTGATTGCATTATTGACGAAAAAACAACATCTATATTTGTTATAGACAAATTCAGAATTCTTATAATTCATTGCAGTAAAATTTATCCATGCATAATATTTATATAGAAAACAGGTGATCTAAAACCATCACACATACACAGTTTATTGTGCAGCTTGAAGGAAATGAGTACAACATATTTTGAAGTTTTCATCTAAGCATTAGATGCATTTACTGTGTTAATAACAAGGGTGCCTTTCAAATATGTATGGTTTTAATGGCAAAACTTTTTCAGCCTGTTTGTAATTTTCCCATCTTTGCAAGACTGAACGACATCATTCATGATCCAATGGGAACAAAAGGCACACTGTGTGTCTGAGACTTTTTTTGTTTCCACATATGCAGAATTTTTCTCTATCTAAGCATTCTTCTTGGACGTACTTCTCTTTCTCTTTAGTAAAATACTGGTCTACCTTCCTCCTTCTGTACTTATCAATTATGTCATTTAATCTCAGCCAGTACAACAATATATACTCATGACGGAACAAAAGGTGCCATCTATTCTGTGCAGTTGAATTTTCAGCATAAAGTGCCAAACATTGATGTTTAGCTTCACGACCTTTCATGGTATTTAATGCTCAACCCTGATTGAATTCTCCCATAATTTCCTCCATGTGTAGAGGAATTATGTGGCCAATATGCCGCACTGTGGAATTCACAGAGAGAAACAAAGAGTAGGCATTATAAATGTGTCTACACTTGCTTGTTACCCCAAGAGGATCAGCCTCAGTGACATTAAATCTACTGATTAGAGATGTCATGTCTCTCAACAACATACCTACATATACAAACACTGACAAACGGAATTTTCTTTGGTTACTGTCGCCATCAGCACATAGAGCTAGTACCAAATGTATGTAGTTTCTGCACACTTTCTTTGTTTCCTCACCTTTGAACCTGAAATCCAATTTATTTACAGAAACACTGGCATCATCTTTATAAAGCTTAACTATTTCATTATACTGTTTACCTGCTCTCACTTTGAATATGAGGATTTCCATAAATCTATACATTATACATGTTGCTAGCAGGGTCTTCAAACTAACACCATAATTCAGTGCATTCATAGGTGTTCTTGATACAACATCTGTCAGTAACAGTCGAAAATACTGCTGTCATATGTTATTTTTGATGTGCAATGGCTCTATTTCGGTACAGTCAATGAATTTCCCAAAAAGAGGTTCAAACTCTTGTCTGGACTTTCTACAGGCAATGAAGTTAGTTATTTTGGTTCTTGCTGTTGTTGGTTTAAGAGATTTACTCAGACTATTTTTTCAATTTACTGATAGCTGCTGCATCAAGAATTCTTTTTTGGTACTCCCACCTATGCCATTTGCTTTTGGGCCTACTTGGGCATCTATTGTACCCATGTCAGATAAGGAGACATTAGCAAATGATGAAAAAAAAATTGGAAGAGTTACTTAGCTCTCCTGAGACAAAAGCCAGACCTTTCATATCAAATGGCAATAAGGCAACTTTGAAAGTGATTTCATTTTGGAATATTTCAAATTTCTCTCTTGAGATTGCTTCTAATTCCAAGGCAATATTCTTAGCATAATTTCGCATGAAGTCGTGATCTTCTCTTAAATTTGCCCCCAGCAATAAGAAACTTGTCATCTGGACTGGCAACCCTGTGAGTGACATTCAGAAAACTGATGAGCCAGGCAGTGGCCTGATTGTATTTGCCAAACGGTGCTCCATCATAACCCAGTGCAATTTGGAAACAATTTTGAACACCAAACCAACTCAGCATGCCTCTGTTGTTTTCCTCCATTTTAAGGTATAAATGTGCGAGTTTTAATAGTAAAGGTTTTAGAGGGCGTTGAAGACCATTAACAGTGCCTTCAACTTCAACAAGCATTAACTCTCCTATGTCAAGACCTATCACAAAAGCTATCAATTTCTTGTATGGGACTAATCGGGGAATGGAGCCAAGCAGTAGCTGTCGTAAACCAGACATGGATTATTTCTTTTTAATGAAATCCAATTCGCTTTTCCTTATGCCTTCATATTTATTTCGAGATGGTACACCATTGACATAGAGGTATTTTAAACTCCTGACCATATTACTTTCATCCTGCTCCAAATCTGACACAGATGATTTAAGAATAGATGGAAAAACATTATATACAATTTTAGGTGAATTTGATACATATGTTTGCAGTTGACTTTCAGAAGCTGATGTAATAAGTGAATGCCAAATGCCGTCAAGCGCAGCATTAGAACCTGTAGATTGGTGTGAACTTTGAGATTTAGATATGCATACAATTTTAGAAGAATGCATTCTCTCAGCACAATAAAGTGTTAATTTACGTCGTTTGTACTGCTGTGTTTTAGAAAGATTGAGCTGTTGGCTGGCATTAGACAGCTGTCCTTTGACACCACTTCATAAAGGCCTGACAGTTACTCTCTGATGAATGTTCTCTGTAAAATATATCAAACAATCATTTGTACTTTGCTTTGTTTGTAGTTTATTTTTATTGACAATTTTTTCATGCAACATATTGAAATGTGCTTCAGCCGCACTGCGTGACAGGAAATCAATATTTCACATTAAAGGAAAGCTCCATTAACTTAGGAATACCCCACCTCCCTACTTTGTTATAAGAGGATAAATGTCACAGACCTGCCTTTCCTACAATGGCACCAGCCGGATAAGATAAACGTAACAATGAAACATTAACACCTTGGTGGATTAAATGTCTTCTGTTTGTCACCCGAGCTGGTCTGGCAAGGACCCGGTTTTCAGGTACCATGCAAGTTAATGCAGTCTTTCCCTAATGATTTAAATTTAAAACATTATCCAAATTTGCACCTTTTACCACTTTTAATTAAAAACACCAATGTATTTGTCTTTTTGTCTTCCATAGTTTAATGAGCAATTATCAAATCATCTGGAACTTGCGTCCCTCATCTTTCTTGTTTCATCCTGTTTCACACTATTTAGTTTCTTTTTAACTTTAAGTAGTCTGTCCGTTGCCTGTTTCAGTAAGCGTTTAGAAGGCTGGATGGCCAAATCTTTCTCCCTAGATTCCTGCACTACATCACGTGTAATTTTTCTTTTCCCGGCCAACTCAGCTACATCAAACCTTCCCTGCCTATTGCTGCATGATGACTCAATTTCCTTATTTCTATCTTTCTGGTTCACAGCCCATTGCCCTATATCAAACCTTTTGCTTATTACTTATTTACTCATTCAGTTTTCGACCCTGCACTATCAACTTTATAAAGCCTAAGTGATGCAAAAATAACCAGTCAAATTTCGCATTTTTCAATTATATTTTCAATTTCTCCCTTAATTTGTCTAAGATTAAGCTTCAAGTTATAAACGGCCCCTTTACATCAATATTTAACAAGACAGGCAGCAAACGTGAAATTCCCTAAAATATGTGTGATTTCAAAGCCAAGTCGTAGAGGAAGCAAATGTATTATTGTAAATATCACAATAGCCATCGTCATGAAATATAATAAACACAATTGGAACTGAATGGAAAGCATAGTAATAGAATGCACTGATAACTTGGTTCCAGCCTGCTAAAGTAGTGCATCTTTGGCTGATGACTTGTCACGCAATAACTGAAGTTATGACTTCTCACTATCATCATCGTCATCAGAATCTACGTCATAGAATATGTGCTCTATCTTTACTTCCATGGTTTTAACTTTGTCCTCAACTTCTCTTGCCTCATTCTCTAATTTCGTAGTATCATGCATCATGGACAGTAAGTGTCTGAATGTGCTAGTTTGAGAACAGGTTCATCAACGCCCTCACCGCTCTCCAAGTGACATAATATTTCGAGGTACTACTTTGCACTCTCCTTTTCGAGCCTATAGGAAAAATCTAAAGCTTATATGCAAGCCTAGCCTAGAATGATAACCTAGGAAAGAGAGTTGTTTCCATTATTTAGTACATTGATACCTGAAAAACATAATGGTTTTAAGGTGCGAAGATAATACATTTGTATAAAACACCAGCAGAATATCCTTAATTTTTGTACACCATGTGAATTGTTATGTCTACGAGAGCCTTGTTAATGATATTGTTGTATAGGAAAGCAGTGATATGTTTACTTCCAGCAGCAAATACGGCTTATGGTTTTATTTGAGATGTTCCAGAGTTCTGACTGTCACTTCTGGTCTTTCACATGGTTCATTCTGAGCAACTTCTTTTGACACTGTTCACCAAAGGCACAGGTGTTTTCTTAAATAATATAAAACATAGAAAAATTAAAAGGAAAATCAAACTTTCTGAGTGAAGGCATTAGGCTTCTTTACTTACTCAAAGTTGCAAAATATAATTGAATACTTTTAAAATTGTATTTTCTTACCAGGGTTGATAGCTCTGCTGTATTTCGCCCAGTAAAGCAATGTATTCATTGCTTTGCTAAAGTTGTGTTCGATGTATGATAGCGAGTATGTGAGTGCGAGTGCTTTATTAACTCTTCAGCATGTGGAGGGGTCGCAGTCAGAAAAATTGTGACAACTGAGCTCGGTTATTGATCCACTCTTTTATAAGGCTAGGGATTGTGCAGAGCGGCTTTGTCTTTGATGTCTTCGCTAGGTGACTGGGTGCTGTACGTTGTGAGTTCGATTCTGATAAAAAATCTACTGTATTGTAGATACAAAATTGATTTGGTGTATATTGAGATAAACACACATAAGACCAGAAGGACTTAGTACTTGCACCAGACAGGCCATATATGGTTGTCAAATTGTCAGATATGTTTTACCGACTACTTATAGACTAACTGTAAACGTGAAAGGAATTTATTAAATTTTCTGAAGAAACAGCAATATTTTGGCACATTTGACAAACTAGAGTCATGAATACCAAAAACACAAACAGGCACATCGTTAATTGTAAATGCTGGTCAACAGCTGTGTGATGATAAGTTCATCAAAGAATGCAAGAAAATTATTTTTGAAAGATTAGAGATTATTGTTTATATCCGAATCCTCAAGATGATGAACACATCTATAATTTGCGACATTATGGGGTTCTTAGATTATTCTGTGATGCAGAAAAGAGGTTTCTTTGGCATGCAGATGAGAATATACAATGGTGGTGGGAGAAGCCTCTGCTTTTTTTACCTCCAGAGGGCGCTTAGTGGAATTGCGTGGGACAACACTGCAATGTGATGGCAATCATTGCCCGGGGCTCAGTGCGTGGTCAGAGATGGCCAGTGACATCAGTGCGAAGGCGGAGTACTGGAATTATATGATTGTCGTTGATGACAGGATCCTACCTGAAATAGGGTCATCCTGTACGGAATGCCATGAAAATTGGAGTATTGAGCAAAAGTAGACAGAAACGGTGCTTAGCTACTACTCGGGCGTAGGTTGCCAGATATACATCTACACTGCAAAGGCGAAAATGTGGGCAGAAATGATGAAGAAGACAGAAACACTGATAGACTTTAGCAGTCTTTAAGATATTTTCAGGACAGTGTGTTCATTCCTCACAAAGAGCAGTTTCTGATGCTGTGTTTTCTTCGTCGGTCTTTTTGACTATATACAACCTGAACTGTTAAGATTCTCTATAGCTATTTAGTGAGATGAGGAGATATCGAAGAATTTGTATGTTGATTGAATTTTAAGGGTTTACCTCAAATGTGATTAAACACAACTCTCTGAACCTTGAATAAAAGGCTTAAACAGTCGAACACTGATATTTTTAGTATGGCTGATTTCTACAGGTAATACACATAAGATTATTGAAGCTAAAGTAACGTTTTCGGTCGTACAGAATTTAATGTCAGCAATGTCAAGAAAGTCGAAAAGCTAAAGGGGTTAGGTTACTTTCACGAACAAACAGAATGTTTCACCTTGATAAAGATAACATAAGTGTTAAGAATGTTGATGAAGTCACCAACTTAATCGCTTGGTGTGGTGAGAAGTCGACTTTTCACCCGCCATGAATTTCAATACCATCTAGTTTGACCCCCTAGCAAAAGACAAAAGTATTTAAGTTTATGATAATTACAAAATAATATCACGATGGTAACCATCTGAAAATGTCTCCAGATAACCATGTGGGTTCAACTTTTCACTCAATGCAACTCATATAGAAAAATAACCGTGAACGGGGCAGAAAACAATTCTTATATGAACCAGTTTTCTGAGGTTATCAAATAAATCAGCTGTTTTAAATGACTCACTTTCATGAACAATTTTGTGCTTGTGAACATTGTAAAGCTGACAGTCAAAGTATGGGAATGAGAAATGACAGCCACATTTTACAGTTATATGGATACTAAAAAGGCAGACAATGGGATGGGGAAGAGACGTTCATGTAAATAATTAATTTTGCTGATACAACAAGCGTTGTTTTCATAGTTTCCCGGTAGACTCATATGTATAGCATACTGACATCTTTTGATGAAATTTCAATGTCATATCTGTTGCACAGCGAACAGCTTTTTGTAACCTTGTTCTAGAGCATATACAAATGCATCAAGGGAAACATATCAGATTGATCATAGTGTGTGCCATAGACTAGATAAATCTATCTATCTATTACACATATAAACATATCGTACAGGTGGATAGATATAGTTAATTGATAGAGAGTTTCACTAATACACCGTTAACTGTCGGAACTTGTCGGATAAGTCGCCACCTGAGGGCTCTACATTATACCATCAAGCGGGGCCTTCAAAAGCTTCCTTGCCAACAGAGAGGGCTCTGAAAATCGTTGCTAACGTTGTGCAGGAGCTGCGAGAAAAATATTGACAAACCATTGTCTCTTCCGTCCCCTGCAATTAATTGTGATTGTTTTCTAACTAATTATCTATCAGGATCGACACCGTATGCTGGGATACCAGCGTCAAGGGTTATTCAGAAATTGAAATGTGGCTACAGACTATCAAAACCGAATCACTGCAGTTATGAATAGTAAGTCAAATTTCCCTATAGCTGCTACAACTGTTAGACAAACCATTTATTGCATTAATGAAAAACGGTTAATTCCTCGCTCATTTACAAATTAGTCATTTGTTATCTACTTGTTTTGCAGTTATCAGATCATGAGTGCTTGCTGGCAGCAACAACCTGAAGAAAGACCAAACTTTTCAGACGTATGTTTAGAAGTTGGACATTTAGTCAGTGACGATACACAGGTTGACAAAATTTAAATTTAATTCTGGAGAGAGAGAGAGAGAGAGAGAGAGAGAGAGAGAGAGAGAGATCAAAGCATACAGGTGTCCTTTTCGGAAATTACAGTGGTTGACGCTAAAAGCAGAATGTTATAAATAATGACACAAATTATTTAAGTACAAAGTAATTGTATCTGTTACCGATTTAAGTTTAACGCATCCTACAATCTTCACACATATTTTTCCTTGGGTCTTCACTACTATAAATATGGCAGGAAAGCTCCATTATAGTCTTTGACGGTGTTGACATTCAATAAATAATAATGTTTCTATTAAAGAGCTTGTGTAGTTAAGACCTCTTCGGAAGTGTTCTTCAACTAGTAGAACGAATTTCAATGGTTTTACCAAAATGAGGGTTGCTAAATGATAATATACATATATATATATAGAAGAAACTTGGGTTGAAACACACTACCACACCTGGTTGTTAGGTTCCAAACGTATTTATTATACCTCAAACACAACGTTTCGCTCTAAATTTAGAGCTTCTTCAGGTGTTTCCTACAATAAAAAGTACGAACATGAAAATTACAATGGTTGAATTGTGTAGGAAAACGAGCAATGAAGAGTTATAAAGTCTGTGAAAATTTGGAAATGTACATGAATGACAGGAGAGACTAAAAATTGCAATGGTTGAATTGTATAGAAAAACGAGCAATGTGGAGTTACAAGTATCTGAAAATCTGTAAATGTACATAAATGAAAGGAGAGAGACTAACCTCGAGGTTGTGAGTACGGTCAAAACTGTCTGGACCTACGCCGAGAGCTGGAAATTGGCGCGCTGAAGTCCAGGGGGGTCCCTTTAAATACTCAAAAGCTGGTATGTGGGGGCGCTGTTAAATGCTATGTAAATTATGGGCGAATGTTTAGGCCAGCGGGAGACAGTGTGTCAAGTTTTTTGATGCATTGTGATTCTAAATGTTTGCGTAGTTTGTCATCCTGTTTATTGACTTGGATTATGCCAATTATTGAAACATCACTGATACTGTGTTGATCAGAATTAAAATGTATGGCGACCGGGGTATCTTTTTTATGACGCACTGAGGAGAGGTGGGTATTGAAACGAAGTCTGAGAGATGTTTTAGTTTCCCCGACATATTGTTTATGGCA
>LD348224.1:21081-34695 GCA_001465055.1 Ptychodera flava
AATCGTTGTAACCCCATACATCAATGGTCAACTGTACTCCTTGCAGCTGAAAAATGACAGTTTAATGACTCGGGCGCAAATTCCATTCAAACTCGACCGCCATCTTTACTCTCGAGTGTGTCTCGTACGTGCACTGCAGATCCCCAGCGCTGTTTTACGATGGCAAGGTTCTTGGATGGGATTCTAGCCTTGGTTGAGCATCGCGCATGTTGCACAAGAGAGGCCGAAGCTGCGCGGCCCAGCCCATCAAAGCTACAATTATTGCAGCCGACATTACTAACGCTCGGCTACAGCAGCTAGGACCATTTTTCAGTGCATGAAGAGTAGTATCAATCATATCCACAAATGTTGAGGCTTAGCAAACATATTAAAAAAGTAGATATGCTGATAAAAGTGCCGAAAATCTCCGAAGTGCAAATGTGCCTACTTCGAGAGCCAAGTAGGAGTGAGTGCCATGGGACACGTACATCGGATATTCTATTAGTGCCTGCAGACACGATCATTCCACAGTGACAGAGAAATCGGAATCAATCTTACCTGATATTAAATATTATTAAGACAATTAAGATAAGCCATGTTACTTCTACGATGCCTTAAAAAGCATGTAAAGTTCTGTCTCAGAAAATACATTTGTTGGATAGAATTTGACTGGGGGACACAGGCAATTAAAAGAACTGCGTAAAGTTGAGCGATCTCATGAGAGTATGGGGAAAAATCACATTTTCGTGAAAAATATGAAATTTTAGCATCTAATTTGTTCTCCATCATGTTCCTGACCGTACAGAGAACGCGGGGAGGAATCGTCATTAGATTTCGTGATAACTTTCGTGAAGTTTCGAATCAATGACATCCCGGTAAGCCGAATGCTTCCTTAGATTTCTTTATGGACATTGTCTCTCTTTATCCCCAGGGTAGTAGCTTTTGATCACAAGATTAACAACACAAAGAATGGTCCGTGCAGGTACACTGATTCATCAAGTAAAAGACATTATAATTTGTCCTTGCCCAACACAAAATAAACAAAGTACAGTGGTTAGCATTGAACCATTGGCATACTGTCTAATTTAGTAGTTGCCAACACTTATAGGTGTAACTGATATCGTGCGGTAATATCAGTCGATCACAATCAAATCAACAAGCTGAAGCATTGTCTGGGAGGAGATCAGTCGTAGTCAGCAAATATATCACCAGCTCCGCACAAACAACTTTTACAAATTATACGTTCCGTAAAGTTCGAGGAATTTATGCGGATTGATAGTGTTGTTTTGGCTACGCTTGACCTCCTTGCTGG
Source organism: Ptychodera flava (assembly GCA_001465055.1). Lineage (NCBI taxonomy): Eukaryota > Metazoa > Hemichordata > Enteropneusta > Ptychoderidae > Ptychodera > Ptychodera flava. The sequence continues at coordinate 22,373 of LD348224.1, forward strand.
CAGTGTTTTAACATTCACAAAAAAGTTGATTTCGTTTTTATCGATCGATATAACTGGCTCGAGAATACTTACGCCAGACAGTGTTGGCAAACTCCTCAATTTAGACAGTATGTGTTGTTAACGTATTGCCAATGGTTACACGCAAACCACAGTTACTAATTGACAAAAAACTCCGACTGTAATAAACATGCGAGATACTTACAGTATCGAACAGTGCCGGATCGGAATGAACGTTAAGTTGGAAGTAACTTCGATTGAATGAGCTTTTATATTGATTGAAGCAATTTTATCACATTACCTGGAATATGGTCATCAGAGATAAAAATACTCCCTGAAAGGTTACTGACACAATTTATCAAATGACCAGCAAAAAGTGTATCATTAACATTTCACGTGTTCGTTATCTTTTCGTTTATCTATTCGGCTGTGATAGACATTTTTTACTTAGATAACGGAACTCGAATTTATCACACTTTGTTCAAAAGGACAGTTTCTGTATAAGTCACGTACGGTAACTATCGTGAGTTGTAATGACTTTTGGCCTTGAGGATTGTACCGTGGTTTGTGTCACATATAAGCTATTGAATATCACTATATACCCATAGAAATGAGAAGAATTCAAAGGGAGCAACGAACTCTACCCATCTACATAATATCTGATCTACATCTTGATCATTGGTATCCAAGCTTCAAGGTAAAATGCGCTTTGGGCCATATATTTGGACTCTCGATTTCAACAATTCTTTACTGATCAACCACTTGTTGGGGTTCATTTTAAAGCTCTAAGAGTAGGAAAAGCTTTCACAGTCTTATTTATTCGAAAAATCGAAATTTTATTTTCCCCAAAAAAACTAACACTAGGATTGCAGCCATTTTGAATATCGGCAAATGTTAGGGAGCCTTCAGAAATTACAGGGGTGGTGTTAGGCCGGGGGAATCGGGGGAAAGGTCACTTTTTAGAAAACTGTTCAAGGGGGAGGGTCATTTTTTATAAACCTATCTTGGGAGAGGGTCACTTTTGACAGTAACTGATTTTATGGCCAAAACTTTGATTGTCTGTGTGACATTTCCTGAATAGGAAATCACAAACAAAATATACCGATTCTTTCAAATACATGTACATGATCCACAAGTTTCACAATTAAGCAAAGAAGAGCACCGGCACCTTGAACAGTTAAAACTGATGAACTGATTATTGTTTTATATTGGGAAATTTGTACATAATTCTCTCATAGACTACCATGTACAGTGAATAAACATTTCAGTGAAATTCCAAAATCAAATTTCTTGCACAACCACGGACATATAACCACTCTACTCTAATCACGAAGATTGATATCTTGCACATACACACATGGACTGGTAACCACTTTCGTCTAATCAAGAACATTAATATCAATAATCAAGCATACAAAATACAAATATTTACCTATTTTTGTATTGGAAAAAAAATTATAGTTTAGTCATAGACTGCCATGTATAATACATCTACATTTCGGTGGAATTCCAAATCAAACTTCTTCCACAACCATGGACTTGAAACCACTCTTGTCTAATCATGAACATTAATACCAATTGTACACAAGTGCACAGATTTACATAGTTTTGAATTGGAAAAAAATCATTCATAGTTTCATCATAGACTGCTATGTATAGTGAACCTACATTTTAGATGAAATTCCAGAATCAATTTCTTGTACACAAATGCACATGTTACTTCCCACTTCAAGCAAAGTACATTTAAATATATTATCAAACATATATAATAAACAGACATAGCATGTTTTGTGGTGGAAAATTGTCAATTATTTGCCTGATAGACTCCATGTATTATGATTTGATATTTTTGGATGAAGCACTGTATCAGCCACGTCTTTCTTTTTATAGTTGCACATATATGGCGACACTCTTTCAAATGTATGAAATACCATATCTCTTCAAAAATGCTTGCGTGATAAATTGCGACTATCATTCCAAAAACACCAGCCCTCCCCTCCGTAATTTGTCCCTAACTAACATAACAATTAAACAAATTGTTATGTTAATTAGCTGATACTGTTCAGTTATTCCTGGGGAGAATACTGCAGTGGTTTGGGGGAGGATGAAGTTTTAGAATGTCGGACAAGGGGTGGGTCACATTTTAGACAGGAGAATAGGGGGAGGGTCACATTTTACGGTACAGTTGTGAGCGGAATTCCCTCGGCCCACCCCCTGTAATTACTGAAGGCTCCCTTAGGTAATTTGTGTCTCGTACCGAACTTTCGTCCACAGACCCCCGATTTATATTTTCGATGTGTTTAGAGAATGGCTGAAAGTTTCATTTAGACTTAAGTTGAGCGAAAGATCAAGTCTTTCACTTTCGAAGCGCATACTACCTTGAAGGCACCATCGGTTCTTGAAATACAACAATGAATAAGAACTGACGAAATAGACATGCAATAAATACATGTATTATATGAAAACGCGCGTATTGTAGCCAGTGAAGGAATCAGCGAGAAAAATACTCTGTGATGTCCCATCTCGTTATAAGACAGTTAGTCACCGTGCAAACATAATGCAATTTTCACGCAACCCCTGCAAAAAGACTGGATACCTCACAAGCACGCACGCAAACTCTATCGAGACAGTGCAAAATGGGTTTTGATAGGGCAGAGAAAAAATGTGTAAAACCAACATGGGAGCATGACCACCTTTCAAGATTTGAAAAAATGCCATCCCTACATAATATTTCTTAAACACGAACACTTGGTTCTACATACGTTGTATACGAGACCATTGACGTGACCCTACCCTGGATAACATTGGACTCTGCAAATACGTTCTTAAAACCAGGTCATCATGGTATACCAAAAGAAGTATATGGTTACATTGAAAAACGATTGATGCTACTTGATCATAATTAGGTAACGGTTGAAAAGCCTCCGGTTACTGATTTTTAAGTCTGATAGGTCTTTCAGCAGGGATGTGAAATTCGAATGTTTGTGAGGATGCACTACGAGTATAGGCATGTTTAATGTCGTCAGTGACGCAAAACAAGTCAATAAATTTCATATGATGGACGTTATAGTGATGTCGCAAATCATAGATAACCTAAGCGATTATTCTGTCAAGGTGTGTTCCCCGGGACACTGTTTTAAAGATCGTTTACTTAAAACAAATTTATTAAACACTGCACTTTACACGTTCCGTATGTAGGCTGATGAGAAACAGAAAGGACAAAATAACAACAAAACAAAGTAACAACAGTGACGCCTACCGCTGCTGTTGCTACTTTTCAAGAAGACTTTACTCTGTACATAGACAATGCTTAGTCACTTACCCATTTTCACCCCTCTTATCCGTGCAGGAAGCCATTGTGTGTCGCGCACGTTGGTGACCTGTCAGGGTTATCTTCGTTCGCTGTGATACACATGTAGCTCTCGGTGCATGAACTCGCCAAAGCGAAATGTATGACCCAGTCGGTGTAACGTCCTTTACGAAGGCACTTTGATCTCCACTGCTCAATTGGAAATGGGTTATTGTTACTTCACCCACCAAGAGAAAACTCTTAATGAAGATTTTAGGTGAAATTACAAAATCAAATTTCTTGTACACCTTGGCACTTGTAACCACCCTATTGTAATAAATTATTAAATATACGTTTTTAAATAACAAGGCAGCTGTAAAAGAGTGAACACATCGGAAAGATTACGAGGGTTTCCTTCATCATGCTGAAACATTTAAAAGTTTAGCATTACAGTATTACTGTTTGTTGAACATTGTTATTAGCTAACCTGTTTGCCAATTAATTTTTGAGAACCTCCTCCCTGTTCATCATTTTTTGATTGAACCTCTCCTGTTGCTCCGAATATAAAGGCAAAGGGTTGGAACAGTGGTGTAATTGAACTCTGTACACAGTGCTGTACAATGCAGTGATCAGAATGACAGGCGGTGGATTTCATATGTGTATCAAGGTCTCTGTTACAGGCCTGATACAGTGGTGTGATTGCACGAACAGGAGACAGGAGCTTAACGTCGTGTATGTTTCACTTTGATGTTATGCTGTAACACATTCGTAGGGGATGAGAATTTTTCTTGTGTCTTTGAGATTGATTGTTGTCTCTTGTTTCTACAATTAAGCTTTAGTCAAGTCATGAGTCGGATGTAGCCAACTCTGCTTTGCGCAGGCATGTCTCGGATATAACTCGCTTTAGATTGAAAAAGCGTGAAGTATATTGCAACAACGTATAATCACAGACAAATAGTATAGACAAACTGGAAACACGGCATGCCTTTTGTTCCATGGTCGTCTCGGTAGACTATTGGCTTTTCATATTAAAATGAGCTTCAAAGGTGTTAAACTTTTTGGAGGTTTTGTTTGTGGTTGATAATTGCACGAGATTATGTGAAAAATACAACGAGATGGCATCGTACTTCCAGTCGCGTAGCAACCATAGTTACTTTGTAAGCTCTCAGGCCAGAAACACTGCTTCACGCCAATGAAAACATAACACGCCAGCAGTTTCATAAACATGTCCTTCCTTGACGCACGTGTAAAAGACGGTATGACTGACCGTAAACCATTGGGTAAAACCGGACAGTATCGATAAAAGACTTTCAAATTTGGTTCAAACACACTCATTATATATTCATAAAAATAAGAGAGGAATTTTTAAAACGGTAAAAACTCACTTTTCTAAAGTTCAAAACACTCGCGTTTTCGCCAGCACGTCAATGCCGCTCAGCACCACACGACAACAACAACACAAACTTTGCCGAACATACTTTCGCTTAACAGTCGGAGAACATCCGAAAATTACCGAAGGATGCATGGTCGGCACTCTTCGGAAAAGAAAGGCGAGAGCAACCTGAAGCGAGGCGAACATGGATGGGTTACGTAACCGCTTCACGCCTTAAACAATACCCGTTGCGACTCTGTCCATGTTTCTCTGTGGTATAATTTACTATAGGTACAAAAGCTTACATACGTCAGTGCGGAAGATACGGCCTCTCCCATATCTTGTTATGTCTTTTTGTTATTCTCCACATATCTTGTCTGTCTGTGTCGTCCCCCGCGTTGTAGAAGCATGGCATTTTAAGTGATACCTGAATTGCCTGGCTCCAATCATACAGGAAATACATTTCAATGTGCAAAATTAATCAGGTCATAAATATCAGTTCTTTAAGTAGTCTTGTGAGCTTAACTTTAAATTCTCGTAGTTAATTATTCATAACTGACATTTCACAAAACCATCACGTGGACTTGTCACATTCGTGCACTCCGCTACAATTAAAACCATATGTGCACTGAATGTGCTCACGTGGCTTATAACAGGTTCATTACATGGTAGTACGCTTCACAGAACAATCAAATATCTTTCAGATCATTATATGTAGCAGGTTACATCAACTTTAGTACAGTACCCTCGGACTTAAATCACTAATTACAAAACTTCATTTAATATGCAAATGAGCTGTTTATTAACTTGACACTGCTCAATTCTTCATGGGACAAAGAGATATCTAGCAGAACAACATCTGAAGCACGTTTCATTAAATTTAATGCTCTAATTTCGGAGTAATATCACTGATTACAAAGTTCATTATATATGCAAATGAAACCTTAATTAACTTGACACTGCTCAGTTCCACGCGACAATAAGAAATTTAATGGATCAATGTCTGTAGCAGGTTTCACTATATTTGGTGCCATAATTTTAGAGATATATTGGTAATTACAAAGTTCATTCAATATGCAAATGAACCCTTATTTAACTTCACAAAACTAAATGTTTCACAACACAATCTGTTGGATCAGTGCCTGCAGCAGATTTCATCAAATTTGGTGTAGTTATTTCGGAGTTATACGACTAATTACAATACTTCATTAAATATGCATTATGAATTATTTATTTATGTGACACTGCCCAATGCTTCTCAGTACAGGTAGATATGTATCAGATCAATATCTGTCGCAGGTATCATAAACTTTGGTGAAGGAATGTAGGAGTTATATCACTAATTACAAAAATTCATTAAATATGCAAATTAGCAGAAAATTTACATGACACTCACAATATCATCAAAATGTTCTGTGATTGTCATATTTGCAAAGTTTCATGAATTCTTTTGCAGTATTTTCTTGACAATTCGACATTGTCATTACTGTCTCCATAGAAAACCATTATATGAAAAAATTGATGGTTCATAACTTCATTAATATATAAGCCACATTAACAGTACCTGTCTATCGACCCTGACTCGAATCCTGTCAGCAGTTTTTAAGTTATCGTGTAAATAGGCAGACAGACAGGCACACACACCCTAACGCACACACATACACGGACAGACATGACATGACAGACATCTCTACGACATTAGCTTACGTGTGTGAACACCTGAACTAAAGAAATAACGAAAAATAGAGCAGACTACCTTCTAGACTTAATATTGACGACAGTAACAGCAGATGTATATTTGGTGTTTCTGTGCCGACGTGCTTCCTGTGTCTCCGTGGATGCCTCCCAAATCTGGAGTGTACCTTTTTGTTCAAATTGTAATAGTTAAATAATTCTAGTCTTTAAATTAAGGTATAATGCACCTCGGGTACAAAAACCAAGGCTCTAAAGTTTTTACAATACCTTTTCGGTCTACCACTTGCTGTGGCTAATTTGGAAATTGAGTAGCTAAGTATTCCACCGGCTTGTTTTTTGAAAATAAAAAAAAATATTTTTCCATATGGAATTGACACACGGATGGCGGTCATTTCAATTTAAGAAGAAAATCAGATGAAGATCGCTGTTTCAGTGTGTAATAAGTTTATATTTATTTACAAATAAATCTATACAGTTGCTAATAAGCATTGCCTTTTCAAAAATAGCTTATTCGCCAAACGTGTTCGGAATTCTCAAACACACCACAAAACTTTGGCGATGTATCGTCATGAAGACCAAAGATATTCATCAAATTCGATCTGCTCTGATTATCGAAAATCATTTACATCCTCAATAATGATGGTGATATTGTTTTAAGATGACTCAGAATAAAGCAAACAGCTCTGCTAGACATTGATATATTTCCTTATCTGAAATTGAACACTTTTCATTTGTTTACTCAATATAATGTGGACTTAAAAACAGAATGACTGTAAGAGATCGGTGATTCAAGAACGTTGTTATCGACAGAAGAAAATCCATTGCAAAAAAACTCCAAATCTCTATATCATGCTTAACATTGCGATGACGGTGAAGCTAGGCTACGTCCCTGAACCGTATGTTGTCGACGAATGTGCTTATATCATAGATTCTGTTCTTTTTAGGGCTCATGTCTACGATTATTGACTTTCGTAGTAGATTACCAACGTATTTCAGCGTCAGCCTTCTTATGGACTTTTCAGTAAATGTTTAGAAGATATTTGCAAAGAGACGCCATGTTGAAAACCCAAATAACGGATAACTAGTGTCATTTGTCTTATTGCCATGACAAAATGGATATGGTGCACTTTTATATGGTGCTCTTTAGGTCTGCCTCACAATATTTGATAACGGTATTCGTAGTAATATTCATCTCGAGACAAGTAATCTATTCGTGTCTACTCATATTTGCGTGTCACGTAAAGAATTTTGTCTTCGATATTTGTGCGCAAGGATATAAAGTTTTCATTGTCAGTCAAGTCCCTGCTTCTCTGACCACCAAATTTGGCAACGCCTAAGATAAGAGAGGTTTTTTAATATATTCTTGGTCGTTGTGTCTGAACGTAGGTTTGGATCCCAAAGTTTTCTTATCATTGTTCTTGGCCTTAACCTTCGACTTATGCAAAGTTACACATACTAAAATACATCTTTTATTGCCTGTCTTCCATGCAGTTGAAGAATTTCTTTGCTAGCAAACCGGTCTTCGAGCCACTCCCGCAACCACTCCGCCATTAATTTGTGTGGCTCTTCGCATTGTTGGTGTATGGTTTTGCTTATATAAGCCAGTTTATCGCCCTCTACAAAAAAAATCCTCATCGGAGCTGCATCGTAAGTCTCTGCAAAGGTGGTATCCATTCTGATATTTCTGAAATCATGGATGTCGGTTGTGAATGTCTTAAACTTTGTGTCAACTTCGACAAGTTGCCTGAAAAAGGACAATAAAACATTGTCAAAGTGTTTGCCAAATTTGTTTGAAGGCCTTGTATCTTTTGGACTCATTATAGCATCAATTCTACTAGTACATATATGATCTTGTATGGAAGGTGTACGTTTGATTATATTCTGACAGTATTGGATGTGGGTCATATCTTGCATGCACATAATTCTGTAATACAAGCGGGGAAGAATTTTAAGTAAGTTTGTTTCTGTCATGTTGTATGCTGTAAGCTTTGAAGCAGACATTGTTCTTTCTCTACGGAGAAAAATATAAAAAAGTATTGTATTGTATTGTATTGTATTGTATTGTATTGTATTGTATTGTATTGTATTGTATTGTATTGCGATGAATTGTATTGCATTGCGATGAATTGTATCGCATTGCACTGCATTGCGATGAATAGTATTGTATTGCAATGAATAGTATTGTATTGTATTGTATTGTATTGTATTGTATTGTATTGTATTGTATTGTATTGTATTGTATTGTATTGTATTGTATTGTATCGTATTGTATTGTATCGTATTGTATTGTATTGTATTGTATTGTATTGTATTGTATTGTATTGTATTGTATTGTATTGTATTGTATCGTATCGTATCGTATCGTATCGTATCGTATCGTATGGTATGGTATGGTATGGTATGGTATGGTATTGTATTGTATTGTATTGTATTGCATTGCATTGTATTGTATTGTATTGTATTGCATTGTATTGTATTGTATTGTATTTTATTGTAGTGTATTGTAGTGTAGTGTAGTGTAGTGTATTGTAGTGTATTGTATATTAATGTATTGCAGTGCATTGCGTAGCCTTGAATTGTATTGTGTTGTGCTGTGCTGTGTTGTGTTGTGTTTTGTTGTTTTGTTTTGTGTTGTGTTGCGTTGTGTTGTGTTATGTTGTGTTGTGTTGTGTTGTGTTGTGTTGTGTTGTGTTGTGTTGTGTTGTGTTGTTGTGTGGTGTGCTGTGTTGTGTTTTACTTCAGTACGTCGAACGCTTGGGTTGTCGTAGTAGCATCTGTGTGATTTATGAAGTAGCAATTCGGCTAGCGTTGAAGGCGATGCGCTGACGATCTTTGAGAACGATACGTCCTGAATCTGGAAGCCTGAGTCTCTCTACATACATTCACCCTTCCAGAGAAACAGTAGAAAAACACTGAACAAACAAGCACGCATCATTGAGCACTTTTAGTGTAAAGGTTCTTTTCAGATCAACCTCTTCTTTGTTTGGGTCATGTGAAAGCTCTTTGAGTCAGAAAAATTTTATCATCTTAGGTAATTTGTTTTCAAACTTTTAAAAGTGCCTCCTAATTTCTATTTTGATTTTGCAAGAGGGTAGTTAAAAGTTTAGCAAAAGTTCAAATCTTTCACTTTCGAAGCGAATACTCTCTCAATTACTTATTTCTCTCCTTGCCTGTCTACTACACGAACTGTCCACATAATAACAAACTATTTAAACCGTTAGCGTACCTAGCAGCAGCTATCCTCTCTTTATGGTTCTTATGATAGGCGAGAAAGCTTAAGTGTGATCCCAGCTGCCAACCCTCTCTGGGATGCGCCTCTAGGATGTAGACGTACAGGAATTCAGCCACATCCTTGTAGTCCAGGTGTAACGAAGAAAATGAGCCGCTGTGAACATTGGCCTGGAATTTAGAAAGATGAGACAACTTTACAGGTCAACTCACTTGGCAACAACCCACTCCCAACGGATTTGCAGAACTTGTTAGCCCAGCAGAATGAGGTTGAATATTTCATAGTCTGTTACTGACCTATTGTTTTTCCGATGATATCTTTTCATATGAAACAAAAATGGCAAACATCCAGGTAGCACCACTCTCGTAAACGTTGCTTAAGTTTGTTTCCTCTTGATTGGCATAGGAAAGGTGAGAAGGTTGAGGAACAACTGGACATAAGTTGACGTCCAAATCAAGAATCACTTTAATCTATCTCAAAAGTTGCTGTCGTTTTCCATCAATCGAGCAAAGATAATAATCAAACGTTTTGAGCTTCGGTTTGATAAAACGAGACTTTGTGCTCTGCAATTTCGATGCGATTTCTTGACGACGACTGCAGTGTTTATGCGGAATTGTGTTCTTAAAAACCACATGACAACTTCAGTCAGTGAATCATATATGCAGCTTATATCTTACAACCACTGTGACTGTGACTGTATGGCGAAGGTGGGTTGAGGCAAGAAATAAAAGTACTATAACTCGGCCGGTTCCTAAAATTGACTCTCCAAGTTTAAGCTGTACTCTTCGATTTTAGTGTAGTGATGGTAACAGCGACAACTTAATGCTCAGCAAGTTTGAAAACTTACAGACTCACGTGCGCTTGAATGGCATAAAATCAAGACATTCTTGTTGTTTTCTTAACACTTATCATTCATGGAAATATAATTTTTAAGTCAGATATTTTGAAACGACAAAGAATTTCGGCTACGTAAAAAAGGGACAAACAGTTGTAACTTTGATGAGATTTCATTATTCCTTACGTTAAAAAGCTGTCCTGATACAAAATACCAAACTTTCAATCACAAGCAATTAAATGGCAATTTGCTGTGATGTAAATAGGAACTTCCCCTATAAAAGCAGGCTTATATTATCGTAAATCTATGCAAATGTAAAAAAAGCCTCACTACTGATCGGACGTGCCGTGTTTGGTCCAAGAATCCCATAATTTTGCAATGTTTCAGGCGTTCATTGTCATTACATCTTGCATATGTCTTTGAATAATAGCGACTAAAATTGAATCGAAAATAAACTGAAAAAATGTTCCGTGTTTTGCGGAGAACACATATGTTTCAAAATGTGTTCCATGTACGGCCATTTGACACCTCTTTGCATATGTCACGAAAGCGCCCATCATGGTTATTCAAATTTATCATACGGTCAAAGTGATGCTATGAGAATTCAAAAACTCCCCCCCGGTGTATGCAAATGGCTGCGTCATCAATAATACCCCCATTGTACGCCCGCGGTCCTGTATGCTCCCGTTTAAGCATTGATAAAATAAACTGAAGAAATCTGACTTACCATCAGTGGCGGTCAGGAAATAGAGCCTGTGATGATGACTAATGGGCGTTGTTTATCATTGTGCAGTTGTGACAAGGTGTGTCTTTCTCTTGTTTCAATATCAACAAGTCCAACGTCAGGTCTCCCCGACTATCAATGTACCTGGGCACATCTTCGACCTATACGGTCCGAAGCAGGAAAAAGACTCTGCAACCTTAGTGTAAAAAACCATGATAACGTCAGTCCAGAGAAAGAGAATTCACCAATTCGCATGTGCAGGTACTGGATTGAAATGTTGCCAATGGATAAATTTCTACCCCTTAAGTACCAAATAAAAAAAAAAAGATGCACCTCTTTGTCGTTGCCATAGTGATATCCCAGCAGTTTCAGAAGCCTCTCCTTCACTTCAGTAGGATCAACTCCATATTCAATAAAGGTGAGCATCTCTTCTTCCTTTTCAATGTCCATCATGGCCGCAACAAGCTGTGCCAGGTCAACGGTTTCTGGATTTAATTTTTCTTCGTATTTCATCCGGACTGCTTCACCAAACATCCTCTCTTTAAGTCTATTTGACAGCTTTAATACAAGGTCCCTGTCTTCGGTGAACGACGCCATTTTGCTATCTTTCACAAAAAACGAAAAGGATTTTAACTTCAATATATGGTACATCAATGTAAACACTAAACGCTTGTTTGTCTGACAAAGGCAAACTTTGTCTAACAGGAAGGGTATTCAAAATCAATGGAAATCAGTGAAATCCGTCGGAAAAAAGTGTTCTGATTTGGTCTCCAAATGCCGATGTGAAAAGAAATTGTACTTATCAGATTTGATAAGGACATGTTACGTCATCTACAAAAAATCACATATTGCGACCGTTTGACCGTATGTATGTACATAAATACATACATGCGTATATCGTATATACATATCGTTGGAGAAAAGGACAGTTCATTCCTCCACTGAAAATTTGCATTTGAATAGCTCACTCTGAATTTCAATAGAAGAGAGTGTTTAAAACGCTGGAAAGAGTTTTCTTTGTAAAGGTTATATTGCTGGTAATTTGCTTTGTAAGTTTGGCAAACAGTTCGAAATAAACCAAGTGGTCGAAATAACGTATTGATATCGAGAGGTTGTACTTCTTCGCAAAAAGTTTTGGTAGCAGAGCATGGTTAAGCAGTCATCTCGACTCCAGAATATAAA
>LD348224.1:48862-60704 GCA_001465055.1 Ptychodera flava
TCTCAGCAATGCACATAAAACGAAATATTTCGAAGTATATTTAATCTTATAATATACAGCAACATTATTACATAAATTAAGGTATTCTTAAAAAGTGTTAGGTGTGCGTTTTACGCAACATGCCTTCATCTGGCCCTATTATAGGATTTGGTCATATTTTATCAAATACACTGCTGTAATTTAGCAATGTACTGTCATTACAAACCAAAAATTCCTATAGAGCGCTTGATGAAGTCACATCTTAATTGAATCACACATTATTTTGATGTATATTACACTGTTCTCAGCTTTCTCAACTGAAGACAACTTTAGTTACAACGCCATCATTTTAGCACATTCCTCGCATTGTAGTGTGCCAAATGCCAAATTCAATTGAAATTGATTATTTTTTCATTGGATAGCGGGCTTCCAGCCAGTCACGCAGCCAATCTGTCATTAACCTGTGTGGGCTCTCGCATAGCTGTTTTATCGTTACACCGATGAAGGCCAGCTCGTCGCCCTCTATTACGTAGGAGCGATCGGGCAGAGCAGCGTAGGTTTCAGCAAAAACGTTATCCATCGGGTCCGCCACCAATCTGAATTTACTTGAATCACTAATTTCTGTCGTGAAAGTTTGATATTTCTCATCGGCTTCGACAAATAACCTGCGGAAGACATGATAAATATTTGTATGGAATGTATGGAATGTATAATAAGCTATGTCTATTCCTCTATAAAATCAATGTGTATATGAATAAAATTAGTCATAAACATGAACGATTATTATTGTATAGATAGTGTATATTTTTTCGGTGTCTTTGATAAATTCTTGCACGGACACTATTTTCTCCTACTTCCATTCCCTCTATCCGTATTACATTTTCTCCCTTTTGCACAGTCACTCCATCCCCTTCCAGCTTCCTCCCTAATCTCTCTTCCCTCTCTGTCAATCCATCTGTCTCTGTTTCTGTTTGTCTCTCTCCCTCTCATGTCATCCTAAACATGCATTCACTTAATCGCACACACGTAATATTTAATACAACTATTTATCGATTTGCAGGCTCCGGACAGCCCGTTCGTCGACAAACTTTATCCAACGGTGTCAATAATTTTCAGACAATCAGCGTACCTGGCTGCACTAATTCTCTCGTCCAGGTTCTTGTGGTAGCTGATAGAGCTGAAATCTGACCCGACTTGCCATCCCTCACGTGGATGCGCTTCAAAGACGTAGACGTCGAGGAAGTCAACACGGTCCTTGAAGTCACGAAAGAGCGAAGACATTGCGCCACTGAAAACAGTGGCCTGAAATGAAAAAAAATGTTCACTCGAATTCAAAACTGAATTCAATGTTGGGATTTCGCCAAACACTATTTACGAAGTGAAATAAATGTGAATGAAGGAAGGTATCACAACTTAACATACTAAGTTGAAGAAACATTTTATGATCATGAGATCGAATCAGAATGAGGTCACCGCCGGGAACTTGCACGAGATCAATTTGAAAGAAATTTCGCCGGACAAATAAGGAACTTGGTCCCAACTATTTACATATGAGCACATTTAAAAACCATATTAGACACTTGAATCACAGTTCAGGGTCTATGTAAAGCCACAAAAAGCATTTCAGAGCTACTTGACAAGGGTTTAAGAGACAACAGTTATGAAGAAAATTGGACTTAAATGCTCATAATATTGCATATGGAAATTTACTCCGATTTTCTGAAATCTGAGTGAGTGAGGGAGAAAGTCACTCGACATATTTGAACTGTAGATGATCAGTAGAGTAGAACATGCTAGACTAAAATAGGGAAATGCGTGAATTAAATTTTCTTCATCACTTGCACAAATCTGAAGAAGGTAACCCATGAGTGCTCTTGACCTTGGTAGCTATAGAAAAAGAATAACCCCAAAACATTGGCAAGGGCAAATTCATGGCCGTTTTCAAAAATCCGAGTAAGGTAAGATGTTATCAAAACATGAAAGCTCCAACTATAGTCGTTGTGGCGTTGGGCATCATGACATTAAATTTGATGCAGCAATTGGCGAGATAAAAGCACAAGAGTACCATTTTTATAGAAGTGAGTTCGATCTGAAAAAGAACATTTTGTCAGAATGCGTAGGTAAAAGCGGATAGCCAACAAAACCAACAAGCTGTTTTACTTTCCATACAGGCTACTTTCTGTGCTTAAGAAAGGAATACTTTCTCGAAAGCAAAACTTTCTATAGCTTTTATCTCCCACTAAATGGATCATCCATGTATGAAATTCCGTTATTTACTTCTGAGTTCAGCTACACCGCGGTTTATGACAAAAATACTGTGATATTTTCATAATGCAAAACTTGGGAAAAAGAACGAATGATATGGAATCTTTCCGCAGCCACGTTTCTTTCATGTTTGCAATTTTCAATAGAAAACGATATCGCTAATCGCTTATTGTAAAGAGTTCAATAATCAGTATTGGTTGTCGAACCGCTTTAATGTCTCGAATTTTGAATATCTTAAATATAATATTATAAACCGTTTTCCTAATTTTTCACTGGTCTTCAAGTTAATGCTTAAAGTCATGCGATTTGACGCAGAGACTATCATTTTAGTATAAGCAAGTTTACCTGTAAGCCTATTGAAAAGATGACCGAACTCCAGTGGAATGCCAAATGCCTACCTTATCTTATATTTCACATTCAGAATATGGATTCGGATTTGACAGAGTATCGCTACATGGTGTACTCAACTGAATTCAGTGGGAGAAATGCAGCCCGTAATCCGCAGGACGGTAGGGGAAAGGGTACCAAATATCTTGTACTTGTCGTTTAGGTGTTGATAGCCTGACAAAATATGAAGCTATAGCAAGCTTAACACTGTAGGTGTGACAAGAACAATGCCTGAACAGTTGACATGTAGAAATGAGCACTTACCATCAGTGGAGGTCAGGAAACAGAACCAGAAATGATGACCAGAGGGCGCTCTTTGTTGATGTGCAATTTCGACAAGGGAATTCTCTCTTTTGTTTCGATGTTCAGAAGGGCAACGTCGGGCCTCTGATCTCCAACTTTAAGGGTACCCAACCAAGTCTTTCCTCCATATGGCTCAAAAGTGTAAATCAACTCTGCAAACTGTGTTCAAAGGACAATTGATATTATGTCGGTAAGTTTGCCAGGGTTCTCTTCGTGGCACTTCAAATACTTGTTCTGAATGGCGAGACATAGTAAGACACCAGACCGCCGTTGATCTTACAGATTATCCTTTCGAAGTCTTAGGCTTATCGTTAACACTTTACTCTTGAGATTTATTTCGTGTTATTTTACCATTTAGGAACCCAGTTGTGTACGATTTTCGAAACACTTTATCTTGCCGGCGGGAGGATGTTGAGAATCGCGTGCATGGTGCAGCTCCGCCCACCAACTGCTCTACTAATTATGTAAATGATGCATCGGGCATGTCATCGATTAGACGTGTCTTTCATTAATTCTAATGATTATTCATACTAAAATGTATATATGGACCTGTGATATTAATAATGGGCAAGACTTGAACTTGGTCATTCTGAGACACAACACAAATCTGTCTCTATACTAGTCTCTCTCTAACCCGAACCTATCCCCAAGTGTGTAACCCACAGTGTTAAGATATTTAAAATATTCATAGTAATATTTGATAGTGCACCTCCTTGTCGCTTCCGTAGTGTTGTCTGGCCAGTTTCAGAAACCTATCAGTCACTTGATTCGGATCGATCCCATTTTCAATGAGGGCGCTCAACTCATCTTCCCTTTCGACCTCCATCATGGCCGCCGTGAACGTCGACGGGTCCACTTTCTTTGGGTCCAATTTTTCGGTATACCTCTTCTGGGTAGCTTCTGAGAACATAAGATCCTTTAAGCGAGACAGAATCTTGAACATGAGGTCTCTGTCTTTGATATCCAATGTCATGTCGAGGACCTAGACCGTAGAAAATACAAACAATTATGTATTTTTTATCATTCTTTGAATAAATGTACCTTAAATATATATTGAAGATCTCTCACAATAATAATGCTTTGGTGTCCATGAAATGTAGTCATTATGCGCGTGAGCGCTCGAGTAAAACTGCTTTGATTTAATTGGAATTTAGATATTTTGTTGACCGTACGCATCAGAGATTACTCTGAGCTAAGCAATTCAAAATGAGGAAGCTCAAGTCAGGAGCTCAATATTGATTTAAAAATAAGGTCAGTATTTTCGCATAGACGATTTCTACTTCTTCAGTTACACTTTAAATGGACGTTATCTCAATATCAGGCATTGTGAAATGACAAACAATGTTTGCAGCAAGCGATCTTCATTTGGCATTTGAACTTCGTGTTGCAATTCGCAACTCTTTTCTGTCCCATCTTTCAAACATTCAAATCAACCGGCCTGCTTGTCGCCACATCAAGAAGATGTTAAATAAGGCAGCCAAGACCGTTTTAACCTCATCTTTTATACTCTTCAAATCTAATTAAGCACTGGCATAAGCATGCATGCTCAGTTTTGAAGCACTCAAACAGATAAAGGGGTATATTAACTTTATTAACTTTTTGCTTATATTATCTTGAGCTTAAACAAAGTCGATGACGGTTCTATTTAACAAATTAACTGTCCTCTAAGGACAGCAAATTCACAATTATATCTATAGGCACCTGTAGTCGCAACCTAAAATTGAATGACACGAGCAGCATTGCAGAGCAGTATAATGTGAAAATGAGCACACGGTCAAGTTTTTATACCTTGAACCGAGTTTTCCAGTTTTTGTTTTGAATTCATCAATAGAAGTTTCAAAGAGAGTACATAAGTATATCCGCTTGAAACAGTAATTCAAAGATAGTTCAAACCTGGTAACAGATGTCATTCAGTGATCAAAGTAGAGATTTCTCGTCTTTCTGACAGTGTTTGTGGTATTAAAATAAAAAATCATATCTTTTTTTAAGATGATAATTTAGTAGAAATCCAAAAAATGTTTGTGTTAATCGTCCATTCAATGGTAATATGGCAATGTGTAGCGTCTCGGTAGCTTGTGGCTGATTGGTTTGCTGGAAAATATTGGCATTGATAACCGCTTTTAGTCAGCAAATCAGTAACTCAGCAGGTTACATTCAAACCCCTTAATTATATGGTAATAATTACAATCTACCGATCGGCAATGACCTTCACATTGCAATCAAGATTCAATTGGGGGAAACTCGCACGGCCATGTGATTTGTATCACTATGTATTGTGTTCTAAAGGCAACAGATTATACAATTAAATAGTTACAGTGGAAAACGGTTGATCTTTGGCAGCAGAATGTCTGACACTTTCTTCCCTCCGAAAAGGTAATGTTTTCAGTCGTTTAAACATTCTCATTATCTTCGTTGCATACCTCACAAATCAAATTATACGCGCCCGTACGGTTCGATGGTAACTTGTTGATGCGTCCATACAGCGTAACGCTCACTTGTCATTTGATAGAAATGACCAGGATATTTAAAACTCAAAACAGTGATGATAATATTATATATCCGCCACGTAATGTTCACAATTGTAATAATGATTAAAATAATGTTGGTCTACGATTGACTTTACGCTTATGATTGCTTTTTGCAAATCAACAAAAATTCCATGTAAAAAAGTATGTAGTAGACACATGTAATAAAAACATTATTGCCAAAATAAGGCACTACGTTACCTTGACACATGATCATGAGACAGTTTTTCCTTCAGATGTCGGGCAAATGGTGACCCGACATAGGGAATATGGTTTTTGTCAGACTGCGATACAATGTAAGCTATCGCCAACAAAAGGAGTGTATAGTCTCAGTTTACCCAGACTGCAGTGGGGCTCTCCTTCCGGCCGCCCACACGGAAAAAGGACCTTACTGCAGTCGGGTAAACCGAGACTTAGGAGTGTGCGACCTAGGGGACGCACATTATCAGTGGCATCATCACAGGAATTTCACATTATAATTCTCACCCCATTAAGCAACAGCATATCCCTGAACCATAAAAGATACCGGTCCATTGAAATACTGAGACAGTTTTGACGTACCATGAATTTTCTAACATACCATAAGCTCCAAAGCGTATGAATAAAGGAAATCCAGAATTCTTCTCATACAAGACAAACTTTAAAACCTTTTGTCTACAGCAACTGAAGACGCACCGACCACCCATGGACAACTGAGGGCGTTGATTTACTCGTCTCACCAGACTGTTGAAAATGTACTGAAATTGCTGTATTTTTGCGGCGCTTTCCATTGCAGTTAAATAATTAACACTATCTGTTTTTGTGATTCTGTTTTTCCCCTGAAATTATTAACGAAATGCTTACGCATACAAATTCTCTAACACGGACAAACTTAGCCTTTGGCATTTACATGGGTTTTTGGAGTACACAGATTCATTAAGTAGAAGAAAAAGAAAAGGGAATTATTAGTAGCAGTATTAATTTCACCATTAAATAAATCATCCACAGGACGCGAACTCTTGACGTATGTGTACATTACAATAGCTGCAATAATTGTAGCCTTGGTGGGCTGGGCCGTGCGGCTTTGGCCTCTGTCTTGCGGTTGGCACGATGCCGAACTAAGGCTGCAATTCCAACCTAATACCTTGCCCACGTAAAACAACACTGCAGATTTTCAGTGCACGCTCAAGGCACACACGGGGCCTCATTATCAGTGAATCTCGCCTTACCGTGTGCAAATTTCACCACAACACTGCTTCTGGATAATGTTAGAATCGTTGTAACCCCATGTCGATGGTCAACTATATTTCTTGCAGCTGAAAATTGACAGTTTAATGACTCGGGAGCACAATCCATTCAAACTCAACCATCTTTACTCCATCTTTACTCTCGATTGTGTGCCTTGTGCATGCACTGCAGATCTGCGGTGCTGTTTTACGTGAGCAAGGTATTTGATGAAGTAGTAGCCTTGGTATGACATCACCCAAGCAGCAAGACCTAGCCCACCAAGGCTACAGTTATTGCAGCTAACATTACTAACGCTCGGCTATAGCAGCTAGGAAAATTGTTTCAGTGCATGACGAGTATTATCAATCATGTCCACAAAAGTTGCGTCTAAGCAAAAATATTGCAAAAGAAGATATGCAGGTTGAAGGCTGAAAATCTCCGTCTCATTAGATTTCGTGAAGACAGTTTCTGTTAAATGATATTCCGGTAAGCCGAATGCTTTTTTCGATTTCATTATCGATATTGTATCTCTTTATCCCCAGGGCAGTACTTTTTGATCACAAGATAAAACAACACAAAGAATGGTCATCGTGCTTATTCTTTGATCATCATCTTAGTTTGTCCTTGCCCAACATATTGTAAACAAAATAGAGTGGTTTGCATTGAACCATTGGCATGCGGGAACTAAAGATACTGTCTAATTTAGGAGTTGCCAACTCTGTTAGGTGTAACTGATATCTAGAGGTAATATTAGTCGATCACAAAGAAATCAACCTTGCGTAAGCTGAAACATCAGTGGGAGGAGATCAGACATAGTCAACAACAACATCACCAGCTCCGCACAAACAACTTTCTCAAATGATGCGTTCCGTAAAGTTCGGGGGATGTATGCGGACGGGTGGTGTTGTTTTGACTACGCGTGACCTCCTTCCTGACGTTTCAACATTCGCAAAGTTGATTTCTGTTTTATCGATCGATATAACCGCCTCGAGAATACTTACGCCAGACAGTGTTGGCAACTGCTCAATTTGGACAGTTCACGTATTGCCTGTGGTTCGATGCAAACCATAGTGACTGTCAATGGCAAAAACCCCGAATGTAATAAATGAATGAGATACTTACAGTGCCGAACAGTGCCGGGAATAAAATCGGATCGGGATGAACGTTAAGATTTTGAAATAACGTCGATTGATTGAGCTTTTATATTGATCGAAGCAATTTCATCACATGACCTGGAATATGGTCGTCAGAGATAAAAATTCTCCTGAAAGGTAACAATTATGATTTATCAAATGAGTAGCAAAAAGTGTATCACCACTGCGGTGGTGACCGGAAATAGGACAACTAATCAGCTAATTGCCCAGCTGTATTGCCAGCCATGTAGTGAATTCACTATGTATTTAGCAAGCTACTTTGCTGACTTGTCAGCGATATCGTTTTTCTTATCAGTCATCTGCAGACACTTCATGCATGTTGGGGGGGGGGCATATCGCCACAATGCTTGTCTGGGTTCGAGCTGGGTTCACTGGCTTCATGGGATTCCAAACGAATAAAGATAATAAGATCCGGGATAATATCATAAACTTCTCCATAGACAATGGAGCAAAACTGCGTCACTAAATAAAGATTTCTTCAAGCTACACTTATGGTCTCATTTGCTGCCCGGCAAATTTCCATACAATCTGCATCTCGTTCATGAATTGCAAGTGTGTGTTTTGTTGTAGAAGAGTGGTTTCTTCAAAACGCGACGGCCAATGAGTAATTACATGACTTTTTGGCGGCAAAAATTCCACATAAATGGCTATAGCTTGAAAATATCTTTATTTGGCAGTATAGTGTCCGACATAAGCATGGGTATTGTTATTATCTTTGTCAGTCCTAATCCCATGAAGTAATAAGCCACTCTATACTGAATTATTCAAACCCAGATAAGCTTTATGGCAATATGCCCCCACCCCCACATGCATGAAGTGTCTGCAGCTAGCTGACTGAAATGAAAAAAAATATCGCCGACAAGTTATTACATGTAACAAAGTTACCTGCTAATTACCAAGTGAATTCACTATACGGCTGGCAATACTGTGTAATTTGCTAATTAGTGCCCCATTTCCGGTCGCCATCGCAGTAACATTTCATGAACCTTTCCCGCCTTGTTCAAAGGACAGTTCTTGTATAAGTCACGTACGCAACTATCGTGAGTTGCAATGATGTCTGGCCTTGAGGATCGTCCTTTGATCTGTGTCACCTATATAACTAAAATGAGAAGAGTTCAAAGAAAGCAACATACTCAGCACACTCATATAATGTCTGATCTAGGCTACATCTGATCATTGGTATCCCAGCTTTAAGGTCGAACTGTTTCAGGCTATATATTGGGACTCTCAATGTCTACAATTCCTTTTCTGATCTACGACTTGTTGGGTTCATTTTTAAAGCTCTGAGAGTAAGAAAAGTTTTCACCATCTTAGTTTTTCGATAATCGAAATTTTATTTTCGCCAAAAAAGCTAACACAGGGATGGCAGCCATTTTTAATGTCAAACATCGGCAAATGTCAGGTAATATTGTTTCTAGTACCAAAGTTCGTCCGCTGACCCCTGATTTCATTTTTGATGTGTTAAGAGAATGGCTCAAATTTTATTTAGACTTAAGTTGAGCATGAGATTAAAGTCTTTCCCTTTCGAAGCGCATACTACCTTGAAGTCACCGTCGGTTCTTGAAATACAACAAAGCATAACAACTGACGAAATAGATAATATGAAAACTCACGTATCGTAGCCAGTGAAGGAATCAGCGACACAAACGCTCGGTGATGTCCCATCTCTTAATGAGACAGTTAGGTTTAAGTCACCGTGCAGACATAATGCGATTTTCACGCAACCTCAGTACAAATACTGGATACCTTACACGCACGCACGCAAACTCTATCGAGACAGAGCAAACTGATCTGGATTTTGATAGGGCAGAGAACAATTGGGTAAAAAAAAACAGACCAAAAAAATCCGGGAGAATGATCACCTTTCAAGATTTTTAAAAATGCTGCCATTGACAATTAAAATATTTCTTCAGCACAAACATTTCAGTTATCCATAGTTTGATATTGGAGATTCAAACGGTAAACGTATACGAGATCGTGGACGTGACCCTTACCCTGGATAACATTGGACACTGCAAATACGTTCTTAAAATCAGGTCATCGTGACATACCAATAGAGGTATATGCTTTTTTTTTCATTTGCCCATTTTCACCCTCCTTATCAATGCAGGAAGCCATTGTGTGTTGTGCACGTGGGTAACCTGTCAGGGTTATCGTCGTTCGCTCTGATACATATGTCACTCTCGGTGCATGAACTCGCCATTTCGCTTTGAAAGCGAAATGTATGACCCGGTTACGCACTTTGATCTCCAGTGCTCAATTGGAAATGGGTTATTTTTACTTCACCCACCAAAGCTGCATTCACAAACCCATATGGAGGGGGGGGGGGTGGCAGTAAAAATTGCATTGAAATACCCCTCTGACTTTCTAAGATTTTGAAATCCCCCTCAAAGAGATTGGACAGAAATTGGAGGTTTGTCGCAATCTTTTGCACAAGCACTTTTGAAGGGTCATCAAATTTCTCGCATTCCTTTTGCGGAGGATCCAAATCTTTTGCGCAACTATTCCAAAACAAAGTGTGGCCGATATAGTGCTTCGTCCAAAAATATCAAATCATACTACATGGGAGTCTATAGAAGATATATAAATATTTCCCCTTAAAATAAGCCATAAATGTACATTTATGTATGTTTCTATTTATGGATGTCCACGACAAAACTATGGGTAATATTTCTCTGATAAAAAAACACACTGGGAATACCTGTGCTCTAAAGACGTTTGATAATTGATATTAATGTACTTCATTAGCAAAAGGGGTTAGAATTGCACGTGTACAAGAAACTTGATTTTGTAATTTCACCTAAAATGTTGATTCACAATACATAGCAGTCAAAGAGAAAACTTTTAATTAACATTTTAGGTGAAATTACAAAATCAAATTTCTTGTTGTAATCACCCTATTCTAATAAAATACATTTACGTCAATTATCTAACGTCCATATAAGCGTAAATATAACAAATTTTATATTGGAGAAAATATTCACACTTTTGTCATAGACTTCCATGTATAGTGGATGAAAATTTTAAGCGAAATTACAAAATCAAATTTCTTGTACACTTGTGCCCTTGTAACCGCTATACTCTTATACATTGTAGAATATGGGTTTTAAATGACAAGGCAGCTATAAAACAGTAAACACATCGGGGAGATTACGAGGGGTTACTTTCTTCATGCTAAAACATTTAAAGGTTTGGCATTACAATATTACCGTTTGATGATACTTGGAGCGCTAATCCCACATGAACATTGTTATTAGCCCACCTGTTTGCCAATTTTTTTTGAGAAGCCCCTCCCTGTTCATCATTTTTATTGACCCTCTCCTGTTGCTTCGAACATAAAGGCAAAAGGTTGTAACAGTGGTGTTATTGAACTCTGTGCACACTGCTTTACAGCGCAGTGTTCGAAATGACAGGTGCTAGATTTCATATGTGTATCAAGGTCTCTCTGACGGGACTGATACAGTGGTGTGATTGCACAAACAGGAGACAGGATCTTAACTTCGTGTGTGTTTAACTTTGATGTTATGCTGTTACACCTTCGTAGGGAATGAGATCGTTGCTTGTGTCTTAGAGATTGATTGTTGTCTCTTGTTTCGACAATTAAGCTTTAGACAGGTCGTGTTTCGGATGTAGTCAGCCCTGCTTTGCTTAGGTATGTCTAGAATATAATTCGCTTTAGATTGAAAAAGCGTGAAGTATATTGCAACAACATATACTTCATTACAGGTACACAAGCTTACATACGCCATTGCTGAAGATACAGTCTCTCCCATATATGTTTTGTCTTGTTGCTATTTTCCACTAGTCTTGTGTGTCTGTGTCGTCCCCATGTTGTAGAAGCATGGCATTTTAAGTGATACCTAAAAAGCCTGGCTTCAATCATACAGGAAATAAATTGCAAGGTGCACAATCATGTCATAAATATCAGTTCTTTAAGTAATCTTGTGAGCAAAAACTTTAAATTCTTGTAGTAAATTATTCACAACTGACATTTTACAAAACCATCACGTGGACTTGTCACAT
>LD348224.1:110811-125736 GCA_001465055.1 Ptychodera flava
TATATATATATATATATATATAAATCGATGATATGCATATAAGATTACATAAATACGCAATATTTATATATGTAATTGTGGTAGGGTTTGCATACTTGGACAGTACTCATTAATATGATTTATATAGATGAATAATAATACTGTGCTTCATGCACTCGAATGTCAGTTGTATGGTTCAAAGTAGGAGGGTCACATTGATAATGACTTATTAACATAAGGTTTGCATATTGAACGAATGGTTATTGCTGCACTCTGCAGAAATAAATATTATTGTTGTCGTTTTACAGCATGAGATGATAACAGTAGCTCGGTCTTATTTTCCCAATTTATTAGGGCTAAATGAAAAAAAAATACGTGTGTTTTTGGTAACGATTCTTCGAAAATTAGGGTAGGTAGTTCGGAGGAATTTCTTTTTTTTGTTGGACGAGACCCATAATATGGCAAAATTTAGAGAAATGACTCGAAAATTTTGAAATTACGAAGACAATATCTTAGATAGGCTAGTCTTTCCACTGTGGTTACGGGAAACACATTTGTTTTTTAACTTGGCCTAAGGAGCATTTATCGGCTAGACTGTGATCTTACTTAGGAGGGCTTGGTTTTGGAGAAGATGTCCCTGCAATTTAGTCCTTGGCAAATGGAAAGGGTTTTTGTCTTTGGTTTTGTCGAGCTGCAAGTGACTTGCGCAGTGTTTTTCTCCATGTTTTGTCAAAAGGAAAGGGTGTTATCCCAATGCGGTAAGAGAATGTCTTATTGTGTTTGTTGAAAGCTCTACAGATGGCGTCCTACCTTGGTGACAGAGACCTCGTGTTGAAATTGGCGTCTCGATTCAAAGAGCTGATGTTTGACGAGTCGACCATGCAGAAATTCAACCAACGCTGCGACCCGCAGAATTCTGACGCATCGAAGTGGCTAGGTATAATGATGGACATAGAACACGAGGTGGCCTCGGTCGCCTTCGCCGAGTACGGAGTCGATACCAATCAACTGACCGAAAGGTTTCTGAAAACGTTGAGGCAAAACTATGGCAACGACAAGGAGGTAAGCAAATTCAGTACTTGACGAAATTTTTAGCTTCGTGAACTGTATTACTGGATAATGTGATACAATATTTCTACAAAAAATCATTTGTTGTTTTAAGTGTGTATAACGAGTTTTACAGGGGAAGTTCACCAGGGATGATTTTTATATATGTGCTAGCTTTGTGGGCAGTTTATTATACGTGATTCATCGTTTATGAAAGGACACTCAGTATAACTAATAGTTATGTAAATACGCCATGTTTGAGCATGGGTGAGTGGACAATGCCATACCCACATTAAGATGGTCTCTTCCATATCACGTGATGCAAGAGCGAAAAATGGCGCTTTTTCCCCATGATTCAAATTACATGGAGTCGATGAAGCCCTAAAATGCAACTTCCTGTACTATTTTTATCAGTTTTTGTAAAAAGTCGCGCTAGTTCTAAATGGCGAAAATAGATTTTCCTGGGCAAGTGACCACAAGGCTAGCACATATGCAAAAATCATCCTTGGTAAACTTCCCCTTTAAACGCGCGCAGCAATGCATTGTGGAATTACTGGAATGGGTGTAATCTCAATGCGGTAAAAGAATGTCTTATTGTATTTAGATTTCAGAATTAATTTCTTGTTTCCTACCTTACGGAGCACAAGTCAGAGCGGGAGACTTGAGAGTCGGTGACGAGAGACCCGATGTTGAACTTCTTCACTTCCAAACAAAAGAAAAAATACCCTTGTCCAAACTACATATCAACAAGGAACGCCCCCTGGTGGTCATTGCGAGCTCAATTTCCTGACCTCCGTTGGCGGTAAGTTGCAAACTTACTGTAGGAATTTAAGGCCCCATTGTCTGTGACTTATATGCATTTCCATCATATTCGTCCTGGTTGTAAAACCCGGTTTCTTGTTTTCCAACTAAATCCCTGACAAACTGTCTACCACTCAACTTACATTTTTTAATATTACAGTTAACAACCAACTCTGGCCTGACGGGAAGATTCAAAAATACATCTGCACGGTGTAATGCGTCGTGTTTACGACACTAATGCTTTATCCTTCATAATACTTTTGGGGGGTTGTACTTTTCCCACAAAAGAAATATGAGAATATCACCAAAACGTACAATTATCTTACCATCAAGTAAGGTTTCTTAAGCCAACTCGCTGCCTATAAGGAATACATGCTTATTTTGCAAAGAGAAGGTTTGACTTTGTCTAAAATTACGAGGCTAGATCCTAATCCCTAAAGACAGAGGATAAATGACGGAGCTAAGTTATTGCAATCCCTCTACTGCGTAGGAGTTCAATTGAGCTCACTCAGTTTTACTATTATGAAAACACACATACATCCAACTCTCTTTTCGCTCTATATTTCATATTTTGCATCGTGCAGAAAATATTGGGTAAGTATGAGTTTTCGAACACTCCGATCCTCTCTATTGATGCATGAAACTATGTAGGTAACTGAAGTTTCCTTAGTGTTTTTTGTGTTATGTTTCTTGTCAAATTTCTTGCTCATCCGTCGGCTCCATTGCTCTGTGTTTGAGTCAGTGTCTTCTGCTGTGTTGGCCGTTACGGTCCCAACACGCCATTTTTCATCGCGTACATGGCAGAGCAACGCTGGCATGGCTTTCGTTTTCTTAATTTCAGGCCATTGTTCATAGTGGCGCCCTGTCTTCACTGCACAGCGACTACAAGAACGTGGCCGAATTTCTGTATATCTACATCCTCGAAGCTCATCCTCGCGATGGTTGGACGCTAGGAGAGAACTTCAGTACGGTGAACCACCACGACAATCTCGAGGATAGACTCGCCGCTGCAAGGTAGTTTGCTCGGTTATCCCTAGAGAAAAACGCTTTTCTCGAGAGTGTATGGTTATATCCCTCTCTGTGATTGGTTCAGGTAGTGATGACGTAATTAGGCAGATGGTTTCCAGTATCCTTTTCACAAAAGGCTAATTAATATTCAAGTTCATGTCACATTACATCAGATAAAATACACAAGTAAACTTGGAAAACATATCAACAGTTTGCAAATAAACGATGCAGTTCTGTAGCTAACTTTCAAAGAGCAAATGCAACATGTCAAACAAGGTTGTACCAAAATAGACCATAATAGACAGTTGAATGGGGGCCTTCTACTGCTATGGTTCTACATACGCAATCAGAGGTTAGTAAATCCGCTCATAATTCGATCAAAAGACCACTACGAAAGTACTCATAAGTCAACTGGTCCTTGAAGTTAGTTCATGACTTGTCCCGAAATGCGTGTTTTATCGTACAAGTGCCGTATGTAAGTATATAAGTCGTCCATTGGACCCGTTGAATTGCAAATGACATGTTTTAGCACGTGGTCGTACCTCGGAAGGCTGCTTTCAGCACCGACGACCCCTCTCAGGAATCCTGTGGTGTACCAATTTTCATTATTTTTAACCTCTGTCATCATAATTGTACACATATTCGGTATAATCGACTGAAAACCGCCAACTAATCTCCTTTTCCGTCTCTTTACTCCAGGAACCTCATCGAATCCGATACCAAATTCCGAACTTTCACGACCGACGCCGAAGATTTGAGCAGAGTCAGGTTGGTTGTGGACCCGATGACCGACGCGTTCGCCAACGCCTACGCAGCGGCACCCGACCGTGCCTACGTCATTGAGGGTGGCAAAATGGCCTACATCGGTAACACCATACAGAAACAGTGCGATGACCCTTACAAATTGATGACAGATTTTTTGAGAGAATGGTTACAGGTCAGGTTTCCGGCTAAAAAATAGGAAAATAACTTTAGGTTACAGCTTCAAAATACATTGATATACACTTAATTAATTATATATACTTGGTTAATCCCTAGTTAAATAAATTTACAAAATCGGTATTTTATGTCAGGGATTCTGTGATGGGCCAAATCGAGCACAAATATGTGTACTTATGAAATTATTCTGCCAGTAGAACTTTAAGCCCCGGCCTGCTTTGATTGAACTCCAGGGGAATACTGGGTTTATTTTTGTCGAGTTGAATGACAGTTAGGTTCGCGACATGCCAGAACTTGAAATTACGATATGTAAAAAGAATACTTATTTTCCCGGCTGAAAAGAAATATCGCCCTAACAAGAAAATGATTGAAAACCGTAATTCTGAATTGTTAATTTTTAAAAATGATTGAACTAAACAGTTGAGGTTGTAGAGGAAAGAATGATTAAATTGTAAGCTTGTCAAGTTTCTGATGATATCCATCAAGGCACATAATAAGTAGAGGCAAGAGGACATTGCCCAAATGTGATCGGCGTTGAAATTTCAACATACTCTTACCATTTCCGATTCAATTGTGCAGCAGAATGGTAAGCCATCGCTTGCGAGTCACTTCAGTTTAAACTTACGTTTTATATTTTTCGGAACGAAAAATCGTATGAATCATCGTGTGAAGTTTTGAATCAGAAAAACGAATTAAGGTAGTGTGCGCCTCGAAGCTGATATTCGTAAACTTTTCCTCAAACTTTCCTCAAGGAAATATTTCAATCATTCTATTTTAAAATCAGTAATAACAATCGGGGATCACAGTGCAAAGTTTGGAACTAGAGGAACAAACTGACCAAGCTTTAGATTTGAAATTCAAAATGGCTGCCGCCACGGTCTCAACTCTATGGAGAAAAATAAAATTTTGGATTTGGAGAAAATAAGACGGTAAAGAGTTTTCTTGCGCCAAGACCTTTAAATTAACCCCCACAAGTGCTAAATCAGAAAGGATTATAAAGTTTGAATGTCCGAATATCTGGCCCCGAGGCACATTCTACCTTAACTACAATTTACTAATTCAAAAAGGTCGCTCACCCTGTGCCTACTCTGTGGAGAAAAATTCCAAATATTGGTCCCCCAGGATCATTCCACTAACACTAGCTGGGATTACAAGTTTTCAGATAAAGTTGCGCGTACCGTCGGTCTCCATGACGATACATTGTCAAATTAACACAGTGTATTTGATAAGTTATGATCACATACCATACTTGACTCTGAAGCAGAAATACATCCTATTTTAGTATCACTATACTAGTGGAAAAATTAAATGAAAAGTAGCTCGCTAAACGGTTAGCGAAAACCGAGAAGATCGAATGTCAGCATCAAGAGTGGTCCTTCAATGAACTTCCTGTAAAAGTCGATTTAAAATTTCTGTAACTTTTCAAACTTTATGTCATTAAAAAAATGATGTTTTCCCTCAGTGGTGCTAGTTTCTTTGGTCACGTAATTTAGCAAACATCTTTCAATCAACAACTTACAATGCGACCTAGGTATCACAACTGTGCGTCAACTGGACAGTCGATCAATTACTTTACTCAAAATGATTCAACTGCTTAATTTATTAATAAAATTAGGATTTCTCAAGGTCTGTCAATACTTTGATCGATTGATTTATTGATCTGACAATATATGACAATATATGACAATAAATAAATAAATATATATATATATATATATATATATATATATATATATATATATATATATATATATATATATATATATATACATGTGTGTGTGTGTGTGTGTAATGTTGAAAAGGATCACGCTAACAATCTGGTTATTTCGTCTACACTTTGATGCATTTCTTGTGTAAGACGTTTCGCTGTATAGCTAGAGCTTCTTCAGGTAAATCTAAAGAGAGTGATGAAATGTAAAGATCTCAGGATGCATGTAAATTGAAAGACCTGTTCGTTAAATTTGTTCAATTTAGCAAGTGATAATGGGGTGAGTGATGCAAGAATAGAAGTGGATTTGACTAAGAAACATTACATTGCAATTTGAACTGGAAAGAAATGTCTAGCATACAGAAAAGAACGTACTTGATAAGCTATGGGATTTATTTTGATGATAGCGGATGAGTGAAAAGGGTACGAGTGAGAACAAAGGAAAACCAGGAATTTATAAAGTTTAGGAAGGTGAATAGAGGGCGCTTCACAGGTAATCACAAAGGAAGAAGGAAAAATATTTATTTTCTGATGTGTGGGTGTGGTGGGTGTAATTATGTGTGTGTAATTATGTGTGTGTATATATATATATATATATATATATATATATATATATATATATATATATATATATATATATAAGCCAACAAGAAATAGGTACATTGCCTTGACATGACCCTTGACCTAAGGACTTGCAGATTCAGACCATTCGCCAAGCCAAACAACACTCCACTGTACGTCGACACCAAAAGCAACCACCCACCATCGATAATCAAAAATATAACTGAAGCAATCAACAGAAGATTGTCCAGCATCTCGTCCGATAACCAGTCATTCAATGCAGCCATTCAACCATACCAGGAAGCACTAAAGACCTGTGGCTTTGTGTTCCAGCTCACCTGCAAACCAGAACAAGTAAAAAGGAAACACCAACGAAGCAGAAACATCATATGGTTCAACCCCCCGTTTAATGTCAATCTTCGTTCAACCATGGAGACTTGCATGCTGACTTCAAAAGGTGTCAGAGTATTTTTGAAGGATGTGACTTTTATGATCAAGAATCACAAAAAAGTCCTTAAAATACTACATTAAAATTCAGTTACAATTTCATCAAAGTCTTGCCAGAAGATCCTAAGGAATATCTATGCCACATTTTAAGTCTGAAGAAGACATTTTTTAACAATTCTATCGAAAGCCAAACATTCTTAACACTATCCAAAAAATGAACAAATTGGCAGTTTTTCAATCAGGGTTGCCATTCCTGACTTTTGGCATATGACAAATTTATTTTTTTACCTCATTTGCATATTTTCAACACACCAAATACTAATATGGTAGGTGCTGCAGTTATCAATATTTTGATGTGGATATTCACACATACATACATACATAAATTATAGCCTATAAGAATAGCTTCTATTGAAGAATATGACTTTTATGCCCTTAAACATGGCCTAATGGAAGCTAACGACAAACAAGGCATTTGCAGAAGATCTCACATGATGCAGTGTATGGCCAGTTCGGTTTGCCAATTTCATAAAAAGGGTGACCTTAATTTTAATGATGCATTATTGCCAGTTGTTGCGAAAGAGTGATGAATAATCTCAATATTGACTCATATGGCTAAACATTTCCATGTACAATGCTTGAGTAGACTCACTTGCACAATGTTGACTGTGTACGCCTTTAACCTCCGACAACAACCACTCGCAGAAAACCATTTATCAACTCAAAGAATCCTTGATCAAGCAGAGACGTCACGTTGTTGGACAAGTAAATAAAGCCAATGTCGTATTGTTTTCGACAGACAACAACAAAATACTCACAATTCAAGTTACACAGCAAAGTCTATCTGGCGGTAAACAGCTGCTTGCGGGGTTTCGTGTGAGTAGCATACCTTAGATTGAAGTGAGCCCCTTACCAAAAGACTTTGTTGGGTTATTTCACCAGTGGATGCACTCTTATCAAAAATGAGCCACCTCGCGTCTAAATCTTTTATGTCTGCGAGCTTTTTTTTCTAGTTGTGTATTCCATTTGCAAACAGTAAACCTTATTGCCATAGTTCTTTCATGATTTTTTTTCAATCAGACAGCCAAACTCTGATTATTTCAGCATATCTGGCAATACATATTATAAGCTTTTGATAAAACTGTCAAAACTGTCGGATAACAAACAACTAAAGGCGTATACTTCACACATGGAATATAAAATTAACTTAGTCTTCTCAGATACTCTCATTCTATTAAATGAATAACATTCAACTCCATTCATTCATTCATTCATTAATGATGGATCAGCCAAAAGTGGCGGCTTTATTACAGACAAGCAGAAGAAAGTATACAGTACAAATTATACCAGGGTGCTGAAGTAAATGAAATGTGAATGCCGCTCAGGAGAAAACCAGAGGTAAAACCCCTAAGAAAAGGGAAATTCTATGGAAACCCTGTCCGAAAACAATGCATAACACAGGACGGCGGGATGGTGTCGGACTTCACCACTTTCGTTCATTCAATCGTTATGAACACAGAAAAAATGCATCCCCCCCCCCCCCCGCCACTTTTAAGGAAAACTTGCATGTACCCGTCTGTAGGCTGGTGAAGTGTCTGGCTTGACTGAATACCTATTTCGGATCCACACACATTTTACTAATGTCTCCGTAACCCCGCCTTCACCATTTATCAATGCAAAGTATCAAAGTCTCGTAACGCGAAGACATCAATATTTCTATATACTATCGGAATGAGAAATATATTCCAATTTTAAACATTCGTTAAATTTATTGATCCATATGCGTAAACTTTGCTTGGAGTGCCATATTTTCATTACTTTTGTTCCGTGTAAAATACATTTTCTGTTTCTTATCCCACAATCCCTAAAGCGTGTTTATGTGCAAATGATTCGGACAAAACGATCCTCAAAACCCCGTATCAGAGCCTTTAATTTTATTACAAACCGTGTGGAATAAGGTGAGAAAAATTGAAATATCAGTTTTCATGATGCACGAGATCTCACGGTAAATTCATCACATTATACGTAGCTTATCGTCTTTGCTCATTGTCAAGTAACCTTGAATACAAAGATCACCCTCGTGTAAAATGTGTGTCAAAGAGTCGATGGTTCTAGAACGCGTTGTTCCACAGACTCAGTACGCCAAATGAACATTGACCGGGCTAAGTCCAGTCCTTTGTTTTACTCGACTGCTCCAATAGATGGACACAATTTACATATGCTGTCACACGAGATCACGCGAGAATGTTTGCTTTCTCACCAGTGTCATCTATTTCGCTCACTTGAAATGCCGTTACAGACGACACTTTACTGACATATGTATGTGATGTCTTTAAGCTTTGTCATCTAAAGAAACATGATGTCTGTCTGTCTAGCTCTTTCTTATTCGGTCTGATAGCTTTGTCATCACAGATGCTGAATGTTGCGCTATCAATAACCCCTGCTGCTGTACAAGACCTGCAACTGCGCATTCTAAGCATGTGAATGACTGTACGAATTCGAAGTATCTAGAAAGAAACGGGGACTATTTTCCATGCTTCGTTCAAAGTTTGTGTAAAACTTCGGGAATACCTGTATGGTCTAGGTTTTATGAAAAGTATATGTCCATGGTGTGCCAATAACGTTTGTTTTATAATTGTTTAGGCCGATATTGACGGAGCGAGGGCCCTTCGTGATGCTAGTTGTCACATAAAAGCCATAATGCATTTCCGATGACTTAAGAGGCCTTTATACCCCTCGCCGGACTTTAAGGCTTCCCCGGTCTTCTGTGATACAGTTACAGAAATATGGCCCCTAAGATACCACCGAATCGTAATATGACCTAGTGCGAGATCAGTATTAGTGATGACTAAAGGTGAAGGACTGCGGAGTTTTCAGAATTATGTCACTATCTTTACAGACGCCACATGAACGCAAGACTGCCGCAAATGCATTTGCAAACATCGAGGGCAAACAGAAAGTCTTGTCATCGACCTCGGTCGCTAACGGCGTCACGGTACGGACAAAGCCTTATTAGTTGTGTTAGCCTCATTCAGTCTTTTATGGCCATAGGCAGTAGGCAAGAAAAATGATGAGAAAATGTAGTGTTTCTGTGTACCGTTTTTAGGTACATACCATGGAAATAGTCATATCCTATGTCCTTTGCTTTTAAGCATCCCATATCACTTCACGAGAATTTCGAGCCTTCAAGGAAGGAGGGAATTCTTTCATTAAATCTAATATGTCCTAACCTTTAAATGTAAATTGCATTTTCGAAAACGTTCATCAGCTTAAACCCTTTAAATGTATTAAGTCATAAGTTGTATGATGACCAAGCGATAGAAACGCAGAATTTTATGTTCATTAATTGAACACCAAGACTCAACGATTTTCACAGGTTCAATAAGAAACAAAGTAATCTGGCCATTTGTTTTGAACTCTTAAACCAGTGATATCTTGTAATGACTCACTGCATTCTACGTGCAAGTCAATGAAGATAGGCTGACAGACACTGCATGGGTTGATAGACCGTTACCTCAGGCATAAAAGTATCGTGTTCAGGAATTACATCAGAACGGTCGGAAACATTATTTGTTTATGCTATTTGGGTGCGAACGAGGCAAAATCATACACGATTTTAGCACATGCAAGGGTTTAGGGTCGAGGATTATGTGTAGGGTAGGTCGAGTCACGGAAAGATGCATATCATTTGACCTCAAATTTAATGAACATTGACTCTCCTCTCCGAATTTCTGACATATCTGCAGTTCAGTGACATTCTGTAAACAAAATCACGATGCTAAGTTTAAGTTAGACATTCAAAAGACTTCTCATCCTTAGGGCGCGGCGATCTATATAAGCCCTGTGAACCTTGTCCTCATTAGGTGAGAACAAAAAAATGAACAACTATAGAGAGGGGTGGTCAATTGAAATTTGTCCCGCAGGACTAACAATATTACTGTGTGAATAATAGCCTGCTCTCTTTTTCTTGTCTAGGAGACCTGGGATCAGAATTACTTACATATACGGCCTTATCAGATGCTGTGGACTAACTAGTAGTGCTATTTCTAACCACCCCCGGTTCACCAAAGACCGTTGACCTTGTTTAAACCACCGTCATGAGTACAGAATTAAGGTAGAATGCACCTCGGGGACAGATATTCGGACTCCCAAACTTTTACAATAGTGTTTTGACTTACCATTGATTGGGGCTCATTTTGGAGCTCTTGGTGTAAGAAAAATTTGATCGTCTTAGTTTTTCAAAATTATTTTCCCCATAGCGTAAACACAGGGATGTGGGCCATTTTGCATTTCAAATATTGGTAAATCTTGTTTAATTTGTTTCTTTAGTAACAAAGTTTGTACGGTGACCCATCCCCCCGATTTATATTAATGCTCTTGAAAGAGTATGGTTGAAAAATTCATTGAGGAAAGTTTGAGCAAAAGTTTGTCTTCCTTTTTCGAGGCGCATACAACCTTGAAAGATTTGGGGCGCTCCTACTCTTACGGCGAGACGACCTCATATTAAACATGGTGGCGCGACAGAGCAAATAAAACCAGCGCTCCAAACAGGTACTCATGATTATTATCCACATCAGCGTCTTTTGTAAGACTGACCCTTGGAATGACAGATTCCGTAAGAGTAGCCATTTCTCATATCAAAAATAAACAGGCAAGTAAGTATTGTATTCTGCTTTTAAACTCTTCTGAAAGTACTTGAATAACATTAAGTTCGCTAGATCTCTTTAACTTCAGGTAGTATGTGCCTCGGAGGTGGAAGATTAAACTTTTGCTCAAACTTTTCTTAAGGAATATTTCAACTTAAAACATTCTCTTCCAAAATAAAGAATAACAATCGGGTGTCACTTTTTGTACAAGAGAAACAAATTACCCAAGGTTTACCTTTACTTGAAATTCAAATTCGCCACCACAGCTGTTAACTCGAAATAGAAAAGTAAAACTTTCGATTTTCGACAATCAAGACCGTGATAATTTTTCTTACACCGGGAGCTTGAAAATGAGCCCCCACAAGTGGTAGATCAGACAGGAGTCTTAGTCACAATAACTATACCAGAGGCACGTTCTGAAAACTTCTTGAAACAACAATAATATTGTTGTTACTTTTGTTTATTTTATTGGTCATTTTGTAGTCTAATTTGCCCTTAATATATTAAGTGAGAGATTTCTGGTCGAATTCAAAGATAACACGCTCACTTTCAAATCTAGAAACTTTACGACTAACACAGTAAACCTACCAAAAAAGGGTTCGAAATTTGACCCAGTGCCCCTCCCTGAAAACATTACACATATTTCAAAAATGTCGCGTATTGGTTAGTTAAAAACAGCTCACGTGACCTTCTAACCTACTCCTCTTGACTCAGGAGCGATTGGTATCACATGACATCCATCCGTTCGTGTAGAAGGACTCCATAGCTGCCGATATCGTATAGTGAAAAAGTAAGTATCATGCCCATGTGCTTTCGTTGTCTGTGAAATGTTGACTGTGCTGTGTACAATCCGAGGTATATAGATACTTTCTTTGTATTAATTTGCATACTCTATCAACATTAATTCATATAATTTGCACAGTAAAAATAACTTTCATGTCGCGCTTCGAACATGAGATAAAACGGAATAGCCTTGACTTAAACACTTATACAATAGTTACTGATTTTCACCAATGGACTATAACACTGGGTGTCCCATCAAATCTAGCTGTTTTGTCAGCATTGCAATGAGCAACAGAAAATGCCATTCATATAGTTCTGCGGGAGTGATAGCTAACTAGTGATAGAGACAAGTTGTGATGAAGGACCGATACACTTGAAAAAGAGTTCCAGCAGTCTCCCTGCGTACGTTGAAGAATTTTGTTTACAAGCTTTTGAAAGAAAAGTGACTATGTATATCAGCGCCACGGTCCTGACGGAACGAGTGCGAATTGAACGTGTGTCGCCATTCCCCCAAAACGCCCACATGTTGTTCGCATCTCTAAGTTTGTACTCTACATTGTCACCGTCACTCCAAGGTGTAGTAACTTGGAAACCCCTCCCCAATCGTTGTGTCTTGCGATATCAGACATCCCTGTCATAGTTCGGTAGGCGTCGCGATTAGGTAGCTCCCATGAAGTGTCCTAACGTCGTTACCTTTTTCGTCTTTGTGCGAAGAGACTTGGTCACCCGTTTTGAGACTCTCTGGGATTTGAACATTCCGTCTTGCATTCAGTTCACTGGAGAGTCAGAAAACAGGCTAACACACGTATGTTAAGACTGATTTTCGCTTTAATATCGCATAAGATGGCATGTAAAAACTTTGCTGTTAAAGTGTTCATCTATACTTGCACGGCAAGACAAGTGAATAGTCGGGAGATGACAATCTTGACACGTGAATTTTCAAGTAAATGTACAGATACGCCGGTCGACCGTTCGTTCTGATAATAGTTAGCTCACGTCCGTTTGAGGTACTGGTAAGTTCATTGTAATATAAAAATACCAGTGTTGAAACGGGTCCCCTTAAAGAGCATATGGTAAGATGCAGATAACTGAAACAATGTTTGGGAAGGCATTTAGAGAACATTGAATTCAAAATTGAGCTTAAATACATAAACATTTAGTTAGTAATTAACCATATAAAATACCCTTCACCGTTTGACCTCATGGTTTGCAGCTGCCCTCCTGCAACATTTTCCACTTTGCCATATCATAGTTGTCACTTTTTGTCGTCTGCAGTGAATCAAGCTACTTGGGGCAATATACAACCATTCTTCGAATTTCTGCTCATATTTCATGGGCTTTCTTTCAAAAAATGTTCTCATTCTGGTCCACACTTCTAGACTATCAACAACAGATTATCGGCTATCTCACAGTGCCTGAAGTGTTTTAAGGTTGTATGCACCTTGATAGTAAAAGACCTAAACTTTTGCTAAAATATTCTTAAGTGTAACTTTCAGCCATATTCTCATCAAATCAAGAATAAAATCAGAGCAAAGTTTGGTACCAGAGAAGCAATTACTTTAACAATTTACCGATATTTGCCATTCACAATTGCCGTCATCAATGTGTTAACTGTACGGGGAAAGGTAAAAGATTCGAATATCGAAAAACTAAGAGAGTTCAAATTTTCCTTACTCGAAGGACTTTAAAATGAGCTTCCACAAGCGGTAGATAAAAATAGAATTGTAGAACTTAAGAGAGTCCGAATATCTGTCCTTGAGGTGCATTCAACCGTAATCTGCATGCAGGCACTTAAAAAAATAATGTCTAACAAGAAGTGACCTAGAGACAATATGGCCTACATATTGCATGCGTGCCATCGTACATTGATCAGATCATATCGCAACACAAATTGACATCCATATGTACGTCATTGTCAATTGTCCTTAAACGAAGATTGATCAGATATGAAAAATAAACCCACTACAGAATGGCCATTCAGAGGCCATATTGGATCGTGTCGTGACAAAAGATGACTCCCTTGAATATATATATATATATATATATATATATATATATATATATATATATATATATATATATATATATATATATATATATATATATATATATATATATATATATATTTAAGGGCGTCATCTTTGTTCATCTTATAGATAGATAGATAGATAGATAGATAGAAATAGATAATAGATATAGATATATATATGTATAATGTGGAAATCGATGTTATGCATATAAAATTACATAGTTCTGCAATATTTATGATAGATAATAAGATAGAATTTACATACTTAGACAATAATCATTAATACGATTTATATAAATGAATAATCATATTGTGGTCATGCATTAGATAATATCAGTAGTGTTGTTCACAGTAGGAGGGACACATTGATAAAGACTTATTAACATGAAATTTGCATATTTAACAAATGGTTATTGCTACACTTTGCATAAAAATATTTTTGTGTCGTTTTACAGCATTAGATGATAATAATAGCTCGGTCTCATTTTTCAACTTTGTTAAGGCTAAATGAAAAAAATGTGTGTGTTTCTGGGAGCGTGCCTCCTAACATTTAGGTTGGTCAGTCGGAGAGATTTTTTCTTTTCTTTGTTTTCACTGAGACCCATAAAATATGGCAAAATTTAGAGAATTAACTCGAAATTTTTGAAAATGCGAAAAATATCTTGGGAAAGCAAGTCTTAACAGTCTGGTTATCTGAAACACATATATTTTTACTTGGCCCCAGGAACATTTATCAGCCACACTGATATCATACTTAGGGGTGCTTAATTTTAATCGGGAGAGGGATGTCCATGCAGTTCAGTCCTTGTCAAAGGGAAAGGGTTTTGTCAAGTTGAAAGTGACATGCGCAGTGTTTTCTCATTGGTTTGTCAAAAGCTATACAGATGGCGTCCTACCTCGGTGACAGAGACCTCGTGTTGAAATTGGCGTCTCGATTCAAAGAACTGATGTTTGACGAATCGACCATGCAGAAATTC
>LD348224.1:128721-139184 GCA_001465055.1 Ptychodera flava
ATATATATATATATATATATATATATATATATATATATATATATATATATATATATACCATTAGAGGCATAATATAACTAAGCAAAATTAACCTTGTATACAGATTACTTCATTGACAGAGGTCACGATGTCAATAATGAGTGTAGGCCATAACCAGCTACATGTAGCCCATGGTTTGCACGTAGAACCATCACTTCAAGACCGTGGTATCGTAGGGAAGGGCAATATGAGCAGAACTCAGTATCGGGGTAGTCATCTAGACGATATTGAGAAATTGTCATATTAGTCTTTTAGTATGTAAATATACGATCAAATGTATTTTGAACCAAGTTTAAAGTTGAAGGTGTGAGTCAAATTGTTCACATTTGCGCTCACGTTACAAATCGTAGCACCTGAGTTTTCCCCTTTCCCTACGCCGGCTTCACCGGGAAACCTCCCTGCTCCCACGTTTATGACTTAAAAAAAATTCCCCACCCCAAACTATGAAAGTGCTGGCGCTCCGAACTTCTCTCAATTGGCTATACACAATCACTCCTCCTGCCTGCTAAACTGGTTTGCTTTCTAAGTTTCCCGCTGACCAAAGAATATTTTCCGCGCTTGTTGAAGAGAAGAATAGCCAGCCCGCTGATACGAGAGAGAAAAATTGCATGCTCAGACACAAATTGCAACTAGAGATTTTTAAAACCTATTTCTAGATATTTTGTTTTGCTCCATGTAACCTACAAATTTGCCACAGAGACGTCAAAAAGTCAAAGACAAGATGCTAAAGATACATTTCAAAGTATCCCGCTTAAAACAGAAAAACAAATGTTTCAAAAAAAACATTCAACAAATCCTAAAACATATTAAGCCTAAATTGAATTTCTTAAATAGGTCTAAATTAAAATGATGAAAAATAAAAATAATTTTGTCGAAGCTTATTTTGACTCCCAAGTCTCAGACTGACTTTTGTCCTTGACTTACCATTAAAATGGGTTGCCATCGCACTTGCTGAAAGTCGTACCCACAGATGATAATTTAGGTCTTGCGTTTGGGCATAAAATAGGGTCTATTTTTAACATTCTTTTCGACAGATACATAGATATCGTACTCTCAGGGTATCAATGTGCCTTTTGTGCAACTATTTATATACTCATGGTCTTTGGAGCCAAATAAGGCCAATTTTCTTCAATGCTTATGTCCGGGCCTTGGAATAGCAATGGGTAAATTTTAAGTACAAAGTGTTTAGTACAAAGTGTTTATTTGCTATAGAAATACGACGTACTATGTACAGAATGTCAAGAGTGGTGTGATATTTAAAAAATATCTAAATAAAAATGTAATAGTGACATTTCTGCAGAAAAGGTAATGCTATATAATCATTGGAATGTGATCTATGGCTGGAAAACAGGAAAAGCTTAAGTGAAGCTTGCATCATCTGTTTCCCATTTAACTGTACAGAAAGTAAGCAAACGTAAAATACAGAGGGCTTTTACAATAAGTAAACACAATAAACTTGTAAATTAACGCACAGTAAAATGCACAGTGTATACTGACTAAAACAGATTAATGTGGAGGACTGAGGCGAAAAAATAGCTATCAGAAAGAACAATAAACACGTAACAAGGAGAAAAAGAAAAAATGTAGCAAGGTAAATTTGGTGGATCACTGATTGGTTATCAAGTAATCTTTCAATTTCGCTTTGAAGCCGTTTCTACTAGGTATGTTACGGATATCATGTGGTATCTCATTCCATATTTTGCAACCGTGATAGTCA
Source organism: Ptychodera flava (assembly GCA_001465055.1). Classification (NCBI taxonomy): domain Eukaryota; kingdom Metazoa; phylum Hemichordata; class Enteropneusta; family Ptychoderidae; genus Ptychodera; species Ptychodera flava. Next base: position 130,478 of record LD348224.1, read on the forward strand.
AAGGTAAATTTGCCCAAAGTGTAATTCCTTCTAGGGATGAGAACATCCCTTTTTGTAATTAATCTTGTTTGGTAATGGTGCTGTGGGAAAGAAAAATACTCATCAAAAAATACCCATCGTCCGGGTAATCTGTTGTGAAAAAGATCATGAATAAATGTACAGAGTTGGTATTTAAACTGGCTGTAAATGTCAAGAATCTATGGAGGCTGGCTCGGGCTCCCAATTATGCAAGTTTCTCTTCTCTCTGTACCTTGGTTTTTCTAAATCTATTTATAAAGGGTAGTTTTCTATTGAGCATGCGCCTACTTTTCAAATTTTCCAAAGCTCTGCCGATCTCGTGCTCAATACACTCTTCAAATTTGACGAGAGAGCTATTTAGACCGAAAGCTACGACATAACAAGAATTGAAAATCACAAATTTCCGCCGCCAGACTAGTCGCGATGTGATATCTACTGGTTGGCTCAACTAATTATGACACCATCAGACATTATTATAATGTTCCAAAAGGAACGATAGCTGTAATCTCAGTAGGGGCAACCAATGAGGCTGTTTATGTAAAGGGATTTCTTTGGTGACACGATTTTCCCCTTCAGTTGGCAGGAGCAGTTTCTTCCCGTTAATCGGAGGAAAGCCTTTATTCATTCTATTGCTCAATCGTTGCTTGAAAAAAGCCCGGTAGGCAGACAGAAAGTGTGATTAGGTTTTTTTTCGGGAGTTTGCCGATAGGCAGGGGAGAGATCTAGTAAACGATAAAGCAGTGGGGACATTTGTAGTGGAGTAGGAAGACTGTGGGGAGTCTTTTTGTTTGATGGGGAGAGGGGATACCGGGAGAGGGAGAAATTTTCAAATCGTTGCGACAGGCAGCCACAAAATGCTAATACTTTCCCCTAGTAATTTTAATTTTGTTCAGAATACCTTTAAATATCATATTTTATATGTCAAACAATGTAAAGTGATAATTTATCAAAATCGATTTGTTTGCTGCCCTCAATCGATATAGATGTTGCTAAAATTGTTTCTGCAGATCTAAAACAATAAATTAATAAAAAACTATCGAGTCATTCATAAATTGTCCCCTTCCTCTCAAGATACTGGTCTCCAAAGAATATACAGTAGTTCTCGTGGAGTTTAAAAGTTTGATTTTTACGGATGTTTGCTGATTGAGACTTATCTAAAAGTTTTATATTTTCACAGCATCAATGACTGCTGTACGTCACATAGTCTTTTAAAGCTAATGGATATTAACCTCAAGGAGAAATGTGAATGTCATTCTACGACCGATCACGTACCCTGTGACGTGACGAAGAGAGCGTTCACCCGCGCTTGTCACGGAAGTGGTATAGGGTCGAGTGTCAAAGGGTTACTGCCGGGCGGTGACACTCACTGGAAAGGCTGGGAACCTATGCTTATTCCGCAACATTACAAAACACCCGTCAAATCTGGGATTTTTCAACAAAAAGACACCTTTATAATGTTGGGGAAAAATGAACCTGAAAACACCTCTAGTTCATAAAATTTAGGAGTGGGTTAGATAATTACAAATACGGCTGCAACCATATCGATGTTGTATAGAGCAATGAGATTGACAGATCAGTGTAGTTTGTTGCTGTTTGTACCAGCTTACAGTCTGGGGCAACATAATTGTGAAAAGAGTGTACTGTACATAACGTACTTACTGAAAAAAAATCTCATTTTCTATTACTCGCTCATCTAAAAAAATTATTTACCAGATTTCAAAGGGATATTCTAATCCTTTCCTGTTTTCAAGGACCGCGATGTAGGACAAATAAAAAAAAGCTGCCCTTTTCTGTGGATTTGTGAATACGCATTGGTACCCACTTCCCCTGAGAGTGCAACAACCGTGGGTTACCGCCAGTCGACCGACCCATTCTTGGTAAAACAGAAGTGTTCTTAAGTGATTTCCGCGCTGCAGGAGCTTACCGCAATAGAGTTTCGTATTATGTATCTTTCAAACTTATTTTTTATTTTTTATTTGATTTTGTACATTTTGAATCTCTTTTTAGAATTTTTTAAAAATTAATCCTGTTTTTAACACTTTTTTGGATATTTTAGGATCTTTGAAATATTTTTATGGGGGATATTTTTCGATCTTCTTACTGATCTGCGCTGCAAAGGGAACGTACTGACAGGGTGTCATTCGATATGACCCACCACATGAATAAACATGTCCAGTTATTCTATCACTTTGTAATGGCTTGTCATCGAAGAAATCGGGCTTTGATGTCAATTTAGGCTAGTTTTCTTTATACAATGATTGGGCCCGGGCTCAGAGAAGCGGGTCTTTCGGTCATCTGTGTGGATATAAATGAACTGTTTTCAGGAGACAGCGAAAGTGTCGTCGATGAATTCGAAGCCCACGCATTGTAAATAAGAAATATACGTCGCATTTGTACGTATTTTGCCATGACAGTGGAAATCAAGATGGGCGATGAAAAAATGATATATTTGCTATGGCGAAGAACATACCAAATTTTACAATCGGACAAGTATAAAGATCGCGATTTCAATCGTTTGCCCTTCTTTAAAAATGTTTTCTGTGTTTTGAATAACATAAACCCGAATTTTACCGGTATCTTCACCTTCTATTGACGTATGCTAGTTGAGGAGCACGTTTCGCCACTGTGTGTTACAGCTATTACTGACCTCCGCCGATCATGCTGAGCTCTCCTTCAATCAGGGCGGCGAAGAGGGCGTACTTTACACACTTTGAGTGACTTCTACCTATAAAAGTTGCTGCATTTTGGCTGAAAGATATTCCTTACATGATTCCTATTTGACCCTTTCTTTAAAGCTCCATCGGCTATAAACTTTAAATATTCGTTCTATTATTTTGATTTGTAAAATGTGGTCTCTCGTTTCACTCGAATAGTCATGTTGACGAAACAGTTTTCAACTTGTTAACACAGCGTGCATGTTTGTAGTGTTGAAAACTCACTTAATCCCGATCTTTTGTTTTCATTTGTCGACAAAACTAGTGTTTACAATCCGTTGTGATGCATTTACAAGACTATAGCTATTTGTATTCAACACTTTGCAGGAAACGTAGAAGACAGTGAACCCTATTTACCAGAACGAAAGTAATGAAATCATAGTTGAGTTACCAGTTACTGTTATTGTCCCGTTCAGCCATAAATTGCTTATACTTTTACAGAGATTAACCTTTTGAAAGCTGTAATTTTTCCCCCACCTAAATTTTAGTGCAACATTTTACAATTTTTCATGAATTTTTCTGTAATTGTTTTGGTACTTTTTGATCAAAAGGACACAACTTTAAATTGACTACAATTTTTTATCAAAATTTTGCGGAAAATCTGAAAAGAAATTGTCCTGATCTGAAAAAAAAAATTGTCTGCACTATATTTTATGAAAGCAACAAAAGTTGACTTTGGCACTAAAAGGGTTAAGAGTGCACACGTGACGCATACGTCATCACATTCTGCGCGCTGTTACCATACTAGTATTCTGATGATGTCACGCATTCTCTGGTCTTTTGGCATTCGTTTCAACGTGAACCGCATTTTTTCACGTATACATCTTTTCTGAGAGCGATTTTACGCTCACTTCTTCCTACATTTGCTAGTCAATAATTGTGTTCCTTTCGTTTCTATTGATTTCCCTCTTATTTTGGGATGTTTTAGGTAACAAAAAGATATACAGTTGGGAATCGCTTTAGGAGTCCCTATTCTTCTCATTTCTGTAAATAAATAAATAAATAAATAAATAAATAAATAATTAAATAAATTAAGAAATAAATAAATGCAATATCAAATCGATATCAGTATCAATATGCAATATCGATTGACCTTCGATCGACCATTCGGGCAACGCTGCAACTGTGGTGTGCTGTTCCTATCAAAATTATTTTGAACAGGCGTCCGCAATCTGTGAACGCTTTGGCAGAAACCCCACTGTGCCTCACTTTCCTTACTCGACGCATCATTAATTTTATTCAGTGTCCAATTGTTTTTTTTCTTGTCATAGCATTACACATGCGCAGTCTGTACACGGTGTTTCTCTGTGTACATTGGCAGAAGTGATCGCGTCATTATGTTCTTTGTCGGACTACGGAGAGCGAGAGTGGGCAGTGAGGCGCCGCATCGCCGCCGAATCATAGTGTGATCGCTGAGACAGGCGCGCTGCTGCACAGTATCACTATTTCTGCAAATTTTAGTCGCGTTCCATGGTTCGCAGTACAGCCATCTAAGTGTTTGACCTCGACATCAGTACAAGCGTTGTGGAAAAGACATCTTATAACCATGGTAGACATATGTACCACGCTAATTCTCACACTGTCGCTCGCCGCGGCGTTAGTTACCTCGATCGCTATTCCAACGCTGGATGACTACACCCACAATGCCGTGCTGGACGCCGATGAAAATTTTCATGTGTATTGGAAGTTCGATAAGGAGAAGATAATTTTTGAAATCAATGTCCGCACGACAGGATGGGTGGGATTCGGGTTTTCGCCAAACGGTGGCATGCCGGGATCTGATATTGTCATCGGCTGGGTTCTGAAAGATGGAAACGTCAAATTTACCGTAAGTAGTATTTTATTGTTGTGCTTACCGTAAAATTTGAACGAACAAGTTTCTACTGGTAGGTCATCAACGAGTGACCTTCATTGTAACGACCTTTGAAACACCAACAGCAGGGCTTCCACTGAGCAGTCATATCATTAAGGGATGGCCCGTTTGATTTCTGTTGGGGGGGGGAGCTGGAGGATTTTTGACCAAAAAAAATGTTGCTGGCCATTTATAGGAAAAATATCTGCTAAGTGGGCAGGGAAAAAACTTGCTCAAGGAAGGTTATAAAAAATTATTTGTTGCCATGCACACCGAGACAGCAGATTGTGTCTTCAGGGGTCTCAAATATCAGTTTAAATATGTATATTTATGTTAAAGTGAAACATTTTCTCTTGAACCCATTTTTTGCAAAAAAAAAATAAAAAAATTACTGAAATATCTTAATGCAGTGTTACTTTATATTAAGTAAAAGTGCATTAAGATATTTCAGTAAATAATAATTAAACAATTTCATATGCTTTCCGTTACAACTTATATGCAGAGCAGGAAACGTTATAGGAAAAAGCAACCATCACTGGTACAAATCAAACAGAATTGTGGATAGGATAATTTAATGTGCTGTGAGCGCGTCTACCATAGTTTACAAATCAGCGATTTTGCTTTTTTGAAAAAATTGCTTTGCTTTGACTCTACTGGACAAAAATGAGCTAAGGTAAAATTTGGAAGTAAAAAAATTGCCGCTAGGATGGGTGAAAAATGCAATTGTTGCCTTACCCTTTTCCGCCCTTCCACCGAATGGTTCAACCCAATGATATCTTCAAGGCCAAGTCGCTGAGGGCAGTTACCTGGCTCTGTACATGATGATTACGGGACACCTTCTTACACCCTCGTTGCAATTTCCTGGTCGACTATTTGTCTCATATCACATTTGGATTGGATAGCACATTTCTGACAAGCGAAAGGAGCAAAAGACACGGAATCGTCACACTGTGGCGACATGACGCTATTATTATTCGTTTCGTGATAGATTGTTACTAGATTGTTACTAGACTCGCCCTTTGCCTCCTAAGACCCTGACGTACTCGGAATCTTCAAAGTATAGACTGCACGAGACGTTCATCATGTTCATAGTCCGTTGGTACTATATAGACTTCATTTCTCGGTATGGATACGCTTGACAAGTGCCATTGTTCGAGATACGCTTCTCCTATTGTCACGTCCGATTATTTCAAATGTTTGACTGGGGTAAGACAAGTGTGCATATTAATCCTCTTTCTACCGCAGGCAGTGATCGGAGAGTATGGACGGCTACCAATTTTTGTTACAACGGCAAAACGTTACGCTACTTACTGGGTAAAGCTGCTCCGTATATCACCAGACAGACTTCCTCGTTATGTGATTGAAAGGAAAGCGGTCGTCGGAACTGCGCCTGTGCGACATTCTTGTTTACAAACAATGTATTTCATGCACTATATATAGATGCATCATGTCAACATAGCTGCAACATTTAAATTTTACGATGTAACATTATGAAAAACATGTTTACTTTGTAACTTCCTTCAATCGCCAACGTACCTTTGATGCAGTGTTTACATCGGTCGTAGGGTCCCAAGCGACCTTTGAGCGCAGTTCCGACGACCGCCTCTCTTTAATGAATAATTTTACTGGTGACGATGACCACTGGTGTATTGAACTTTGTGTGAGATAATTCCGTTCGTAACAACGTCATAGGACGTGACTACTTATATAAATTGTTTCAGGATCGTCACGCGACAGCATATTCAGAACCAATCGTTGACAGCCGACAGGACTACAAGTTGCTGCTCGGAAAGGAAGAAGACGGCTTCACCATTTTTAAATTTGAGAGGTTGATTGACACCTGTGACGACGAGTATGATTGGCAGCTGAAGGTAAGATTACATTCATCCATCATGAACTAATGTTTATAATAGGCCTCAATGGTACCAGTTGCTGCGCTCGGGCAAATGTGCAGCACCTCAGGAGCTTTTACCCATGTGATTAGCTAAAACTCACTCTTCCTATTGAATTATTTCCAGATTGGTTTGTACTTGTCACCTAGCAACAACCTAGACTGAGGTTATAGGAGAGGTCATAGCCTCATTTTGATGAACACTTTACTTCGTGTGGAGAAATGAAAGGCGTACTCGACCAATTTCTTCAATCTTCAAACGATCTTTATTTATAAAACCGACGTTTCGGCAATGCACAGGTTGCCTTCCTCGGGTAAAAACTAATAGACAAAACTGGACAAAAGAGAACGTGTCAAAGGAAAGTGAAACGACTACAGAAAAGTAAACTCATGACAAAACCTTACAAAAACTTCAAAGGGCGATTAAAAATACAGTACTCAGAATAAAAATACCGGAATGATGTAAAATGCCGTGCGAGAGTCCAGCCATAGACGTACAAGGACATCTTTCGCCTCTTGATTAAAAATACCAAAACAGATCCGTTAGTGTGTAACATTTATTATATCATAGTATATTGATGGGGGCAAATACAGCGATCTGAATGGTCGAGAAGCGAAAAGACCCGTGGTATATTCGCGTATACCACGGCTAGGCTGGCACACGCGTGAGCTCTCGGCAAGAGCAAAATCCATTTTTGACCTTCCATGCCAGAATTTCAATATACTGTATGGTATAATAGAATAAATCACTCCCAGCGAATATATACCACTCGGTTTTGACCAGTTCACTTCATATATGCACTCGCTATCGCTCATGCATATATATATCGTGAACTGGTCAAAATCTCGTGGTATACCATTGCTGGGTGTGATTTAAATTTATTGCTTAATTATTACGAGTGGTGCCAATTTTGTACGTCAGTTCTCACGTTGAACCTCGGGGACAGATATTTGGACTGTCAAATTTGTACATTTTTTTGTAATCTAAATCGAACAATAACTTGTGAGGGTCATTTTAAAGCTTTTTCAGTAAGAAAAGTTTTCACCGTCTATGTTTTTCGGAAATGGAAAATTTGATTTTTACTTATAGAATTATTAGGGAAATACAGATGGGAGGCATTTGCAATATATACACAAGGTCTCGCGAGCAATATTCGTCCAGAAGTTATGAATATGATCAATAAATGTCTTGTATTAAACTTTTTTTCATTATACAAGCCTTACCTGTGTCTAGTGTGTGCCTATTACTTTACCCTAGCTATCTGTGTATAGTATATTTCAAAGAAAACAGTCTATCTGTTAATTGCCCTCCCTAATCCCCTTCATTAATTTGTTCTGCCGATCACCGACGCGGGGGCTTATCGCCCTGAACAATACCTCGTTAGCTGCTCATAAGGTAGTAGACGGATTATTATCCCTTATTATCCCTTTAATCATATTCATAACTTCTAGACGAATATTGCTCGCGAGACCCTGTGATATATAGTGCACCACACTTTGCACTATGACCTCTGATTTTTAATCTTGTTTTGGTAATAGAATGGTCAAAATTTACATTGAGGAAAGTTTGAGCAACCATATTGTCGTTTTGTTCATGGAAATATTGATCTCCCAGCATTTAATAATCGTATGTCACATCTTATCCCTGAATTAGCGAGAGACTACTCGTGTGATTTGGGCGTACCATGCCGAAGATCCAGCGTCCGTTGGTGGTTCTGACACAGTACTTCGTCACACGCACCGCGGCTCCAAAAGTATCTGGCTGCTGTCTATTGCGGAATCGGCTGATCGTGACTTGGGCGAAGATGTCAAGACTTTTGACCTCCTCAGTAACAACGTACGTAAGTCAAAGGGGCGTGTAAACGATTTTCCGTAAGTTACGAGATCTCGCGAGAACTGAAGTATCCAATATAGCGAGCCTACGATGGCTGTGAACTGGTAAAGTTAAACGGGACGCAACAGCGCGCACAATATAGCATCATGAAAAAATCTCGTAAAGTCTCGTACAACACAGAAAATGTCTATTCAACAGTTTTCTACCACAGTGCACATTTTGAATAGCAAGGAAGCAGCCATTCGATAATTTAAATTGAATTTCTCTCTCTCTCTCTCTCTCTCTCTCTCTCTCTCTCTCTCTCTCTCTCCTTCCTTCTTTCTCTCTCTCTCTCTATTTACTCCATTCTCTCTCACTGCCTATAAATACAATCTATCACATCCCATCTCTCTACTCAT
>LD348224.1:144677-158262 GCA_001465055.1 Ptychodera flava
TCTAATTTAGATGACAAAAATTGTCTTTGGCGCTCAAAAGGTTGAAGCTCATAGGGTAAGAAAAATTATCACCCATTTGGTTTTTCCCAATAGAGTTAACACAGGGATGGCAGCCATTTGGATTTCAAATAGCGTAAATCTTAAATAATTTGCTTTTCTAGTACCAAATTTAAACTTTGCAGGGTGACCCCTAGTTTTTATTCGCGATTTTGTAAGAGAGTACTAGTTGAAAGTCTCACTGAGAAAAGGTCTAGTTTTTCACTTTCGAGGTGCATACTGTCTTGATAATCAAGATTTCATGCGTTTTTTTTCCGGAATTCCCTCAAACATCCTACCGGGTAAATTTTGGAGATAAACACATTTCTAATCATCGCAATTTCAGAAAAGCAACCGAACAGTCACATTTTACACTCCTGCTAACGTTTCACTCGTTTACAGCTCACGCGATCCTCCAATGGTCTTATCGCCATCTCGGTGGGAAAATATGACCATACATGAAGTGTTTGACGACATCGAGTGGGACGAACAGACAAAGAATGAAGTGCAGCGAGCGAACAACAAAGGGTACAAGAAAAGCGTTTCCTTCGGCATGTTGGGCGGCTATAATTGGGAGGTAGGTGTATACGATTATTAAATGACTTTTTTTAATTTGCATAACAGAATTGTAACAGTTTTAAGGTCGAAAAGTATGGTTGGTCGACACTGCTCTCTTTTGGTCATGTTTGGATAATTTGCAATTGATACCAACCACAAGTTTTTGTCCACGCAATAAGTAATTAATCGCAGAAATACTGGAATTAGCCTCATACTTGCTACGAGCCATGGTCGTCTAAACAATGCTTCTTCGGTGCACCTTGCAACCTGACAATGTCTTGAAATTGCATGGGCTTATTCTGCAAATCATGAATGAAGAGACAACCCCCTACTGAACGGATTATGATCGGCAGCCAGTATCATTCACGCATACACACAAAAGCAAAACGCGTCCGATGTCGTTCGATTTATAGCTCACATTTGTTTATCCATTTTCCAGGGCAACCCTGTATCTCTTACGGGAATATTTCGTGAAAATGAGAATTTCTTTGATTTGATGGTGTTATAATATAAATGAAGAATTACGCTCTGGCCATTAACGTTTATATCTTGTATTTGGTGCAAGGAAGGCCAACGTCTCGGGCTACACCTGGTCGATGTTCATATTAATTTCTATCGTTCCCCTCATCCTTGTCCATGAATAAAGGCAACGCGTCTCCCCATATTTCTTCAATGATTACTGTGTTAATACGTCAGAAAATTTGAACGAAAAGTCATATACTTGTCATTCCAACATTTAGAAGTCTGGGATTCTAGAATACCGGATGCCACATCTTGATGTTTCTACACCACAAAAAAAATCCGTGCCCAAAAGTTTTAGTGTGACTTGATGGAATACTAGTGTAAAATCAATATTTTTGTTGTGTGTTTGTGCTAATTTTTCGTGAATTTCCAATTTCTTGGTTATTACAGAAGACAGTGGTACATCCTCCAATTGCAATTCCAGAGAAAGTGCCGCCACCACGACCAAACTGTCAGCATGTAACATCGACGGCTTACAAACCCGAACGTTATCCTTTCATATTGCTAATCACAACCATTACATGGTCAGCATCGGTTATCATTTTAGGATCTTAAGGTATACGAAAATAAACTTAAACATTCCTCAAGCAAAGTTTTAAATACTCATTTTCAAAATCAAAAATAAAATCGGGGGTTACCGTACAAGTTTTTGCACTAGAGAAATGAATTAACCAAAATTTCCCGATAAATTCAAAATGGTCGCGATTCCTGCGTTATCTCTAGAGAAATATAAATTCCCGATTTTCACAAAACCATGAAAACCATCAAAAGGAGCCACAACAAGTGCTAGTAGTGGACCAAAAGAATTTTGTGTTAAGAATTTTTCACAGTATTTCCACACACATTTACGATATGTCCTTTTTTCCACCAGAAAATGAATATGTAATTACTAAATCCTAACGTTTGAAAGTCTGTATCTTATGATTTCATCTTTGAAGAGGTGTATTGCCTTAGCGGATCGATACTGGAAAATTTCGCAATGGAGTTTTGGATAGAAAGCTTTGTGATTTTCGTCAGAGTAATTTTTAGCGAACATGAGATTCCCGATCAACTTGTTACTTAAATTGTGTCCATGAAGTTTCAGTTTGCAATGTTCAAGAATACTGAACTTACAGGTAAAGTTGTTATATTTCATCAAGATAATGTCAGAAACAGCTACATTAAAAGTGCTGTATTTGTCACTGTGTATTATATTCCCGTATGTTTGTTTTCAAAGTGAAAACAAATTTGTTAGTCAAATTAATTTGTTAGTCAAATTGGCAGGGATTTAACAATACATTTCGCTTGACAGAATATGTATTTCACCTCTTGTCTTCATAATAAACTATGTATTTTCCATTCAAATGTCTTCTTATTTATCTGTAACTTTTTATAATATTCGACTGATCAAAACTTTGCTAAAATCATGCTTGCTTTTGAATAGTGCGAAAGGAAATTTAGAATTAGAGGTTATAAGTAGGGTAGGTCAGGTTGCTAGGAAAAACAAATATTACTAGTATATTTTATTTCGCTTAATATGCTCAATACGATCTCTTTCCATGTTAATCAGCCATTGAAATTGTTCAGTAGGGCCAGGCATGAATGGTCAAATGAAATTGTCGGAGGGCGGTGTCCTTTTTTTTTTGCAGTGATTGCAATTTTGATAATGTATTTTCTAAATCCCTAATGTCATGCATAGCCGTATGTTGCTGTGGATTATTTTAATTTCTGCATGTAGTGTCACTTTTGGTCGATATCGACGGCTGTTGCATGCTAGCAGATCACGCTTTCCTATTCCCTATTCCTGACACCTTGTAACAAGACTACCCAATTATCGCTATCATTTTCTCTTTGTTTCTTGGACCTGGTAAATTATCTATTTACCCTGGACGGTACTGATCATTTGACCTGTTTTGATATCTTATTGGGTCATTTATCATTTGAAATACACAAATGGCGAGAGCTCTATCAATTGTCAATCGTTTGCTAATTCGAATTTAACCGATCCGTGCGTAAAATAATTGTAAATTTCATCGAAGACACCAGCTAAACTTGAAATTACCATAGCAACCGAGACAATGCCCACAGCAATGACAACACTATTATGTGTGAAAGATACTTGATAAAAGCCTATTTAAACTCTTACGGATGTATAAAGTTAGGCGAGGAGATAGCGTCAGAAAATGTTGTCAAGCAACTATGACGCGAGGGCATTCTTGGGCACCACTAACAAAAAAATCCGCCGGTGCGCACAAAGTTCCCATAATGGCCGCATTTCCCCGTTTTTTCTCTCGAAATTCAAATAAATCAACGTTCTTTGAAGATAAGCTTATATTCAAGCATACAATTGACCTTTACTCAACATAAAGGCATCTATACTAGCGGGTCGGTTTTATAATAGAAAACCTCCACAGGTAGGTAACTTTAATTCAATCTAAAACTAAGATTCTTACATTTTTTGTTGAAGACATTCAGCTGGGAAACAATCGGACATCTTCCCCAAATTAATGGGGACCAAAAACAGAAAAGACTTGCAAGCCTTAAACTTTTTTACTGCAGTGAACTTATAAGGTCAATAACCCTGAGTGACACGATGTCAATCCAAAGTGCAGAAAATAGTTGGTTGTATTGTTTAGTGTTTGTGCGATGTCTCAACTTTTACCAATATCGGTGGAACCTTTGTGGAGATTAGTTAGTACACTGTTATGCGGAATGTTTTGTTTACACATCAATATAGTCTGTAAACGAAGTAATATCCGAGTTTGAGTTTTCTACATGAGCAATGCTTGCCAAACTTGAGCTTTAGATTTGAAAGATTCCCGAGAAATCAGTTTTAGCTCCCGATATGTTATTCATTGTCGGTGGAAACCTTGTGGAGATTAGTTCAGTGTCTTGCTGCTTACTTTACTTACCCATAGTCAGTGAGGAATGCACTACTTGAGTTTGAGTTCTCCTACATGCAGACATTCTTGTATAACTTCAGATTAAGATGAGAAAGATACGTGATAAAAAAAACTTTTTATACTCCTGCGGATATGCAAAGTGAAGTGAGGACCTAGCGTCAGAAAATGCTGTCACCTCACAGAAAGCAGAGTCGAGGACTCGGCCGTGTGAGGGCGTTCTTGGGCACTAACAACAAAAAAAATCCGCCGGAGCGCACACAGTTTCCTCAATGGCCGAATTTTCCCTTTTTTTATCTCGAGATTCAAATAAATAAACTTGCTTTGAAGATTTAGCTTATATTCAATAATGTGAAGTTAATTTCATGAAAACTGTCCCATGTAATAAAAACCTTACAGGCCTACGTATATATCAGCCTAACTTCTCCCGCAACATCTTTACTGGGCGGACCTTAGCAAGGCCCCGTAAATGGCTGATTGCAGCCATATTTTATAAAACTTCTATTGATTCTTCTGTTCCTGCTCAAATATTTTCAGCTCAAATATCCCACACCAATAGCTTTTCGCTCTATACGTCAGTGTATATTTGCGGATCTTGTATTTCAAAATCTGTGTGGTATGTACCTGCTACTGGATTAACCATACAGGGAATCACCCATTCCCGAAGATTAGAAACAGGACGGGGGCAATGCCGGGAAATTGAATTGTTTTATGAAAGAGAGTTAGCTTTGAGTTCGCATGTACCTATCACTAATCTGGCCGAATAATGCTCGCTTTCCGTTGTTGATTTCCGTGCGGCCGTGCCCAGTGTATATGTTACAGCAACAGCGTGAACTGTACTGTGACTTGAACCACTCAGTGCGCCCTCAGCAGTCCAACAGACAACATTACGACAGGACCCATTTCGCCCTTTCTCATCGTACATAAAACGTATGCCAATTTTGACAACTTTTGCTATGGATTAAGATCCAATGCTTATTTTCCTATTACCGACTGATATGTGATGATAAACACTCGGCGCATGCTAGATCCGGTACTGCACACGCCGATATACAGTCTGATCGATCAACCATATCAGGAGTTGTTCATTTGCATAAAAAATCTACAAAATTAGTGTTCAGAACGTACTCAATCGACTAATTTCCAGCCTTTTGTTATGGAAATCATGACCTTTTCTTTTCAAATGTAGATTTCGGGATCAAAATCTCTGTTTGGGGATACCCAGTCATATGACGGTCGCAGGGCAAACTTACTTTTTCGGGGAGAAAAAAAAATTTCATCGCATACATCATATGATTAAAACCACGCTGGACGATGATGTCTTCAAGTGGTGATGTGTACACGGTGAAAAAAATGGGTCCAGAACCCATTATGTCAAGGCACTTCAGCAATTTAAAATCTGACTCTTCTAAATCAATTTGGTGCGCACAAAGATCTTACACAACATAATCGGGAACTATAGCCTATCAGTAAGCATGGTTCTGCGAAGGCTAAGCATCTTGTTGATGTTACAATTTCTTTGATATGCAAAAATAAAAAATATTAGAAGCAAAATCAATCAATCTGTAAATTTATCTTTGTTTATTCAATCATTTAGTTGAATAAAATATTGAGGCATTTAAGAACGCTGCCATTGCTAATAATTGCCACAGAGTTTTAGAACTCACCGTACAATTCCCATTTCAGAGTGTACCTGTTTTCAATCCATTTCCCTTGTATCCCAACTCCCTGTGCCCTGCCTACATATACATACAGCCATACATACCTTACCTTTATCCTTGGCCCTAACCCTCTGGTAGTTGAGCAGGGAGAACAAAGTTCAAAAGTTCATTTCAACTTGCAGTTTGCTACGACTTTTAATCCCGCCACGGGTTTAAAAGTCGTAAAAGTCAAAACCAGCTCGTAAAAAGTAGTAATTCCGTCTGAAAACACCACAGCTATGGACCTACAGCTATATACCTGTGGGGAAGCCCAACACAGCACACCTGAACACGCGTGGAAGAGGCGCTCTCAGCTTTCACACAGTAGAAACCATACTGTAAAGAGACCTCTGTGTCGATCACCCTTGCAAACCCTCGCTCAGCATCTCTCTTCAGGTGCCCGTGTATTTATCGGGCGCCCCTTCCATTCTCAACGATAGCCACTGCATTCCAGTGCCATTCAAACGAACTGCCAATACTCAATAATGTAATCACTCCTGCTGCATGCAGCTGGCATCTTTCCGCGATCACAGGACGAAAAAGATCATTTTTTACGTATGTAAGCTTAAGCTTATATCGTCAAGATACAATGCAGGCGCGAAAATCTAAATTTAATATTTCAAAAACTCATCTGTGAAATTTTTTCTTCTCGCCGAGGAAGTAAGTTTGGACCGTGATCTAATGTTTTCATATGGCTAGGTATCCCCAAACAACCAGAGATTTTGACCCCGAACTCCACATATATCATGTATATGCGTCGAGTTTGCGATGGGGGACGCGATGACGTATGCAAAAACTTGATACATTTTGAAGTCTGAGCGCCAGCGAAATAATGCATGCATAGCCGGCTGCAGCAATGGCGTTGGTAGCACATCTCCTTGCAGTGCTGCTGATTTGTGATATCACGACAGGTTCGATACCCGTGCCGACATCACAGGATTACACCCACAATGTCATCGTCGACGGTCATGACAACTTCCATGTGTTCTGGAAATTTGATAACACAACGATAACTTTTGAAATGCACGTCAGAACGACTGGTTGGGTTGGATTTGGGTTTTCGCCTGATGGCGGTATGCCGGGCTCCGATATGGTCATGGGCTGGGTGACCGATGACGGCGAAGTCGTATTTTCGGTAAGTATAATTGACATCTTCTTTGAAAGATTTTATCAGACAGGCCAGTAATATGACAAGTTTTATTGCAACGAATTCGTTTCTTCGATAATTGTACACTGCTCTCATTTTTGAGTAGTTCGGTCGCTGTAAGTGTGGGGTACCTTGCATGCTGTATGTTATTGTTAAGGTTGATGTAGGTTCGTAGAGCTATTCCTGTGCGCGTGCCCGTCGTTTTTGACGTCTTTTACGTGATGAATTTGATTTAACACCGCCACCACAGCTGTGGTAGTGTTTGGGGCATAAAAGACGACTACTCATAGTCATCAGAAAATCACCATTACAGCGATGGCCCCACGAACTTAGCGGAACCTTACCTGAGCGAGCCCGCCTATGATCGAAAGATAGGTGTTTACTGTCCGGGCAGCAGTTCGGCACACGGAGGGGTCATAAGCTTACCTGTGAACATGTAAAGTCAGATCAATCCCGTAAAAATTTAACAAGACGGGTCATTTTCTGAACTGTCTTTCTGATGGAAAATATCTAAATCACAAGGCCGAAGCGGCTGGCGGAGCCCGCATTTTGTAAAAGCCGAGGTACTGCTGATTTGACCCACCAGTACTGGCGACGGTTTCACTTTCGTAAAAAAATGATACAGCTTCTTCACCATCGTCGATCGATCTTTTCGTAAAAGTAATACAGGTAAGTAACTTAATACACGAGTCACGGGAGTTGAAAAACACAAAATCATCCAAGTTCGTTGTATTCGTCTGTGAAGTGGCTAAGCATTGACCGCGTTCATTTTCGAAAACTGTATTTAACCAAACTGACATCTGCTATGTTGTCCTTAAATTTCTATCTCTTGCCGGTACCATCTTGTCCGCAGATTTGCACGTAAACCGGTACGAAACTTGTCTTGTGTACAATGATCGATCGGCCCTCTGTCAGTACCGTTTGACGTTGTCATAACAACGTCGAGCCACAATGAAACTGCAAGCCGTTTTGTTACAGTTTATCCAAAAGAAAGAATCAAAATATCGGAATGCCTGACCTATTTTATCTGAAGGTCGCTGGACTTCAACAACAACTGATACAAGTAAAGAAATAACTGTGGCATTGAATGTACTGTATGTGAGTTCGGAAGTCAAAACCAAAACGGCCATTCTTAAAAACTAATGCGCCCCGGGGACAGATATTTAGACTCAAATTTTAACAAATCTTCTCTGGTCTACCGCTAGTGGGGCTTACTCTTAGAGAAGGTAGACTTTTCGAGGTCTCAGTTTTGTACAAATCAAAAATATGATTTTCCCCCAAAGAATTAACTCAAAGATGGCGACCATGAATTCCAAACATCGGTAATATAAATGATGGGTAATTTGTTTCTCTTGTACCAAAATTTACACGATGACCCCAGATTTTGTTCTTGTTGCTATTAAGAAAATGACCCAAAGTTTCGTTAACTTAGGAAAATTTGAGGTAAAATTGATATCTTTCAATTTTGAGGTGCACACTGCATTAACCGACAGTTCTTTCATTTGCAAGTCGACATTTAGTGATCTTAAGTATCAGACGGGTTCGAGAAAATAGAATGTATGGACAAGCCGTCACGCAGAACAGACCATGCACGATAACATAAACCTACATCATGATATATAATAGTCACTCACATATAAGCTTACTGGGAGCTTACAAAAGCTTTCAAAATGCTGCAAAAATGGTGAAAAAATGCCGAGTTTTGGCCTAACACGAAAACAACTTCACATCACCTTTCCACTTATTTACATGTAATGTACTACTTTATGTCGAATTTTATGAATTGATAATTTGCTTGAAGAACATGATTGCCGTCTGTGATAGTTCGATTGAGAATTTTATTTGGTTAAAAAAAGCTGTTTTGACTACTTTGGCAAAATCTTCAAAACAGCTATTTTTGCCAAATAAAATCCTTTGCACCATTCGGACGCTGTGCAGTATCATTCTAGCAAAGACTCGACGTTCGTCACGTATGAAAGTTCATACAACAACGTCATAGGCGAGATATGGGGCAAAGCAGTTCCGCTTATGAAGATTGTTGTTGTCGTATGTTATATCACCTTGCTAAATTCTTGAGTGGCAGGCTAATGAGGCTAACTGTTCTTAAATTATTTCATTTCTCGTTCAACAGGATCGTCACGCAACCGCATTTGCCGAACCCATCGTTGACGACAGCCAAGACTATACGTTGCTTCATGGCGAGGAGGCGGACGGGTACACCATCCTGAAATTCGGAAGACCAATCGACACATGTGATGACCAACATGACTGGCTCCTGACGGTAATTTTTGATAACATATATAATTTCTATCGTGTACTATCTGCGATCAGTAAAATAAAGGGACATAAGCTGTAACTTTTGGCAAGTTTTTCAGTATTCTGCTTCAACTACCGTGTCTGACCCTAATCTGTTTGTCATGCCGAAAATTTCGAGTATTCTTTTTGTCAACACAGCTTGTATGTGTGCACTGATCATTTGTTTATTGTTTACAAATGAATTATTATCCGGACTTGAATACAATTTTCAACAACAACAATGGAGATTATACTCATATAGGTTGTGTTGATATGCTAAATACTTGGTATTAAATTACAGTTTAGGAATTCAATGCAGAGAGTGTAGGGAAACCACAAAACAAAAGTTCTGAAAAAATAGTCAAAAGATACAGCTTATGGAGCTTTAAAAGACCAAGAAAAATGTTATGCTCGGTAACGCATGATACGTTTTCTGCATGATATCGATGCTGAACTTTTCTAAGGACCATCTGAGCAGTTTCCTGTTTTCAGCGCGGAGTTTTAACCAACTATAGTGTGCATTTTTGATTTATGAACAGTTCGGTGACTCAACTAAGGAATAGAAGTCTAATTGTTTCATGGGCGACCATCTCATTTCCACCACAATGCAAAAATCATTTTCGAAAAAACTTCCTTAATTTTTGATTTCAGTTTTATATTACCAGTATGGAGGTGACTTGTCAATAGAACCTCCATACCTGTGCCATGCAATCGTGCCAGTCCCTTTTCAATAATTATTCCCATTTTGCCAAAATCCATAGTGCGGTAAGGGATTACACGAGGATTCGGTTGTCAATGAATAATCAAACCAATGGACAAGAAGTTTCTGACACATTTTATCTTTAAAATATCGAAATTTTACGTTCATTTTTTTTTCAAATTTTGACGTGGATTTACTCAGTTCGAATTAGTTTTGACGAAACCCGAGGTAACAATAGTGACGTCAATCATTATAATATAAATTCTCTCTTTTGTCATGCCTCTGACAGAGCGATACAACCCGTGTTATTTGGTCCCACCATACGGAGGATCCAGTTGAAGGTCAACCAATCCCAGCGCACACCCATCGTGGAGTGAAAAGCATCCGATTGTTTTCGGTGGGCGTGGAAGCCAATCCTGACCTTGGCGAAGATGTCGTGTCGTATGACATCCGAAATAACAATGTAAGTCCCCAGACGGTTCTATATTCCGGGCAAATGCTTGCAGTGAACCATAATTTCAGCGATGGTACTCTCTTCATGAAAGATTTTGTGTCCATTTGTGTGCTGCTCTCAAAAATAATGAAGGCGATGGTTTTTATCCATCATTAAATTCAGCGAATACAGGAAAAAGGTATTTTTCCTGAGAGCCTGGCCAGTGAAAGGATTACTAAGAATATCTATCGGATACTCCACACTCACACATTTAAACCTTCCACCACCATGGTTTGGCCCAAACCCATTGTTATCAATGGTGATTGTGGACCTGTTTATAGGAAACTGGGGGTGAACAGGTTAAAGTTTCTCAGCTCTGGGTCAAACTGGGGTTCCGTGAGGCAGACCGGTGTCTCCCTGGGATACGACCTCTGACGCCCCCTAATATTAGACTACCCGGATGTGTTGTTATTGAAAACAATTACACTACTTCATTCAGCATTGACATGACTTGCAATATCTTTCTCTCTCCTAAATTTTTTGAATAAAGGGGATAATTATCAGTCAAAGGTTCTCCCACATTTCTCAATGAAAAGCGTGGGTCTTCTTTGTGTATCTTGAAATGTTTCGAAACAAGCAGGGATGCCAGCCATCCCCGGGTGTCACCACGGGGACAATGATAAAACGGATAGCCACCATGAAGTTTCTGTGCGTAATTTTTTTTCAATGCCTGATTCTCGTCGACAGTACCTCATCCCGGCGACGCACACGACCTACTACTGTCTTGGTTACAAGCTGCCGGAGCTGAATTCAAAGCACCACATGATTGCGGTAGGTACTGATTATTCAGAATGTTTGTACATCAAGGATACCTGCGTTACCTCTGTCCGAGTACAAACAGCAAACATAGGGTGTA
Organism: Ptychodera flava; assembly: GCA_001465055.1. NCBI lineage: Eukaryota > Metazoa > Hemichordata > Enteropneusta > Ptychoderidae > Ptychodera > Ptychodera flava. The sequence continues at coordinate 155,864 of LD348224.1, forward strand.
TGGCCGGCATGGCCTCCTACTATTTTACTGTCGCCCATCTGGACGGTACGTTTGGTGGCTTAAGGTAGAATGTGAGAGATCTGGATACTAAAAGTATATCTTTAGTAACCAATTACAGTTTGGCCAAGCTGTCAAATTTAACTCTCACTAGAGTTTTCTAGATCAATTGTACTCCCCGGCTATGCTTGAACATCCATCCGAAAGTTTGAATAATTATATGCGTTTCGAAGATTAGCATATAATTACTTATCTATTATCTATTCGTTACATAAGAGAATTCCTTTGATTGACGCTTGTGTCACCAGGTGTTGAATGCGTATATATTGGTGTAAAGGTCTTTTGTCTTCAGTCTCGGTCGAAACTCCACGATGTCCACACAAGTATTTTTTATGTGTGTATTCTCTAAATCTTGTAATGCAGTTTTGTAGATCCTGTAAGTCCGTTGCCTTTTGACAATGCATTGTAAGGGGGGAATTGTGTAAATAAAAGTGGTGAGTCTTTCGAGGGTACACAGTACGCTCATGGGGTGTGACGACCACCGCATACCGCATATTATCGCCGTTGTGTATCATTTAATTATCAATTCTCGAAGTTCAGTATAGATTTCTAGCTCTCACGCAGTACTGCATGATTGCATTCGTGTAATCGTTCCCACAAAGGCGCCCTCAACGGCCCAGAACATGAATCTTTCGCCGACGCTGGCAATATTAATCGTCAACGTGTTAGGACGTTCTGAAGTTCGGCTAAAACAGATTACAGGCCTTTTTGTTCCTACTCTTTATACAGTATGAACCGGTCATCCAGGCTGGCAACGAAGCCTACGTGCACCACGTTCTGGTCTACCAGTGTCGCATCAGCTTCAACGAAACAGCGCATCACGAAACTGGACATATATGCTACACGGCAAACATGCCAGACGAATGGGAGTACTGCTCGTCCACATTCATAGCATGGGCCATCGGTGGTGAGGTATAAATCAACCGTGTGTGGGTTCTTTTTCTATTTTGGTTGACAACTGAATGTAGGGATATGTGTTGCAGTGTTGTATTTAATCACAAAATATTTTGGTCCAAAATGTATGGAACCACATTCGTCCATAAAAATAATTTCAAGAAGGGATCCGTTATGATTAATGTAGTAATTCACAACAGCATGTATTCACTTTAAATTTTCTCTGTTAATATTTTTGCTTTCACACGAAGCGATCGGTTGTCAGGACTGACACCAGTTTAGATTGACCCTTTGTACGCCACTGTTCGGCAAACCCTTCCGTTTTCTATGTTATGCAAAGATCATAGACCCGTGGGTTCAAGGGTCCGAGATCCAGCGGGGGGGATGTGGAGGTGAAAAAGTCCGACCACGCCAGGGACGTTTGGTTGAAAATGTACACCTCTAAGCTATGTACAAACTACTATCTGTATCTGCAGAGGGAAACGTGCGTGTGTGCAAATCTAACATGAATACCGTAAAAAGTAGTAACTGAAATTGGTTAATTTGGCATTACGCTTGAAGAGGGTAAAAAAATTGTCTTTAACCCCCTGCAACAACCTTCCGACTTTTCTAGAGTGCAACAGATATTCCCTGTCTTATCTCCGGACGTTTCCTTAAAACTTTCTTTCTGTTACGTATGTGATCAGCTGAGTGATTACCGCTACAGTTTTACTGCCGTTCAACAATTTGTGATAAAAAAAAACGTACAAGGGCACCTCATAACATTGAAATATTAGTGAGCTTTCTAAGACCAATGAAGCTAAATCGAGGACTTAATTTGCGCTCGGCACTATTCTTCGTTCTGAATAAAACAGGAAAAAAGCCAACGCCGCCATAAATCTCGCCTGAAATACAAATGAGTAACGAGATCTATGTCAACAGGAACCCACAATAATAGGTTATTGTTGTGGCAAAGACAAACGTAATCATTTTTTTATCTCAGCATCACGAATTTTATGGTAAAAGATAAATCTAATATGTCCATGCCTCCAGAATGATGTAAGTCTTGTGATGTTTGCACATTCCTTGACAGGCTTTCTACTTCCCAGAGCACGCTGGGTTCTCCCTGGGCTCCGTTGGTGACCCGACCTTTGTGATGGTTGAAATACATTACGATAACCCGGATAACCTTGACAGTGAGTTTCTTTTTACTGTATCTTCTAGCTAGATTCAAATCGCAGGACCAACTTCGAAATATTTGTAGAACTCCTCAAGGTTGTTGTAGGGAAATGTGTTCTTAACGTTCTTAACTAGTGATGAAAATTCTAGTCGCGAATGTTGAGAGAGAGAGAGAGAGAGAGAGAGAGAGAGAGAGAGAGAGAGAGAGAGAGAGAGAGAGAGAGAGAGAGAGAGAGAGAGGGGGAGAGAGAGAGGGAGAGAGAGAGAGAGAGAGAGCGGGATCTAGTGAG
>LD348224.1:179244-205274 GCA_001465055.1 Ptychodera flava
TTTTCATATTCCTTATTTTAGTGTCAATTATAGCTCCCTGAAGCATGGTCCTTACAAACATTCCCGTCCTTTACACCTCGTTGAGCTCCCTCTAGGGGCGTAACAATTATAAAAAACTTTCGCTTCTCTATTTCCCAAAATAAAAGAAGAATTTGAGGTTCAGTAAAAAATTCGAGAAGCAAGATATACAAAAATAATACGAGATTTTATTTACACCATCCTCATTAAGCACTTGTATTTCCGTATAAACAAAACTCAAATCGACAATACCACAGCTCAGACTGCTAAGTCAATGCTTCAACAAATTCATTTTCAAAAAATAAAGTAATTTCTTAAAATCTCTTGAATTGCTTAAAATCTCCTAAAAACTCGACATCCAAGAAAAAACAGTATGATACAAAAACATGTGTTCTTTTATTCAAGTATTGTTAACAGAGACTGTATCAATCAACATATGCTATTCTAACCTTTAAAAAATACCACAAATAATGAAATTGCCTCAATAATAGAAGTTAATAGCGATTTACATCAAACGGGGGTTAATTTCTGCAGGTAACATCACAAGTCACTGGTAGAGTGGTTGTTGGCGGTTTACGATTTAGACACACGCACTTTACATTGGAGGCCTCGTTACATTTCATTCATGAGAAACACACTGAACAATTTCATCAATGAAAATCAATACACAAATTTAAATACACCATGGAGGTAGAAGCTTCGTGCGTACAGAAACCCGTTGGTTAAAAGTTAAGGTGGGATGTATATAGTGCTGCTAGTTAAACCGAATCGGATATTATGTCCTTTTTCAGTATTTTAGTTCTACTCTGCGTTCTGGACGTTCTACTTGAATTGTGTTGAAACCATCTATCAGAACGATTTGAAAATAAGTTTGCAAACACCTTCTGCTAAAGTGACACGTGTATTGTTGATTATGGCAGGTGAACGCTGGGTCAGCAGGGCGTTAACTCAAGTGTAAATCGCGAATTCGAACGACCGTCAAACACTGTCACAACGCTACATACAAAACGTGCTACAACAACACTATAGAATCTAAGGAAATCAAGTGATGCATGTCAACAGGACTCCCTTACCGTCCCTAGTTCCTCATATCGCTTCTGCTTCTTCTTCTTTGTCTTCTTTGACAAACATGATTACATTTCATAATTATCATCAATCACACAGGATACCGGCATGCGAGAGATCATCGCGATATATGAACAGCGTATAACTCTCAGTCTTCAAAGTTAACACCTGTTTATTTCATATGAGTAGAAGTCACATGTCGTCAGGGATGGGGGTAGCGGAGCGCCCTCTCTCTCCCGTTCCCGAACTCCTCCTGATATTACCGAAATATTGTTTTCTTATACAGCAAAGAAAGGGCGTGGTTTTAATCACACGAAAGATATGAATTAAAGATAAAACAATACATTATATCACAAACATTAAATAATATTTAAAAGCGAACGTAAGACGTCACACGAATTCTCATGTTCATTTATTAAGTGTTAATTATTTTCATTATTTTAGAATCATTCAAGCCTATGTTGCGTCAAAACTCCTTAAACATCCTCGTAAAAGTGAATTAGCCCTTTTTATTTCTGCACAGTTCTTACAGACATTTTCTGTGAATCTGGCTACCCGTTATCTCTGTCTGTCTCTAAGCTCTGTCCCTCTGTCTCCATCACCATCCATAGACAATAGAAAGGCGTCATGCAGAACTTTTTGTCGCTGTCCATGTCTGTTTCTGTCCGTGTCTGTCTTCCCCTTTGTCTCTTTCGTTTTTTCGTTTTTGTCTCTTCCAGTCTGTTTCTCTCTTTCTATTTCTATCTCAGTGTATGTCTTCGCCCCTGTCTCTATCTTTTCTTCTCTACATTGTCTGTCTGTCTATCTGTCAGTCTCTCTGTCTCTCTGTCTGTCTGCCTCTCCGTCGGTCCATCTGTCTATATGTCTGTCTATCTGTCTGTCTACCTGTCTGTCTGTCTGTCTGTCTCTTCTCTCTCTCTCTCTCTCTCTCTCTCTCTCTCTCTCTCTCTCTCTCTCTCTCTCTCTCTCTCTCATCTTCTATAAGGTATAGGATTAAACGAAATCGTAGAAACTGCGTTTGACTATCCCACAATAAAAGTTAACGAAATGACATGTGTCCCTTCTTAGTCAATATGAACTGGTGCAGACTTAGCTTAGGGTGATGATTAGTTCAGTCGTTCTTTGGTCTACTGAAATCAGGTCGCACCTCTTTTGATACTTTGGCGAACAGTTAAAATATTTTTCCACCGCAAACACTGGAATTTCTCACCACAGTAAACGACAAACATGGCGTGCCCGTCTATTTCAAACATTTTCTCCCCTCCGAAAGGTATAATTTTCGGTACTAAATTAGCTTTTAGCTGTCACGCGGAGGTGACCTTCCGGCAAAGGTCACAGTCTCCAACAATACCCTCAGACAAGCTGCGAAGAAGTTGCCCGGGGTCATCTCTAAATATACTACATTTTTTCATCGTAAAATTGGCGAACACGTAAACAAAGCTGTTTGTCACCAACCAAGCGTCACCATGATAATATGTTTGGGCGAGTTTCTATACAACGAGCGGAGGGCCGTTCAAACGCTAAGTTTGTCAACAGGACTGTTTGTCACTGCTCATGCGTGTAGGCCCAGCGTGGCCGCTTTGCACTGGGCATGCGCGGCTTCCGATTGCCACCTGCAATCGCGGCGAAGGACCGGCAGGGACGCCAAAGGCCGACTTTCCTAAAGAACACAGACAGTATAGCTCCTCCCCACCCGTCCATGCAAAGCGACAAAGATCAGAAAATGACCCTTGCCAAAATATTTTTATAAACTGGGAAAAATATTTGTTTTCGCGCGTCTCTTGCACTTTATCGCCCAGAAAGCGATTCGAGCATGTCCATCTGGCGTGGCGATGATATATTATATTGCTAAAACGTTATCTCTTTATCTCGGATCAACCGTCGTAACATTCCTTGTTTGTCGTGTTTGTTTATTTGCATGTTTTTGTTTTCAATGTGACAAAAATATTTTCATCCTGTTTTGCTTCAATAATTTTAAAGATGTTGAGAAGTGCCTACCAACCAATGTCCCAAAATAGACACTAGTTGCACCCGGCGCGACTTACAGACCGAAATTCTCTGAATTCCTCGCCGGCGTGCACGAAAATGTGCCTTTGGTGAAATCACAGTCTCTGCGCCCACTGTGGTTAAACGAGGTCTAGATGTTTTGAGTGTTCAGGCAAATTTAAATTCCAAACACATGATTTATGGGAAAGAATTTCGCTGAGACAAAATTTGTCGGGGAAGAGTCGTTTAAATATTTGTAGACTGCGCACGTGGCTCGTGCTGATTAGTCCTCACGAATTTACTGGAAGGGAATATCATGAAAGTAATAGACTTCCATGGGCATATATAAATTTAACACTCTGTATAGGAAGCATAAGAACATCACGCTTAAAGGAAAATCACTGTGGTCGCTTTCGTATCATTGTCTCTAACAAGTACGTTTGGATCACATTCTCTTCGTTTTTTTTCTTGTTAATGGTACTCCTCTGAGACGGATATTTCGACTCTCAAACTTTTACAAATCGTTTCTGATCTACAACTTGTTGGGGCTTATTTTAAAACTCTTAGAGTAAATCGAATATGTTATTGTTTCCATAGAGTTTGCACAGGAATGCCGCCATTTTGAATTTGAAATATCGGTAAATTTAGGTAATTGTAATTAATAAGGTAATTAATAAGGTAATTGTAATTACCAAAATTTGAGCGGTGACCCCTAACTTTTATCTTGATTCGGTGAGAGAATGGTTAAAAGTTTCATTTAAGAAAGTTTGAGCAAAAGTTTTAATAAGTCTTTCACTTTCGAGACGCATACTACCTGAATGACAACTCCGACCATCATGGCGGCGGATGGTTGCTGACGGGACTTAAACAAGATGCTCCTGCAATCAGCTATGTAGCCAAGTACATTATACATATTTTGTAAGTATTTCAGGATAAGAAATAAGTTCATTTAAACTGATCTGTGTACGTGTACGAACAACTTGTGATTTTTGTGAGACCGTTTCAGATTTATTGCTCTGTGGTTTATCAACTTAAGCCTAACACATCACAGTACTAGTATATTGTACAGGGGCTAGAGTAGCATTTGCCAAGCGTAGATATACGAATAACAATGTACAAGAAACTATTTGCTATGATATGTTACAAGGGATTAAAGATTTGTCCTACAAACTATGAGTACACAACAGAAAGTTAACTTAAAGGGCCTGGCCCTTTTGGCGATCCCTGGGATCGCCTTTGTTCTAGTCTGCAAGAGGATTATGGAGGTGAGATAGCCTTTTGTTTTCCATTGAAATTGTAATCTGGTGGGTAAATTTTCTGATGGGACAATCCGGTGCCAACACAGGCCCTTTAAAGGGAACAGGTTCTTTATCAGCTTTATCTCTGAGCAAACTGACTAACTGTGCACAATTTACAAACGAGAACAAAGGACTACAATCACATAAACAGTCAATGTCAACAATCACTGATGCGAGAACCAGGGATTGAAAAGTGCCCCTTTAAGGTAGTACGCGCCTCGAAAGTGAAAGACTTAAACTTTTGCTCAAACTTTCCGTACGGAATCCTTGAATCATTCTCTTTCAAACTCAAGAATAAAAATCGGGGGTCACCTTGCAAATAATGGTACTAGAGAAACAAATAACCCAAGATTTACCGATATTTGAAATTCAAAATGGCCGCCATCCCTGTGTTAACTCTATGGGGAAAAATAAAAATTTTCGAATTTCGAAAAACTAAGCCGGTGAAAAGTTTTCTTACACCAAGAGCTTTAAAATGAACCCCTACAAGTGGTAGATCAGAAAAGAATTGTAAAAGTTCGAGAGTCCGAATATCTGTCCCCGAGGTGTGCACTATGCCACTCCCTGCTCCCATACGTCTATACCATGCGTACCTGCTGAGTTTAGATTATTTACAATATCCAGACTTGTGTTGTGTTGTGAGACGTTAGGTTTCAACCTTACAAACACCGGCATTATGATAGTTGCTGAAACCACCGGGCGGGTTGTCTTTAAAAAGGACGGCCAGTTCATAAATCAATTGTGTCTGGGCATGGAGGGAGAGCGAGACCTCCATGGTTGAAGTGTGTGTGTTTTTTTGAAATGGTTTTTGCAAGCCGCTTGCGTTTCATTATGGAGGTCAAAAAATTATTAGTATTCGGGGAAATTTGATATAAGTAGTTGCAAGTTCAGTATAAATTGATCGCTATCTGTAAAAATCATCGATAACTTTCAAACTATTTGATCATAAGAGGAAACCAATACATGGCGACGTGTTGTGAAAAACTGTTTTATCTCAGCATTGGTTGCGCCACATTCGGTAGAGGAACTGTGGTTGTATCTTTCAAATTTTCAGTCACTCTTTAACATCCGACGGGTTATTGAAAAGTGGTTTTGGCAAATCTCGTGTTGTAATTATCAAATGACAGTTCTCTGAAAATCGGTCTTCGCTTTTTGGCTCAAAATAACCCGTATTACGGGACGGTAACTATTTTTGCGGGTACTAGTCTCTGCGGGTGTAGTGACGGGATATGTACATTTGGCGCCCTTACTGATACCATCTCCAGGGCTATTATTATTATTCAAGGGGTTTCACTTCAAAACATAGACATGGTCTATTATGCAATAAAACAATGATGGAAAGTGAGGATAGTAAATAGGGGTAGGCTGTACAGCCTTTGCGAACCTTCAACTGTGATAATAACACAATTGACAAACGAGGGAATCGCGAGTCTCCCTGAACGCGGACCACCAACAACACACCAAAAGTACATCAGACAGCGCAACCACGTACCGACATATAATGCGATCAACGAATCGAAGGTGTACTGGGCAATAAAAGACATTTATTTTGTCACAAAAATATTATAAAGGAATATGAATCTCTGTTGGTCAAAGCAGCAAAACACTATCATTTTATACAAAGCAATATAAAATTCTCATTAAAATTCAATATGTTCAGTCAATTGACAATTTCAATTTACAAATACCGGCATCTGGCCGTCTGATATAGTCTAACAGTTTAAAACTGGTGCGAAACTTGCAAGACACTTTGAAAAGGCAAAGATAAAAATCACTCTCTCAGTAGAACGGCGAGGCAGCTGAAAGCAGACAAATATACATTTTCTGAGAAATTATTTTTCAATGTAAATAATACTGCACAGTTTGTAATGTCCATTTCAGTGGTCGGATATTGTTCATTTCATCGCTTGCAGTTTGTTGAAAGCGTCCTGCCACGTCGAGTAAAGCGGTGTCGAGACGTGAGTCGAGGTCGGTGACGGCGTTGTTGGAACGGCGAGCGGCTGACTGCAGTACGTGGTCATGGGAACTGGTTCATGAGGCGATGGCGTGAGGGGCATGGCCGTCGCTGAGGCGGTATAGTGCTGAGGGTAGGCGGGTTGCGTCGTCGCGTACACTGGGCTGAAGGTCGGGTGACTGAGGTAGTTGTACGGGATCGGAGACGTGGTCATCGGGACGTACGACGACGGGCCGTAGGCGTAAGGGTGAGGATGGTAACGGTAAAGACTGCTCACCATGTCGTAACACTGGCGGACACGGCGCCTCGCCTTACGACGTCTGAAGTCGCCCTTCACAAAGTCTTCCAAGTTCGCAGGATGAATCGACCAGAAGTTGCCTCGCCCGTCGTTGCTTCGTCCGTTCTTGATGAAGCACTCGTTGAGGGACAGGTTGTGTCGAATACTATTCCGCCAGCTTTTGTCGTTATTGCGGTAGTACGGGAAGTGGTCCATGATGTATTGGTAAATATCGCACAACAGCATCTTTTTCTCTCTGACGCTGAGAATAGCCTTCGCAATCAGGGCTATGTAGGAATCTGCCGGCTTCTTCTCACTGTCTTCGGGGCTGCTTCGGCCGGAGACCGACGCTGGCGAGCCCACATCGATGCTGCTAGCATCGCTGGACGCAGTTGACATGTTCCCAGGTGATATAGGGTGAACCTGACGTCTCAGATCGCAGTCGTTGTTGCTTGTGAGAGCTTCCACTGTGAAAAGAGTCATGCTTACAGGTGGCTGTGATGATAGTAACTTCTTAAAGTCCGCTGCACTACTACTCACAGGTACTTCGCCGATAGACAAGCAGAGCAGGCAATGTTGATCCCCAACGAGGGCCGCCAACTTTTAAAACCCCAAAGCTGCTCTGATTGGTCCGGGCTTGATTGACGTGAAATGGACAATACCCGGCTGCCAATCATCACCTCATCACAGTAGAATTCCAAAACATTGGGCCATGACACATCAGGCCATTGGAAGCAGAGACAATCACAATCTAATGAAGTTTTCACACAACGCGGAGAATAAATCAGCCGGGGTCCAACCCTCGTCGATGTCTATTGTGATTGCCCAACACGCTTTAGAATCAGATTGTATTATAAACACGGACGCCCTTCACCGTGCCTGCTTCTCATGCAAACGACGTACGCAAAACTTTTTATTGTCGATTTCAATCGGTTGGGCGTCGGGGTTGGCTAATTTGTTAGTCAACTCACGATGAACAATATTTCACAATTTCTCTCCCTAAAGACAGTATTGCAATAGCGTCTGGGTTATACATTTATATTGCTACCTCCATGGTACAACGAACACGGCACAGAACTACAAATCCTGCAAACAACCAGGTGTTGTTCTTTCCGTGGGAACAGTTGTAAGTTTCGAAACTTACATCTGCTGTTGCTTTCGCGAAGAACAAATGAAACGAGAAATTAAATTATCACCTTTTTCGGAATCTTACCTCACGTCCTAAGACAAGATAGGCAAGCAGATCATATGCTTGTCTTTCGTCCTTTATCGCAATGATGAAGTTTTGATTTTGCCCAACAAGACTGAAGGGCGAATACTTAAACCACATTTAATGTACAATAGCCACTTGACTTCTGAAGAACTCTCAATTGTTGTTTGTTTATCTCCGTGTTTTTCAAAGCAGACCCGCGTGTAGGTCACAGTCATCTCATGGAAATCCCGGGGACGGAACGGCCTGTGAACGTTTAGGCATCAAAGCACGGTCACTGCAAACCGTGTCCAAAGCTTGTCGGCCAGCCCATCCTCATTGTAACGGTTATCTAAGGCAGCGTCGACTGGAAGGTCGTGGTTCGCCGTACCTCCGGTCATGGGTGCATCGGTGTGCTATTTTCGAATTTTACCTGTTTGGGATTTTAAAAATGACTACAGCTCGAGTTTACAGGTTATGATTTTTTTTTTCTGGAATGCATGCACACACAAGTCCGGGAAGTTTCTGTTTGGCAAAATTATCGTTAATTACGTTAGGTTACCAAGGTTACTTTGTCAGTGTCTGTCAATCTGCTCATCAAAGCTAATAAACCCTCTGTTTATTTGTGTGTGAATATAATGATGCCACAACGCGGTTACGGTAGGGCCTTCCTTAGGTCAGTTATTTTTTATGGAAATGGCCATGAATCATGAATCACCGGTGAGTTACCATGGTACGTTCCTGAAACAATTTTCTCAAACTTTAAGACTTAGCGTATCTTTGATTTTATTAATATTAACAACATAAGTCTGTACGAATGTTTATCGATTCAGAAACAAAATGCCCAGGTTTGTCAAATCGTTCACAGTGGTTGCCGGTTACCATACCTAATTGAAACTCTCTCACGCCCGCCCACTTCCCACCGGTTGGGGCAACTACTGCTGAAGGATCACTTTTAACACGTGACGTCAGTTTTCTAACGCAATGTCTATTCGGACCGTCGAGCCGACGTCGCATCTTAAACCTGCCATTTACTGGAAAATTTACTTTTTTACAACATTATTAAAGGTTTTTATTCGCTATATTTTCAAAACGAAGTATTCTCTCTTGCCAATTACAGAGTATTTTGTTTTCTCTTTTGTCCTGTGCTCGTAAAATTCCGTTCGAGAAATGATGCATTAGCTTTCGAAACTTTCTAAAATTTCACTGTTTGTCCACGGCATCGCAATTAAGAAAAGTTGAATATATAATTAACTATAGATGCACTGCATATTGTGTGGCACAGTGCAAAAAATATCTTCACTTTGCATCGAAATTTCAGTAACACACAAAACAGACTCCAAAACATGACAAGCGACAACATAGGGCACAAATTATAGACGTTTCACAACCACAACCGTGTTTCCTTTGGACAAATACCCTAGAAAAGTCTCTCCCTAGAAGAAGAGTATTCTTAGATCTGTATTTTTGATGAGCTCACGCCTTTTCCAGTAACTGTGAGTATCTCCTTTTCACAAGTTTACTGTTTACAATCGTTGACATGGGAACAACATTTTTGTCGACATCGTTGAATGAAAAGTGCACTCACTCGGCATCATCGTGGGTGATTGTCGCGCCATCGACTCTTCGCCCCGCGCAGCGTTGATTGACAGGGCCAGCACTCGTGTTTTCAATGAACGCATCGTCACCTCCTGGGCGAGGCATTGTCCCCGGCTCTATCTGGTTGTAATATGAGGAGGCGCGACCATAAACACCTTTCTTTTGAGTGGCTGCTTGTTTGCTGGCAACTCAGTTTGAGTGGGACGTGCAAAAAGCGGACAATAGGGGTATGCGTGTGTGACAACTCTCTTCACAACTGTTGTCAACGAATCACGCTGTTTGATAACTCGATTTGCGAGAAAACTGCCGTCTTGTCTATCATCCTGGTACTAGTTTTTGAAAATACGACAGGTACTATCAGTATGCAGTCTCTGGCGACCCTGACAAAAGTAGCATGAAGAGATTTTGAGTCCAAGAAACTTTGAAGCGCCTGTTCTCCGAGTCCCACCGTCTTTGCTCTGACCCTAGAAGTCAGATGGATATAAAAGTCGTTCAACTTCCTCGGTATTGTCTTTTTCCGGCACTGTGGAGCACACAGTGTTTCCAGTAACCTAGGTTATATAGTCAAGGGTGCAAGCGACAGTATTTAGGCCTGAAGGTCAATCAGCTGTGATTTTTGATGTAGTTTCCCTGTTATGTTTGAGAAATCATTTTATTCAAAAAGTTACATCAAAATACCTGGTTGTTAAACTCGTCAACCCAGCCTTTGTGCCGTAAAGCTAATGTTGATGATGGCAACTAGATTTTAGACCGGTTCAGAATTCACATATTAAAACAACATGACAGATTATACACAGAACATATTGTCTGCAATTTCAATATCTTGCATTCCAAGACACCTTTGAGAAAAGAAGACGATGTACTTGTTTACCAAGAACTACAAAAAATATCACAATTTATCGCTAATGTCCATTTACTTTAAAAAAACAACGATTTTTTTAAATACAATGACCGTATCATTTTTTAAATTGTACCAATCCTACTTAATTATAGTCACTATCGAGGTCTATGACGTCGACTAAATATTATAATATAAAATTGCATTTTGATGAAAATCAGACTACACCTATATCGATGTATGGACATAGAAATATCCTTGCGAGAGATCCACTGAGATCTCATAAATAAGCATTTATGCCAATTTCTTTCAGAATTTTCTTCTCGTCGACGTTCATCCATTATAGGTTCGATCACGGTCCCTCCACAAAGGGAGGGACCTTGGTTCGATTGACAAGTAGAGAAAAAATGAGAATTTTGATTAAGATGTTACTCAATGTAAATGGCAACATAATTGCCAGCTGTGTGAACCGCGAATGTTATTAATATCGCATTGCATGACAACGGTACTGAACTTTAGGCAGTAAAACATGTCAGTTGATTCCTCCGGATAAGAAATCTAACTTTCCGGAGTTTCCTTCTATCCCAGCCTTATACTCATGGAGGTAGGAACGTAACTTTAATTGATGCCTCAATCACAGATACTAAGCCCCCAAACCACGGACAGCACGTGGCATAAGTCACGAAGAACAACATGCGTGCACAGAGAACCCTTTTTACTTCAATGCACACAAGTAGTGGCTACCTCTTTCATGTCCGTCAGAATTTATTTTGTACGGGTCTCTTCACAAATGAGATGCATTCCACGACAGAGTGACTGATAAATAGAGAATAAACGCTTTTTATTGGACCCTATTGCACTCACCCACCGTGTATTTTTAATTTCTCGGGTTTCTGTGGTAGTGGCCAAGTCTTACTACTATAGGTGCAGGTTGTTTTAGCCTAGCTTTATCTTAAGACAATTGATTTACTTGATAGAACCAGGTTCTACCTCCATGATCGGACAAATGCTAATTAAGCTGAAGGAACTAATTAAAACCCAACGTGTGATTTACATATGCCCCTGGATTCTGAAGTGACCTATGTGTGGGCACAGTCCCTCTAGAGGGACTGTGGTATGGGCGACGTCGACAGCTTGTTAAAGGGAAGAGAGACAAATAGAGAGATATCCATATAAACTAATTGTCTATAAAGTCGGCTAAACATACAACACACTTGGAAAGAACCGACAGAAATGTCTGACACACTCCGCAACGAAGTGTTGCATACTACCTCGACAACGATCGGACAGGTGTTTTCAAACCACTAAATAAATGACAAAAACGGTTCTAGTTTTTTACCGAAAAAACGAGAACTGGCAGTTCCGATAGAGCATAAGCAATTCAAGGGTTGATTAAACGATGATTTTTTTTGTGTTTGTAAAGTTTCACAGATTACACTGACTCGGAGCCTGGAGTGTCGGAGTGAGTAGGCTGTAAAATAATCTTTCAACATTCTTTTGTGCAGTTTTGCGATGTTACACAACAGTGCAGCTTTACTATTTAGCGATAACCACCCGATTATCGTCCCATTCTCTCCTCTGCCGAGATCATTCTTATCACAACGTTGTCACATCTCAGATTTTATAATATTCTTTCTTGTCCCTGACAAATTTAAACGACACCAGAACCCTCTTACGAGAGGTGCAATTGTGAAGTCAATTTTTGGATCGTTGCCAACTTGTGACAGAGCATGCCATCGAAGCTGGGTTTCACCAAGATTTGTGTTTTTTCATAGAGATACTACCTTAATGTTTGTTTTTTCATATGTGAGTGATAAAAGTATCCGAATGCAGCTATTTATAAAAGTTGAGTGTGAGTTTTCTTCTCATAATATTTGCACTCAATTTTGTTTTTTATCTTCGCTCCAGAGCGTAGCAACAAGCTTCCTGTTTAGTTTACACCATATCATAGTGTCGGGAAACACTTATACCATTTTGTTTTTTAAAAGTGCTCTTTAGATACAAACATAAACTTTAGTTATGAGTTGATATGAATCGGAAGAGATTCTATCCACAAGAAGAATAGAGTGCTATACACGGTTCCGGACAAGTACTTTTTCGTGGATTTGGATCCAGTCGCCGAAGCGATCACTAGCCCCAGCAAGCAAGCACAGTTAACTGACTTTTCCATCTAGAACTCGCCTTTAATTTGAGGTGAGTTCTGGACGAAAAAATGAATAAATTTCGATCAAGGGTAGCTGATTTTATAGTATCACTGTGCATTTGGTTGAAACTTTCAATCAATCGATTATGTTACACAATGACTCTTTATCAAATGCAATCGGACTATAACTCCTTACTTTCACGGTAGAATGCGCCATGGGACGGATATTAGGACTCGGAAACTGTTTACAGTCATTTCTTGGTCTACCATTTGTGGGGACTCACTTTGAAGCTCTTTGAATAACTACATTTTCGTCGGTTTATTAACATGGATGGCGGCCATTTTGAAATCCAAGTTTTATTAGGTGATTTTGTTTCCCTAGTAGATGTACCAAGCTTTGCACTGTAACTCCTGCTTTTCACTCTTGACCTCGAAAACGAACGGTTTCAAGTTTCCTCACGTACCCCTTTAGTATTTCATTTTCAAGATGCTTACTCTCGTTTTACAGATATTTCATTCCTTTTTAGTTCAATTTTTACATCACTGTGCAACGTTTCCGAACGGAAAGTGTCGGCTTGAGTATTCATAACATTTTACGGGTGGAAAAGAATGCGTGACAAGGCAAGGTGTAATATGTATTCATTAATCTATTCCGATAACATTTTGTCCCATGTTGTTTTGTTTTGTGTAGTTTTGAAATTCAAAATTCGATTTTTGCTCTCGGTCTAACTTATTTCGAAGAGTTAAACCTCGGAAGCACATTCTATGGGGGACAGTGTTTTAGGCCTGACAGGAGTCTTCAAGAAGGCTGAGATAAAATCTCGTGACAAGAATAAGAATAAATACGACATAGCAAAGTGAAGTTGAAAGTCTCGTCTCAGTAGAATCGTGATCCTTCGAGTACCCTCTTCGTTCCCAAAATAGGGAAACAACGGCGCCTTGTGGTGAAGTTACATCTCGTCACAGTGCTGTGTCCGACAGATTTTCTAGCAAAAACTCGAAAGGTGTTTTAATTACAAAGCCACAAATTAGACCACACCAACTCCAAGTTACCATAGTCGGAGAAGACTGATATCTCGGCAAGGCGGAGATTTGTAGCATAAAATTAAAGGAAAGAAAACAAACAGTCCGATGATGTAAAATATACTCTTCTTTATTTGCGACCGACTTATTAACTTTTTTAGTTTGCGCATGGAAATAGCAACCTCCAGGGTTTTGCGGCCCGCTGAGAAGAACGTAAGGTTTCTAAATTAGGCTACTTGCTCGTGCGGTCACTGACCCCTGATCGCCTGTCAATCATCGTAGCGAGGTAAAGCGTTGACATAACGGTGTAGCTTGGACATTTCACACCTCCGATTTTACAATGGGAGGTTAGAATATGGTGGCGTCGGGTACAACGCCCCAAAACACATAATGAGTAGTTCTCCACCCCGTAAATTGAGCGGTATCCCAACTTAGAGATGAAAGGTTACAACATGTCAACGGTTTATCATTGATCGTGTTGAGGATTGTATGCATATTAATGTGGCGACGCAATTTCAACTGAAATGTCAGTGGAGTACGAGAAAACCGCCTAATACATAGCCAGAATGTTTACTCATAGACCCTACAATATTAACTCCATGTTTAACTCAAGTAGTTTACTAGTATTACTCTCTGAGAGAAAAAAGTACCGACCTTTGCGCAGACTCAGTGTTTCATCTAACCATATGTTGCGCTAAAGTGTAATTTCGGAATATTCAAACAGTCATAAAATCTCGATTAAGAAAATATTTTTCGTGAAGATTTAGGATACTACTGACATCGCAAACACGGAGATTTGATCCTGAAATAGAACCTTCACTCATGTCATCATTCTGTTTAAAGAGTCATTTTGTTATGAGCTTTACTTCTTAAACAACTGAATAATTTCACACAAATTCAAAGGAGAACAACTACCACTACATGGAGCAGAGAACCATGTTGTGTCCCTAGAAAATCGAAACTGAAAACAAAATCTCAAGTTTACATTTCCTCCATAGATTACCCCGCAAAGTTTGATATGTGGTCACTAGAGTAGTGATTGGGACATATTTTCAAACCAACAAGCAATATAAGTGTCCATATCTACCTTATTCATATTTTGCACTAACGAAAGCAGGCAATTCTGGATCAAAAAAGATCTAGAAATATTGTTAACTCCTTGCATTTTCAGTCTCAGACGTCAAAAAAGCGGATTGCTACTTTTAATAAAGATTCAATTAAACTCGACACATTTCATTTGAAATCTGAAACGCGGTAGTTGTCTGTGCTTAAATACAGTCTTTAGAGATTAAATCGTTTTCTCAATTAAATCGTTTACTAATTACAATGCCACCTAATTGAAACTCTGCTTACTTCTGCCATTGACGATATGTCACTGACATTTACGCCCGCGAAAAGCTTACGAGAAGTCGTCTGCCTGAAGGTCAAAACGTTCGACCCGACTTCTATAGGCAATGTCGAAAATGAAAGTTAAATACAGCTGAAGCTTACAAACACAGGCTTTGTCGCTTCTTTCATACCATTGCCATTCAAAACAATCTGTATATTTTAGACTATTTCAAGCGAAATTCGAAATTTCTTCGTCTTATCGTCCGACATTACGTATGACGTCATACCCATTGCATGCAGTTGAGAGTTCCAGACGAGATGGAGCCGGCAATTAGGGCGGTGCGTATACATTATTGTTTAACTTATAAATCAATGATTGTTTGTCCTAAGCCACTTGCCAGAGAGCACTTGAATTTCACTTGAGCACTTTTTTGTGCATTTTGCACAACTGTTGCCAAACCTGGAACCGATTAACACCTCCGAGATCTAACTACTGAGAAAAGCGCCTTATCCCGCTGTGGCGAACTCCGACAAACCCCGAAGACCAGTCGAGCGCTCACAGCCCATCATTGTTTTCCTTGTTTACGAAAAGCGAACGACAATATGCAAATTGAGTGAAAGCAGGTCGACATCATATCAAACAACCAAACGACATTTACTGAAATCTTGTCCCACCAACTAACTTTGTCTGTTCAAATACAAATAAAAACCTAAAGCATTTACATTGCATCGAGTAATGAAACTACATGCATCGAAGTTGCGTCCGAGTCTTCAATTAGTGTCGTACAAAGAAAGACTTATATTCGTAATTGAATGCTATCAACAGGTGGTTCATATTTGTCACTAACGTGTGAACGACATAAGCGTATCGAGCGAACTTTTACAAATTTAACACAATTCCTTTCCAAAGCGAATCTGGTCCGTTTTCGAATTGTATTCAACTTAATCTCGAAATAAAGTGTGTCCTCTGATCATTTACGATATGACGAACGAAAACAAAAGGAAAAATGTAAATAATTTTCGATCATGTCAGAAACAAACTTGGTTTGATTCGTATCAGCGGTTCACAAGTTAGTAAACTACCAATCCAAACTGCCGTGTGCCAAGATGATAAACAAACTTCGCAAGGTGTGCCAGTCGTCCGTCGAAACTCCTGGTACACTTGCCAGACTTTAAGTTCTGTTTTTGTGCCCTGTAAAGTGTCTTGATAAAATAACGCAGTAAAAAGGGCGCTGATAAGCACAAAGCGAGTATAAATGATGGCGCCAAAAGGTAAGGATGCAAAAAAGGGATACCGATGCTCTAGGCGACTCCGCGTAGGTCGAAACCGCACAATTCTGGATCACAACGGATTGCAGCACAAGGTTTAAAAATTGCTTTTCCTAGGCCAATAACCTTTCGCTAGTAAACTTTGGCTAACTAACAAAATTTCATAGTTTGTATTGAAATGGTCTGCGATCATCGAAGTGTAATCGTTCACGTGAGGCGCAGTCACGTGACACTTTATTGCTCCCACGGCCTTCCTACTATAGTGTCCTGAATATGGTGCATCGATTCGGTAACAATACAATGTCCACTTGACGGCGCCGCTTGGTTGGCCCTGTGGGTGGATAGTCCGTTTGGTAGTATAGAGAGAGGTACAATGCAGATCTGTCTCAAGTAGGTACATCCAGGCGCCGGGGCCACGACACATAGTAGCGTTAATCGTTTAAATTCTCTCAATACGTTTAATTGCGACACTTTCCGCATTGTTCTGTACAAGTGTTTGCGATCAACGGATGTAATATATTCAAAGGCTGTGGGGAAACGTAACCTGTCGTACTTCCTTTTCAAACATATCATTTAATTCAACATTCTTTGCCTGTAAACCTCAATGTTATTTGCCGTTATTAGGTAGGTTTGTCGTAAACCATGTCGTCTGAGGCGCGTTGCTCGCACGTATCTCTGATGTACTGCCGAGATGGGCTCCACGTTGTACATCCATGTTTGCACAATAAAACAAATAATAGTAGAATTGATATTTGACATCGAGGTGACATTAGATGAACAAACACTTGCCATTGAAGACTTGTTGATAGTTCCTACTATTCGAACCTTACGCTTTCGATCTCACTTCAGAGCAGTACAAGGCATGTATGGTCGTGAATGAAAAAATAGATTGAGATATTCAACTAATACTTTCAGAGTCTGGAGAGTCTGTTTGGCAGTATTTCATGTGATATCTTGCAGAAAAAAAGTACGTGAGACGGCCATTGTAACGGTTGTAAAATAATTATCATGAAGTTAAAGTTTAAGAATTTATCAAAGTCTCTCTTGCTATCTCTCTGTATATCTGTCTCTCTCCCCCTCTCTGTCTGTGTCTGTCTCTCTATCTGTCTGTCTCTCTCCGTGTCCCTTACTTGCTTTCTCTCTGTATATCTGTCTCTCTCCCCCTCTCTGTCTGTGTCTGTCTCTCTATCTGTCTGTCTCTCTCCGTGTCCCTTACTCACTCCTGCTCTATCGGTACGTCTCTGCTGTGTCTGTTTGTTTGTCTATCCCCTCTTCCCTCTCCATCCCTCCCTCCTCTCTCTCTCTCTCTCTCTCTCTCTCTCTCTCCACGTTTTCTTGAAGCTATGTATGACAAGTGCATAGTAAGAACAACATTGAATATTATGAATGACAATTTTTATGTACGTAAAGTGACGGTGAAACACTCAAATTTTGATAAAGATATAATGCTGCGAATGACTGTGTATGCTTTCGATTTTTATTTTAGGAATGGATACCAGAATTCAATGGTTTATTTACCGAAAACGCTCCGATTGAAGTTTACGTTCATTGAACGTTTTGTTGTGACCCCTGTCGATTTGTAGAGTATTTCGGACAATAGGTAAGTCCACTTGAGGGCGACACTCGGCTGACCATCGGTGAACATTCTGAAAGGACATGACAACGTAGATAAAGAGACGATGTCTCAAGTAGGTGTTTCCGGGCGCCTCCGAAGAAGCCACTTTCTATTAAAACAATATTGGACTGCGGAAACTAGAGACGAGCGACAAAAATACACCGGCTGAAAAACATTGTGGTGGAATTCTGAAACAAGCGACCGCTTCAGGTGATTGTCTTCTTGCGGTCAGCCTATTGAAAATTGAAAACTGTTTTAATTTAGATCGCTAAATCGCGGTTGTCGCCGAGCAGGCGTGCGAACGCATATCTATCGAAAATATGTCACCGTGGCAGTCGGTTAGAGTTCCTGTCTCTTGACATCGAAAGGGTTATAGAGAAAAGCTGCAATGACAAACGCCGTTCGCTGGAACAGTTAGGCCGTGCAGCTAAGAAAAGAGTATCTGTGTGAGGACCAGCTGTTTGTCAAACGTCATTTTTGACAGGGCGCTTACATTCCGATAACGAGGTGGCGTTCACACAATTGAACTCGTTCGTACAACAGCGCCTTTTGGTGACAATCACGTCACTTTACGAGCAATTTACAACAAAGTGTCCCATTCTTGTTCTTGAACTTCTGCATTGTTCATCTAGCGATGGTCAAGGTCCATTATTCAAAAAAAAATAAGTGAATTATTTTAAAGGGAGGAGCTGGGAGGGGAAAGTAATTTTCGCGCGAAAGGTGAGAACTGGTTTACTAGAAAACAACCTAAACGCTGCAAACAAAGGTTTGTGAATACTAAATGCACACTCTTCATAAGAAAATGTTGCGGTGTAGAACAGCGCTTACCTCCGGGATGCATGCTGCATGGACTATGTTTACACAGAAAGTCATCTCTGTAAAGCCTGGGGGTATGTGTAACCATGCAATTTGACGTTACCCGCTTATCTTTCAAGTTCAACTAACTTATGAGCAGTGTCTCATCACATCTTGTCGCTTCATACACATATGTCGGTTTTTTCTATATTCCAGCAAGTAGCGCTATGAAAGTGTAAACTGTTAATATCTTCTTTAGAATTCTGTTTTTTTTGTCGACTGGGACGATATCGTATCCCCGCCTTAAAGTATAGTATTCGTGTTCGTCAAGGAGAAAGGCTGTAACTTCGACAATTTCGTAGTGTACCAGGTATAGTTCTCAAATTCCTTTTCCAAGTTCATGCTAATTAGCTTGTAACGTTATCCCACAACAGATCCGAATTAAATTAATGGTCTCGAATTAGCGTTCCGTAAATTGTTTCAGCGCCCTTGAACGCCACACTCTTGCACGGTACTTTCCCGTCCACTATTTCCACGCTCACTGTTCAGAGGAGTATCATGTTAGCTCCCGAATGTAAAAATAGGTTAATCTATTGAATTTCACTGTCTTTTTACTTCAAAGTTCCTTTCTACACAGTTATGGTAAACAACTACGAAACATTCTCTGATATTTGGAATTCAAGATGGCCGCCATGTTTTATTGGGGGGAAAGCTTTCGATTTTCACAAAAAACAAAATGGCGAAAACTTCATTCAATGTACATGCTTCAGAATGAGTCTACGCAAGCAGGACATCAGCTTAAGCATTCTAAAAAATGGTTTTCCAAAAACTTTTTCTGAAGGCGCATTCTAGCTCAGCAAATACATTTATTATTCTTGCCATATATCGGTGATAGATAGCCCAACTACGCCACCGTTTTCTCGAGCCATGAAAGATTTTGTGCTGATTTTCTGTACAATTTAGCTAACGAGAGTACAGCGGTGGTGTAGTCTCATTTACATAAATGTGTGCCGTGATTGAAGAAGAGTTTTGCTAAATTCAGGGAACCGTTCTACAAATCTTTTTTTATATCAGTTAATGGCAACACTGGCAAAAGTAGGTAGTCTTTCTAACGAATCGGATGCAAATGTTTGAAAAATACACGTTACTGATGACAATTTTTTTCACTAGATGTTTAAATGGGATAAAATGAGAAGAACTGTTCCCAGAAAAAGATCAGTTCCGCTTTTGCAGATTCCAAGTTTTTTTCTAAAATGCCGCAAATTCAGTCGAAAAATCAGATACTTTCTAATGGCTTCATCGATGGCCGTGCTAATGCGGTCTTATCGAAATTATGAACAGTTCGGAATTTGAACGATATATAGATTGTTTTTTACTATCACGTGATATGTACTTGCGATAACGAGGCATTTCATGACATGAACTTGTTTGAGGAATATACTTGTTTTATACATAACGGTTTAAATATCGCCGTCCTTTCCTCGTCAATAAAATCAGCAGTACAATATTTGTGCGTGGCGTGCCTTCAAACAGTAACAACGTAGCCTCCGGTGTGTACTCCAACGCTGTCGAGATCACAGCGCCTCCAGTGGCCAGGTCTCCTGACCTTTCGTTTACTTGTATTCATATCTTCTCCATACCGAAAGAAATCTTAATGAAAGAAACGTTAAGCCGTGAACGATCACATTTGTACAGTAGCTGTAACTTTTAAATAGTATTTTCAGTATTTTTGTTTTAGAAAAGGTGCAATTCATTGTACCCAACACCATTGACGCACTGCCTACAATATGCAGCGTTGTTTTTGTCGACGACTGAATTCTAGTCCTGAAAAATATCTAGTCGTCCATTGTTTTGTTGGTAATTACACACAGACATGTTGTGTTAACAGATTGAATACAGGGTATTTCGACATAACTTTGGTAGAACAAGAATGAGTATTTTACACACAGAAGAGAAATAACGGATTTCAAAATGAATCAAAGTTACACAACTAGTCTACTTCTTCAGTAGTGTGCATAAAGTTGGAAGTACACAAAATAAGGATATAGATTGTAAAAGGTAAAAAGGTAAAGTTTGAAATAAATCGAGAATTACGCCACCGAAATGTAAACAGACATAATCTGTTGTAATTTAAAATTCTCAGTTCTGCGAAAAAACTGGGACGGCATCTAAAGGGCTTGAAGTTTTTCTACCAGGTGAACTCAAATACCCATTACCACTGGAATTTTCAACTCATTGAATCAGTGCGGTGAATTCCCTGGGACTAAGACTTCATATTAGTTCCAACCATATTGACAGTCGGTGGATTCAAATTTCTTATCCTCGTTCAGGTCCCAACTGCTCTCTATTGTGACGAGTTGGTTGTCCTAAAAGCTTCATTTTGGCGTATCCATGGTTACAGCAAGTCGCCCGAGGAACATATTTACCAGACGTTCAAGTTAACATCAATTTTAATCTAATACGCATCACTTGAACTCCAAAACCGTGTGTGCCTTTTTTAATTTCCGTTTAATGACCGTTTCACCTCCTGGCGCAGCATTGTGTCAGAGCGACTACAATCAGTCCCTTTTAAAATCGATGAATGAAAAGCAACGTTGTCAAGGAAATGTGATCCACTCTTGTAAATTCAAAGTGACTTCCCTTCAAAAGACTGAGTTAACCAAAAACCCCTAAAAACAAAAGGGTAACAAAACACTGCCGTATGGTGAATCGTTTTTGCGACCTCGCAGACGACGGTGAGGCGTATATATCGGCTTGGGATAAAAATACTTGCCATGAAGAGAGAAAATTCATTACCATGTGAGGAATTTTGACAATCGTTCACTTGTTTAAACTACAAATGAACTTGCAATGAATTTTATGTTTCATTATTTGGTTACCAAGACATGGCATTGTTGGTATTAGCACATGACAGCCTCGAATGCAGGAAAGATACAGTTCAGCCTGGTGATTATGCATATATCCAACAAGAACATCTAAAACATCTTCTTTCTCAAAACGTAAGATAAACATGGTGACAAAATCTCGGCGGCATCACAGAGTAAATAATAAATTGGCCGATGTACACCGCTCCAGATTTATCTTAATTGGATATAGTTTAGGAAAATATTCGAATTACACAGAACAGTAAGGTTGACCCAGCTGCGTTAATGACCCGTAGAGATGTGTATTGTACTGTTTATAGTCTTCCACACAGAAATGAAATACTGTGTAAAACAGAAAAAAGGGAACAGATGTTTAAGCGAAATTAAAATACATTTTAAAATCGGATTATAACAAATATCAGCGGAATAAAATTTGCTATCAATTACGTTTTGCTGCTTATGTGAAAGTGAGAAATCTATGCACTGTTGTAAAGAACGCCCCCTAACGGTTCTCAGTAGCATACGAGATGCAGTATAACAACGGCGTATGATGACGAACTCCTTTCCCTACAGTATCTCTCTATTAAAATGCCTTATTCCTCAATAGTTAGTATTTTAGCCATAAATTTTTTTTTATTACCGACACGTTTCAGTGGCCCCTGCTCTGTTCGGCGATGACGCAGAGAACGGCAAAGTACAAACAGAATGAAGGGATTTTCAATTTATCATAATAATTACAAAAGTAGATACATATGTTCCCAGCTTCGCTTTGAATACGCGGATGATAGTAATGATTGAAATAATTCAAATCGGATTCTCAAATCAGTATTGCTCTGTTTGCAATCATAAAGTTCAGTAATGTACAGAACATATGTTTTCAGTCATTCCGTGCAATATGCTCACAGCACTTACAGGCCAAGATTCATCAGCGCTTCAAAAGAAACTAATAAATTATTTCTCTCTGAAAATATCACTAAAATTCTCATAATGTGCTTTTTAATTCCTTTCTTTTGACGCGCCTTTCAATAGCTTTAAGCCTACTCAACAAGTTGTATCGAGCTGAGAGGACAGCGGATTCGGCGAGGGGATATCTGTAGGTTGTTGGAATCGTCATAAACCGTCACGGCGGAGTTGTGCCCCCGAGTGGCAACGTAATTAAGCAGACAATACCCTCTGGCTGTAGTGGTATGAGACCCCACTCTCGGCTGCGCATGCTCCTGAACGCACCTCGTGACAGATATTCGGACTCTCAAACTTTTACAATTCTTTTCTGATCTACCATTTGTTGGGGTTCGTTTTAAAGGTCTTGGCGTAAGAAAACTTTCACCGTCTTAGTTTTTCAAAAATCGAAACTTTCATTTTTCTCCAAAGAGTTAACACAGAGACTGCGGCATATTTTGAACTTGAAATATCGGTAAATTTCGGGCCATTTGTTTCTCTTGAACCAAAATTTGCGCTGTGACCTCCCGTTATTATTCTTGTTTTTGAAAGAGAAAGTTTGAAATATTTCTTGAGAAAAGTTTGAGCAAAGATATATCTCTAACTTCAGAGGAGCATACTTCTACCTTAAGGTAGTACGCGCCTCGAAAGTGAAAGACTTAAAACTTTTGCTTCAACTTTCCTAAACGAAACTTTCAATCATTCTCTTCCCAAATCAACTTGGACTGATGAAACAAGCGGCGTAAAAGGGTACCATTGTTGACCGGAGCGACGTAAAAGAGTGACACTGTTCCCCTTGACGATTCGGTGCGACAGCCGACCAGAGCGAATCCGCCGAAGAAAAAAAATTCTCCTCAAAATGTCAACAGCTGTAATTTTTAAAAATACTTAAATCAATTTCTTTATTTTTGTTCTGTAATACAAGCGTATTTCCTTTCTCTTCACCCCAAAGTACGTTGAAATACAATGCGTTAGCCCATAGACAGTAAAGGGCGCCCTCAACTGTCTATGATTAGCCTCGCTAACACGGTGCATTATATTCGCTTTGCGATATTACCTTTGTTCCAAACAAAAATATAGTTGTCAACTACAGCATTTGATACTGCACGCAAATACGCTGTGCTGGCGAAGCAATACATTGCGACATGGTTTTACATCACAAGAAACTATTCAAACGATAAACAAAAGCATTCTACTCAAACTGTTAATGGCTACGGTAACTTTGATAATGTGAGTTTCAAAAGTTACAGCTGACGGGGATTTACTTTAATTGAAAATGGGCATTTTTGCATAACAAGATATTAACTGATGTGAAATAGCTTTACTGAATCTCATCACTGTTATATTTGGGCTGATGTGCCGCATTTCGGAAGCCGTTATCTAATAGGTTGGCTGAATCTCAGCGTTGTCATTGAATAATACAAATAGACTTTCTAAATTGCTGTGGATAGTGACAATTGACCAATCAGATATAACCTTCCAAGCACGCTGCACATCAGCAGAGCGATATTTCACAGAAAGGAAAAAAAAAGAAAGCCGACCGTGCTTGATTGGTAGCAGCGCCCTCACCACCAGTGATCCCTTGATCTGCACTACACAAAGCGAACAATAGCAACGGTATACAAACATTCCAAATTTCAAAGACCTTTTTATTACACCTCGATAAAAGGCACCATTTGAGGCGCTTGAATGTTAATCCCTGACAATAAATCAGATAAGATGGTTTTCTTTTTTTTCCCCAACGTTAGCACTGATATATTCGTATCGATTTTGCAAATCTATGACCGTCCGTGGAGAGCAGTCCTTTATCAAAGATGCTCTCCATCAAAGGCAGCTGTTACCAGCATTATAAATATTATCGCGCGGTCTCGCCTAATCTCGAAAATCTCCCTTATTGCCGTCGTTTTGGTTGTCAGGGCAATAACTGCCATGGCGACGAATGAGTCCACGATCTGATGTGGCCGGAAGCTGCCCTGGCCTCGCGGCAACGAGCTTACAGTGGTGGCTGAGGTAAATAACGATTTTAAGAACATTAATCAAATCTGTGAAAATGGCTCCGCTGACATATCGTGAATGGGAAGATGAAGCTGGAGTTTGTCTACAACAATGAAAAACTGGCTTCTTTTTTTATCTTATATCTATGCCCTTCAATCAATGCGCCCCATTCTTACCACTATGAGCTGATACGACAGAGTGAAATCACTCATTTAGTTTCTGTGTGAGTTATTCCGGACTGGAAAGACAGCGCTGAACCGCCGCAACCGGTTTGTTGTTTTTTTTACTGCACGCTAAAGGTAAATCTTTAAGGGAGAATGCGACTCGGGGACAGATCCTCGGACTCTCAAACTTTTACAATATTCTTTTGACCTACACCTTGTGGAGCTCATTTTGAAGCTTATGGAGTAAATAAAGTTTTTTACAGACCTAGTTTCGTGGAAATCGGGAATTTTATCCACCCCCCCCCCCTCGGGATAACATATGGATTGCGGCCATTTGAATGTCATATATCGGTAAATATTTAGTTATTTATTTCTCTAATACTAAAACTTGTACGGTGACCCCGCTTTATATTCCTGATTTTGAAAGTAAACGATTGAAAATTTAAATGAGAAAAGTTTGAGTAGAAGGTTAAGGCTTTCATTTTCGAGGCGCAAACTACCTTAAGGTAGAACGCACCTCGGTGACAGATATTCGGACTCTCAAACTTTTACAATTCTTTTCTGATCTACCATTTGTTGGGGTTCATTTTAAAGGTCTTGGCGTAAGAAAACGTTCACCGTCTTAGTTTTTCAAAAGTCGAAAATTTCATTTTCCTCCAAAGAGTTACTAGTAACACAGAGACTGCAGCATATTTTGAATTTGAAATATCGGTAAATTTTGGGCCATTTGTTACTCTAGAACCAAAATTTGCGCGGTGACCTCTCGTTATTATTCTTGTTTTTGAAAGAGAAAGTTTGAAATATTTCTTGAGAAAAGTTCGAGCAAATATATCTCTCACTTCAGAGGAGCATACTTCTACCTTAAGGTGGCACGCGCCTCGAAAGTGAAAGGCTTAAAACTTTTGCTCAAACTTTCCTAAACGAAACTTCAATCATTCTCTTACCAAATCAACAATAAAAATCAGGGGTCACCGTGCAAATTTTTGAACAAGCGAAACAAATTACCTCACATTTTGCGATTTTTGAAATTCAAAATGGCCGCCATTCCTGTGTTAACTCTATAGGAAAAAATTAAATTTTCGATTTTCGTAAAACTAAGGCGGTGAAAAGTTTTCTTTCTACAAGAGCTTTAAAATGAATCCCCACAAGTGGTAGATCAGAAAAGAATTGTAAAAGTTTGAGAGTCCGAATATCTGTCCCCGAGGCGAGATGTACTTTAACAAATATCAGTACCTTCTTTCAGGCCTACACTAGAATGTGATCAAGCAAAATTGTAAGCACTTTGGTGTGCAATTTACCTGTTAAGAAAATCAAAGAAACTTGATACAAATGAATATATTTGGTTCCTCAATCGATGTGATAGGGCAAAAGACAATGGAAAACAATATACAGAGGGCATGTCACCAAATATTAGTTTACTATAAAGTAGTTCCACCCCGAAGTTGAAAGTGATTTAAAGTTTGCATTTCTCTTAAGGAAACTTTAAATGATCGCTTTCGAAATAAAGCATAAAAATAATCCGAGGTCAACGTGCAAAATGTGGTACTGGATGAACAACTCTTGAAATTCCAAACGGCCACATTCTCTGTATTAATTCCGTGCGGGAATATAAGACTTTCACGAAAAAAAGCCAGTGAAAACTTACGATATTCCGTAAGCTTTAACCTGAG
>LD348224.1:223635-244214 GCA_001465055.1 Ptychodera flava
ACTTGCACATTCCAGCAGTCGAGGGAACACTTTTTCCAGGACATCAGAGGTGAAGCCGTTGACTTCTCGAGAAATCTGTGTTTGTATTTATTCGTTTTCTTTTACTTGATACCATATAACTTTTCCCTCATTGGCGCTAATTTACATATATGTAGCAATATAAGCTGTTCCAGCGTTGCCATGGCCATTCAACGGTGACGTAGAGTCACGTGACAACATTGGGAAATATTCTGACTGCCATTTTGAACTACTCTCATATCAAAATTTCTGTGTTTACATTTAACAACAGCTACCCAGCAACAAACTTGATTTTAGTGTTCGTCGGTGAATTCAGAAGGATCGACTTGTGATATTGTGTTGTTTCTCTCAGTACACAAACTTTATTTAGATTTTATATTATTCTGTATATTGGTGGCCATATTCTAGGGTGAATGTGTTATCGGGTTTTTTTTAAAGTTAATCATGTATTATTAAAAAAGTATTACCAGAAACACAAATTGAATCTTAGAGAATGCAACAACATGAAATACATAAGCTTTGAAAAAAACTGTAAAAATATTTCGAAAAGTCGCGGTTATTAGGCTTCTATTGGATTAAAAACTCCAGCGGAAATTTTTGAGTGTGCCTCTGGTAGGAGATTTTGTAGATTATACGATGAAAAATGTCCCTACGTGTACTTCATATGCCAAGCAACAATGACTAGCTTTGTTGTTGGTGAAAAATAATGATATAGCCAATTGTAGACAGGCAGTCCCCCAAACTTCCCTGCATTACATTGCACGAGCATGGTCTAACATATACGAGGGTTTCAAATTTTTCGCCGATTCGTGACTCTCAAACATTGGTTCTTTCTTACTTCCGCCATTTGGTGACATACCGATCGGGGCAGTGCGGTAGGAAAAACAGAAGAATATCTGAACGCTGACTTCGTGAAGAAATGTAGCCCGATAATTACTTTTCGCAAACAATAAATAACAAACAATCAAACCGACAGACAATAAAGACTTCATATATAAATGCGAAAAAAAATCACTAATTTTTAATAACGAGTGAAAATATTAATGTTTAAAAACGTTTCATTTCAAATATAAGCCCGTTTCATATCTGTGGACGCAATTAACTCAACGATGAATGCATATTTTCATATATACACCCACATAGCTCAGGGCATTGTTTTCTATTGAAGAACGATCGCTCCCTTTTAGACCCATATAATAAATCTCTCCTTATAGCACGTTATCGTCCTCACCGAAGATCCCTCTAAACGTCACATTTTTCCATCAAAAAGCACATATGGTCCGGTCATAGCGAATATGAAATGAATTTTCAATAAAAAGTAATCCCTTTGTTATGAGATTTTTAATTCCTGTACCAGATGTTATGGAAATACTACTTGCCTATAATCACCTCTGCCAATATAGCAACTGAGGCGTGCCCCTACACTCAAAGGGAATTTTATTTTCTATGAAAATGTATAAGAAAAATATACTCACGACTATATAAATGTGGCTGAGCTAAAATGAACAGTGTATCGTGTTATCGTGCTTCATGAAGGGTAAAAATATAAATTTAAGCCTAGTTGGGTTCATCGGTGAATTCACGCGAATTATATGTGTATCAAATTGCGGAAAATGTTTCATATAATTTGTTATGGGAAAATCGTTTTGATGTAGATTTTCAATCTGATGCACGTTTTCTGTTGAGGTGGGTGGGGCGGTGTGCTATCGCGCTTTATCGTGCTTCGTCGGAACGCGTCGGCGTCTACAAACCTGAATAAGAAATCGGATGACCGGATGGATTTTACAGGCCTATGCATGGACGGAAGCAGGATAACGAGAGAGGCCAATAGATGGAATTCTGGGCTGGCTTGATGCATAGATCTATGTATGAAGGATAGATGGATAGATGTACAATAGAAAATTATAGACAGAAGGAAGTGTAGACTTACGGTTGATGATGATATATTTGACTGGCAGACAGAGAGACAGACAGACAGGCAGTCGGATTGGTTGATAAACAAGCGGATAGTGAATCGACAGACAGACAGACAGACAGACAGACAGACTGCTAGGCAGAGAGACAGACGGATGGACAGACAGACAGGTAGACAGATAGAGTGACAGATAAATTGGTCGATTGATTGATTGACACGTTGTTACATAAATGGATTATCAGACAGATACACGACGAATAGAATCCGTCAATTCTAATGAGAAAACATGAAAAACATTGTGTATACACATATGCTTAAACAAATGTGTTTAACAGATTTGCAGCAAAACACGTGTACTCAAATATTCACTTTTTATTAAAACTCAATTTAAAATAATATACATTTTTCGTATTGTTTTTTTTCCTAAAATATCTCAATAAATAAAAAAACAAGATTTCAAGGAACGTTATAAATGCAACTGGAGAATTTTATGTTTCATAAGTGTCGTCATGACAACAACTTATATCAGTCGCTACCATGACGTCACTTGAATGACACGCAAGGCAAAAACGTGGGAGATGAGTTTTCGTTGTTGTATAAATTGATGCCATGGAGCGGTGCATGATGGTCTATGTGAGCCTTTTACTTTACCAGCACGGGCACGCTGTTCTCAATTCGACCAATCAAAAAAGCGACCCTTGAAAATCACCATGGTTACCAAAACAAGAACTCTGACAAGATTAAGTTATTCATAACAACGTTCTGTACAATGCACGACCTTATCATATCCGCCTGTGTGAGTGATTCGCAGTAGGGTGTCATACAGGACAATATGTTCAGTAGGCGTTTTGTATAAACATTCAATTTACCTCTCTCTCTATTAAATATAATATTAAAAATTTTAGCTTAAAGTAGGTTGCGCCTCAGGGACAGATACACGTTCTCTAACAACACTCATCTGGTCTACTGCTTGTGTGTGGGCTAACTTTGAAACTCTTGGAGCAAATAAAGTTTTGACCGTCAGGTTTTTGTGAAAATCCAAAAAAAAATTATTTTTCCCCACTCAGTTAACTCTGGGATGGCGGCCATTTTGAATTTCAAATGTCTGTAACTTTTCAGTAATTTGTTTCTAAAGAAGCAGGATTTTACATTGTGACCCTTGATTTTCATTCTTGATTTCGGAAGACAATGGTCTCAAGTTTCTTGTGGAGTATATTATTCATTTAAATTTCTATCGATACGAAATGTGGTGGAAACTGGAGCTCTCTGACACACGTCAAGACAAAATTGGGACAAAATACAGTTCGAGATATTATTATCAAATATTCAACCAATTTTTCGGCGTTTATTACAGTGCGTATTCCAAAAAGGGTCCTCTTTCAGTTTCCCGGCCACTTTATGAATCGATTAAGTTGGCTGAATTCACAAATCTTTTTGGAAGATTCGAGCGAAAATCTGAAGAAGACCCAGACGATAGGAGAGTTTGACGCAGCAATAGTCACGTTATGCAAATAATTGAGCCGCAACTATTCTCGACCTAGTGGGGGTTCATTTCTAGATCAGCAAAATTATCACCTATACTTTCATCTAAAATAAACGTTTTGTGACAAAAGTAAATAAAAGTTGGAAAATTTGTGACATGTCACACAACGGTGTTCTTTATTAAGGGTCTTGTAGCTACATATCGGATTTCGGGCCCGGGTAAAATACTTATTGTCTCGTGAATACGAAATTGGCGATCCCTTCCTGTAAACAATCCGGACATCCGAATGGTCAGTTTAGTCTGACTAGAGCCTTTTTAGATTAAAATGAGAAATTTAAATGGTTTTGAGTGAAATCGTGGAAATAGTAGACCTTCAAGTTGCTGGGGGGTTTTACGCTAATTGAAGAAACTACAGAGAGTTATTTCACAGGTCAACACAGAATCTGTTTAAGTTGTCCGTCCTTAGCCTAACTCAAGAGGGCTATTTGGTTCCCTCAAAATCAGCGGAAGGGGGGATAGCGTCTCTTGAAACCCCATTAACTTATGTCTACACCGGGCCTCTCTGTCAGGGCACACAGGGACACTTTTTCTTGAACGCGCTATACCGACACGTCATCACCTGTGACGTCACGGGTAACGTGACACTAAGTCCCGTGGCGCCCGGAGTTCGGCAGGTAAACCACTTGAAGTGTTCCACAGTGACAAAAGCGTTCATTCTGTACCTATTGTTTCCAAAGTGGAGAGGAATTAAAAACAGAAGTACAAAAAAAAGGCTCACAAAGGATGAGATTCTTATTGGCACAATTGTTACACACTAAAAATGTGCCAATCAAGATCAGCCAGGCTCAGAACAAACATAAACGATAGCTGTGCTCAAATGCTCTAACGATGTGAAGTGCTCTGGTCATCCAACTACGTACAACACAATCTGCAATTTTCTCCTCTCTACATTTTTTTGGCGGGAAAAGGTAAAGCGCATTTGCAAACGCCGTGTTTCGGCACACTGCGAAAAAGATCACATGGAATCAGGGTATGCAATGGCGAGTCAAACAAATCAAACTGTCCCTTTGCTACGGTCTGTCGGTGTATAGCTTTTTGGTTCACGGACTGACTCTAGAATCCTGACTCCAAAACTCCATTCCAGACCAGAATACACGCTAACAATAGGCGACAAAACACTAAGTTTGTATTTCAGTTTAAAATTGTCGCTGCGGAAGACATGAAAGAAGTCCTTAGCTGATACTTTCGCTACACTACCTATTAAGTACTGGTTCTTTTTTTTCTCTTTTCTGTTGACTAAGTGGAGCGAAGATCGCGCCTTTGTTTTGCCACTTTGGAAGAGCCCTGTTTGGCAAAATAAATTATAGTTGGACATCGGTATTCCGAAGCCATTGTTCTTCACTTACAGTCAGTAAAGATGGCGAGTAGTTGCAATAATGTAGGCAACGCTTTCTCTTTTCCGTTGCGACGAGATAGTAAAGTTCAAGCAAGGTAAGACCAATGAAATACGTTGATTTCTCTGACGTCATATCGTCTGCCGGTCTCCTGTGCCGGCGACCAATCTTAGAAAGAAAAAACGAACGAAATAAAAACGGCGCTCTTCCTTGGCAATTAACCTAACCAATCTTGAAGAGATGTTCGTACTGCTAACCAAACGACAGATACTGTGCATTGCCCATTGATGGCCCTCCTGGGAGGAAAATCACGTGATTTCCCTAAAAAAACTACAAAACTTTGATCTCTTCTCCGTCCGATTCAGCGCCATTAGCTATGTGCATCGCGTCTGACGAATCGTCAGGCAACGGGCTGGCACAGGGACTACTCGTAGGGCTGTCCAGCTCCTTGTCCGAATCTGAAAGGTCCTTTTTCTTGTCGTCTGCAACATCGCTCAAATCCGGATTGGGATTGGATTTGTTTGGCAGGGTAGATTCTCTGGATCCACCCGCGGACAAAAGTTCACGTTCTTTGGAATTCCGCCATTTCATTCTCCGATTCTGAAACCAAATTTTCACCTGGGATCGAGAAAGAACGAGAAAGCGCGCATGTGAGAAAATGCCTTCAAGATGTCGTTCAATAAAGCAACAACAAGTTGTGGTCGCACGGGAGGGGAATCAAAAGAAAAGATTTATCACAATTGATGAATGCATTCTTTTCACAAATGTATAGTCAAAACTATGATTGTAAAAGCGGATAATAATGGAATGTGATGGAATAAAGCCGAATGAATCGGCCTAGCAACTTCTGTCAAATCATACTATACCGGATTAAGGAAACAAGGCACAGATATACAAAATCGACCACACAAGGAAAGAGGAACAGCAAACCAGGGCTGGCCACACATGCACGAAACTACCAACACACTCATATTGTTCAAGCTTCTCTCTTTATTGTTAACTCCCCACTTCATAAACTATGGTCGTTTGAACTCAAGCAGATACACAACCGCACTTTGGGCGCGAGTCTACTGTTTGCACCAAAATGGCCGGGATGACTTTGGTATATTATCGCGTTTCTTCAGCAATATTGCTATATAGAAAGCATTACATGAAATCACTATGACGCCTAAATAGTATGCTAGTACGATGCAACACGATATTCTATTTGATAGAACCAACAGAGATTCTTCGTCGGCCGCACCGTTCTGGGCGAAACAGCATTCACCATTTGAAGTGGAGCAATCGGACCAACAGAGTTCCTGGGCAGAACTCAAGGCGACTTGAGGCAACTAGAGTCAAAATATAGGTCTATAATACGTTAAACATTGTACCTAGGATTTCTGTGCGAGTCAGCATTCGTAGGCTCACACCAGGATTGCGTCCGCCAACTTACAAGTTGAGACGGCGATATTGACGCTTAGTAGGCGTTGACAAACCGCCGATATAATTGTTGCAACCGACATTTTGCGCGACTCCAGTAAACGACAACACTGCACGGAATTCATGAATGAGGTTGGCGCCAAATTTGCAAAACGAACACCGGATAAAGTTTAACATGTTAGTAAGTCAGTGAGAGTTTTTTTGTACTATATTTTTGTGTTTTATGTCGACTTTGTAAGTCGGAAATTATGAAGAGCAAAGAAAATTCACCTCCGGTTGACATCACGAAAGAAACCGTGCGTTTTACCGGAAGAGGCGGGCAGAGATTGAATTCAAATTGTCTCGCATCATCCTCGCCCTTAATTCTCAAAATGTACTTGAATTGATGAAAAAGTGTTGCAAACTTATGGCGAAAATGTGGCGGTTAAAATTCGGGCTGGTAAAACTCACTGCTCGCACTTTGAATGTCGTCTATTGAAAAGAGGCTGTTGGATTTTCAATGGCAAACGTGATGATTTACTCACAATGTGGATAGAAGTGTAAAATCTGTCGCTTTTCTGTTTGGTTTTCAAAAAAGACAAACAAGATTATATGGGAAATTACACATCAGATTTTCGCCCTTTTCTTTCCTTTCTTTGCCTCAAGAGGAGAGCTCAGAGAATATACTGATAACATTGTCGTACATGGGAATTATCTAGCGTGGCGTTTTGGTTTTTTTATTGTCAGGAGGGCCTGTTGCATGAGCGTGGCTTATTGATCGTTGTCTGGGCAGAAACGCTCGATTGGAAATCCGATACAGGGTAAATCTGTGTAAAGCTTTCACGCACAATTCGATAACGGATACAGAATTATTTACTCGCGGTCTTATGGAAAAAAAGGCAAGTATTTTAGGTTGTTTGCGTGCGTGCTAGCCGCACGGCGTCACGGAAAGCATTCTGGTGCTGTACTGTACGCACCGTGAAAAAATATAAGGTCAACATACTCAGTTCACACGCGAATCGATAATTTTTTTGGGTCGATTAATAGCGATAACAAACTGATAATTAGCAGACATCACGTCTACACCCCAACGATCCGATAAAAATTTACAGTTATCGATTTTGATCGATTTTTTTTTCACAGAAAGTACGATACTAGAATCAAAATCCGATTTTTCTAGCACCTTTTTATTTTCCTTTAATTTGGTTGTTTTTATCGATTTGTACCGCCCGAGGCAACAGTTGAATAAATTAGAAGAAAATGAAATTTAAGCGCTGTTTAATGAGATCCAAGTTCTGGCAATAACAACCGGATCCCTGAAGTACCCGGATTGAGGTTTTCTTTTCTAGATGTCATTCGAATCGGAAATGTGCCAAGTCAAGGTGTATGTACACACGGGTTCAAGTTTGCACTTAGCGTCTTTATAGTCATTATCGACGTCTACATAAAATGGATACATATAAAGTCTGCAGATGATTGTAACAAATTTATAAATTTTTGATAAAAAATCTCCCTATGGCGGGAGTTTAAGAACCCGGATGGAAACACTTTTGTATGTATTTGGTTTCAGCAATGATTCGTTTCTTTGTAAATACTACGGAGTCTTGTCCACATCATACACTTGAATCATTGTAGGGTGGGTTTTTCTTACTTCTATATAAGATGACCAGAGAAAAGCAAATAAAATATCATATGTAACGATAAAAAATCAAAAACATCTTGTCGTCATCGATTTATGTTGATTTAAGTGTTCAAGCGTTTGGTTTCCGCTGGCAACAAACATGAAAACCCCAGTGAAGGATTGAGTTTAGGCTGTACTAAGCACCGATGTGTTTACTACTTTCAGAGCCTTGAGTTGAAAATAAATGTCAGTTTGCTTATCAAATGTTGATCTAACAAGCAATAACTATGTCATGGTTTTATTTTTTAAGTAAACTCACATTTTTACGGCGCGTCTCATAGAACGTTATCGTGACGGCTACAGGCACGGTTCGAAAACTTTGTGTCGAATTCATGCTAGCAAACGATTTTGGACTGCAGTGGCTGCAAAAGTTTCCCCTGCGAGAACACGTTTAAACAGTGGTGTTTTGAAGAGTAAATACGCAGGCGCAGGAAACGATCTCCTATTCTGAAAAAGTGGGTACCCACACGTCGCCAACTTGAAGGGATTTGTGTGGTTCTGATCGGTCCAGACAGCGGTCGGTAATAAGAGAATTATTAGGGGTTCTTCATTTCAAATTCATAATCTTTTCCAGGATGCACTTGTAGATTTTAAGACCACAAAAAAGCTTTTTACAACGCTCCGTTTTCTTATCCAAGCTTAAATGACATCAGTACTGGTTGCATGTTGCCAAGAGTAGGCAAGACTCGGTTCCCTGAAATAATTAGAAGACACGTATAAAATATGAAATTTACCTCAATTTTACATCAGAGTGTCAACTTAAGGTGACTTTCGGTCGATGAAAGTTTTCCTAAACATACGAGCAAAACTGATTTTATTTCTTCCCTTGACAATCATGGGCTTGAGATTCCATGATGGTTGCCTTTTGAAACTAATGAAGTACCCCTCTATATTTCTATGTTCTATGAAATCTCCCGTTCTCCTCCCCCGACCCCCTTCGAAAAATTCAAAGTGACTACCCGTTGGTCGCGTTGAATGTTTTGCCGCTCGCGTTAAATAAAGATCACAAAATTGGAGCTGTAACGCCACAGGAACTCATTAGATTCACACGATAGATCAATTAATAGAGATACTTGCAACACTTTCTAAAACAATTGTCACAGCTTGATAATAGACCTAGAGTCAAAGTTGACGCCCCTCGCTCACTCCATTCATGAAAGCTTGTTTCGCTTTGAAAACGACATGTGCGCTGCGCCTCCCGCACCGAGTTGCGCGAAGGAGGCCGTTTGGCCAACATTTCACTGTGTCGCCAAATTCAAGGCGAAGGACAGTCACTCGGCTCCGACTAGCAATCGGCAGGATATTGTGCACAACGTGTTCAATCATAGAATGTATATGTGGATGCAGTCATTTGTAGAGGCGCTGAAATTGTGCGGTCTTACGGAATTGTACTGGTAGTCTTTGCGGTTAGCGTTTCATTCGTGTTTCGGCATTCACGTCGAACCGAGACGCGTATGATGAAATCGACTCACTTTCTTAGCTCTTGTTCGTCTCTCTCAGATACCTCAATCTTGTTTCGAGCTTATCTCTCTCTCGTCCATTCACCTTTTTGTCCTATAATTATGTCTTTCTACAAAGTCCACACCTGTGCAAATGTGTCCGTATGAGTATATCTGCTCCTGGGTCTGCATATTCCACCCGTGTACTCCCTCAAACCGTGGCGGAGTTATAACTCACCTGCGAGTCTTTAAGCCCAAGCTTTGCCGCCAATTTCCTCCTGTCTGGCTTGCTGATATATTTCTGTTGTTGAAATTTCTTTTCGAGTCCCTTGCGCTGTGCGTCTGAAAACACCGCCCTCCGGAGCATCCCCCGGCGGGGCTTGCCCCTCGCTGTCGCCGGCCACGCATAGGTGCCTGGTACGGGAATCACAGTCGATGCTGGAACCGCCACGGATGGAGAGATGTGAGAGGGATAAAAAAGAAAGAGTGAGCTGAGAACAACAGATGTTAGACCCCCTTTTATAGAAACAAAACACTTCCATGTGGTT
Source organism: Ptychodera flava (assembly GCA_001465055.1). Classification (NCBI taxonomy): domain Eukaryota; kingdom Metazoa; phylum Hemichordata; class Enteropneusta; family Ptychoderidae; genus Ptychodera; species Ptychodera flava. The sequence continues at coordinate 233,515 of LD348224.1, forward strand.
AATAAGCGAATGTGAAGACCACTTCTCTTAAAATAGGCCCGTTAACCTTCCCGTTGTACTTTGTGTTTGGCAGTACAATCCGATTGGTTTTGTAAACTCGTCTTCGTGTGCATGGGCAGCGCTATGTGATGAATGAACAAAATTGGCACACCAATCTCGCTATAATGTGAACCTGAAAACCATAAAACCGGCCCAGTCACTTCTTGCATAGGCTGTGCAAATCAAATTAGGAAGCATGTATGATTAAAATTGCACGCTTCCAAGAGTCTATTACCGAGCAAGCTTCGATCAAACGGGCAATGGTGGCGAATTAAGGTAGTGCACACCGTGGCGTTGTACAGTGTGCGCGCGAAGAGACATACACACGCAGTTGTGGAGTTCAATATTGCACGCATTGTCAAACCTGCTCGCCGACGCACCCTTCTTGTTTCATCGAAGGGGGCAATGAAACTAGCGAAACCAGGACCAATCTTTTTGACCTGGTATGCGACTCCGGACTGACGTTTATCTGCGTAACTTCAGTTGTAGTAATTTTATCGGCATTTATATGTCAGTAATATGGAGGATAAAATACACTCCTCTGTGGAAGTAGGGATCGGGGTTTTCGTTGAACACGCGTGAACTAGTGAGAATTGAACTGTATGTGCCACCAGTCTTGCGGCTAATTAGTCAATACCATTTTACAACTGCCGCAGGATACACTGCCATTCACGTGCTATGTCTAGTATTTTAGCATGATCAAAAAGCGTAGCCCATGGACTATTATACGTCGGTCAAAGTCAGTTGTATACAATAAGCATTAGAACACATACGTATGTTTACACATGAATGGAGTGAGAGAGAGCGCGAGAGAGAGAGAGAGAGAGAGAGAGAGAACGACAGATTTTTACTAGAAAAACACGAGAAGAAACTGCGGAGCTGGTACATAGTTCGGATATCCAAAATGACGTCATTAGCAATTAACGCAATTGCTCCTCAAAGCTGGTTTAAAACATTTCCCATTTAATTGAATACCATTAACCATTTTATTAGGGAGGTAAGGACCCTCAGCACAAATCACTCGCCCCATAATTATGTACTAATCAATACGCCTAATCCGGAACTGGGTGTTCGTCTGTTACCAAGAACATATGGAAGTGACTGCTTCCGATGACGAATTGCCCGAAACGACTGTCGTTGGAGTCCGCGGTCGGGCTCGTCGATCGATGAAAATTTTAAGGGATTTGCAACCTCTCCTGTCCTTCGCCGAACGCGAAAGTGCTAGCGTACATTTTAAGGACGGACTGCTCACCAGTATGGGAGTAAAGTTATCCGCGAATCCGGTGGTACAAAATGTTTGCCTGACAACGTCTGTATATGTTCTTTTATCTTAGAATGGTATTTCTATTAAAATATTCGAGCTTTTTACACACTTCTCGTCATTGTGGTCTTTCAAAAATGATAAACAGACGGACCTGGAAATATCTTTTTTTTTTTTGTAAATTTGAAACATATACACGCATGCGCCAAGGCTTTGCAAACAAGGGTTGACGATGTTATCGATACGACTTTGTGCGATCGCTTCACGAAAACAATCACTTGCACCATCAGACCATGTGAGTAAACACTGAAAATTTAGCAATTCGTGTATGTGTAGGGCTTTTGCCATTACGCATTATACAGAGTGTTTCGCAGAATTCAGTTTAATTCTGTAAAAATGCTTAAATTTCACCATACGATGACTCAAATTAAAGTGGCTTTATTGCTGTATTTTATTTTTATTTTTATTCTACTATTCTAAATGTATATATTTCAGCGTCTAGATTTAATCAAACAGGTTTTAGTTCCATGGTTGCAATAAAGAGAACGTCTGATATGTTGACATTTTGAACGAAAACATTGAGCGAATTTGCATTAGGAAAATTGGAACGTCGAAGGTAGACTTTAGAGGGATCTTAGTGCTTGTGGTAACATTGGAAATGGGTTTTGAAATTTCCAGGTTGTTTTTATCATTAAACTGTAAGATTACTTTACGTCGATAATACCTACTTCATAACAATGATTATTGCTGTAATAACAATAATATATGACGATTATAATTATGTTTATTGTCACGACGGTAATCCCATAATGGCAACGGCCTGTAAACACTGCGCCGCTGCAGCAGCCGTTACAAGCCCGGAAACGCTACCTCGCTGTGGTACCAGACCTCGCACGAGCAAACAAATAGATTTCAGTGCAGTTGCGCTGTGGCATGAATGTGTTTGTATTACCCGCGTTGCGCGCCGTGACGAACGCTTGCGACGTTAGTCGTCCGTGTCTAATTTAAGTTGACGGAAATCTCGAGTTTTTAGGCAAAAAATTTCATCTATGACGTAGAATTTTCAGCAGGATATAACAAAAATATATGAAAATCTCCTTTCTCCTCAAACGAGTAGAACTGTTAGAATTTTCCCAATACTTGTGGAAAATATTTCATCTAATTTTGGCGGGAAACTTATAACCATGAAAGCTGTAAATCGGACTGAGACGAAGAAAGCGCAGCCTCGATATCAATGAGGGTAGGGGCTGATCGACCCAACTTATTTTGACCTCTTCCATGGTTTTCGCACCTCTATGGTGATTTCCATATTTCACATACAAACTTGAGGCATCGTCACCGAGTATTTCGACACACTTCAGAAACATATTTCGAGTTTCAGACCAAGCGGTTAGAAGCTCAATGGCTGAACCTTATTAAAAGGAGACTGTGTGGATAGCCTGTATCACTGATAGGCACTGTTTTCATGAAACAACACGCTGCTCTGTTCATTAGGATTCCGCTCTCTGACAGATGGTACGCGTTCACAATCGCTAAGCCTCCTCAGGTTGAACTTCACTGTTGCTATAGTTACCAGTATGGTGAAGACTAACTTCAGGGGACATTGTGGTGTTTTACTGTCTTAATTAAACCACGAAATGAGTTGCTGGTTTTTCGTCGAATTGGGTCAAGTGAAGATGGTTTTGTCTTTGCCACGATTATGTAGTTAAGGAGAGACGTTTTTCAAAACTGATACCATTAAAATATGTCCAAGAATTGTAACTCCTTGGTGGATGGAGGGGTCTCCGAAAAGAATGACCTATGAGAATTGATCTGACCGAGATCTGTTTACCTACATCTTCTACGTGCACGCCATTGGCCCGGATAGCAGAATGCATTTCATTAACAGATCGAAGGGTGTGCACGCTTAAATTGAACGAACATGCAGCCACCGTTTTCTTCTTTCCACTGATTCTACCACACATTGCGAGGGTAACGAAAAATAAACATGGTCTGAACTTGACCAATGCTGGAGATGAATCTCCCAGCGCTGAGGTAGGAAGCAGAGCTGGACACTGACGTGACATATTGGGTAGTACATCGGCTTTCACCAGTGCGGCCGGCTGACTCGCATTCGTTTGAAATCATTCAAGGCCGGGTTGATTGTCTAGGGGACAAATAGAACTAAAGAAACTTCAGTGACTCGGATAGTTGCAAGAAAAAAAGGGGCGACACAGTCATTTGAGTCTATAGCAAAGACAGGCAGCTTCTGAATGCCGCGCTGGGACGAACGTACATTGACATGCGGACAAAAACCACCGCACGGCCAAGTCACGTTGAAGAGCGGGCAGACAGCGCGCTGAGCAGACCGTTCATACGACACACAATTGGCGGTAATTACCGCAACATTGACCGCTGCTCAATCACCGCCTATCGTCTTTTTAATGGAGGTTGCGAATTATCCAGAGAAAACCAAAAATTACGGACATGGCCTTGACTAATTAAACAAACGCTATTCGTTGTGTCTATGTTTCTCTGTAAAACGCGATGAATTCAATGGCCCCGGCCGTCTTTCAGCACCTACCAACGTGGACACAGTCCTTGTCACGCACGCGTAGCGTCAATTGTCGGAAAATCTAATTATGTCAAATTAAATACGCTGAATGTGCACAGATTCCCCTCTTCGTGTTCTTACACAACCTTGCGGTAATTTTGAAAGTGTTCCTGAGTGCCAATTAGCGGTAATTTGTAACCGCTTTCTGCATACATTTGAGAGACCAAAGCTATCGTTTAAAAAAACAAGACTTCGGCGCACTTTCTGACGTGGTCTTCGAGATTCTCCCGGGCATTAAATGATCCCTTCCCCGCTGCGAAAATGACTCCCGATTCGGAGATAGTCCCGATGGTTGCCCGCGCACTGACAACTCGATAGAGTTTCTCATCTGGTTTTCTTAACCAATAACTCTGCAACCGAACACAGATACTGATTTAACAATAAGATTCTGATGTGTCAAAAATTGAAAATATTTTATTCCTTGAGTGGCTTGACGTATTTTCTGATGTACTTGCGGTGTGCGAGGAAAACAATTCTTGAAGTGAGTAGATAGCGACAGTGTACTTTTGCGGCCATCGCTCCATACCGTCCTGTGTTTTGTGCTTGTAACTGGGGCAAATAGGGCACGCTTCAACATGTTTTTGACCCCATATCGTACGTCTGCTGTTGCCAAAAAAATCCGAAATTCCCCTACGAAATTATAGATTGACGTCTGGTATACGAATACAACCGTTACTCAATTGGAAAAATGTGATTGTCAATAGCTGAAAATATCACAGACGATTGATAGCGTCTACTCTGGTCTATTGTCGCCGGCCACTATTCTGACAACATAGCTCAAAACTTCTTTAGATAAACTGAATCTATTTTTCTAACCTTGTCAGCTGTATATGAAAATGTGTCTTTTGACTTTTCTTCCCCAGAAAAAGCAGGTAATATTAAACATCCGGGAACTCTGTGTCTATTTGAAGATTTCCTTACAACCGCAAAGCATTTCAATACCTGGGGTCGACTTCAAACAACCATGACTCCGTTCACCGCCTGCCATCATACGCAACAACATAAGCAACAACTTTCCAGCTGCAAGCACACTTGTTCTAGTATATTCGATCACTGCATTTTTGTCCACTGAGAGGTTTGTCAAATTTAACGAATTTTGGTCGCTACCAGATTTGTGTTTAACATGTTTGAAGGGCTGTGTTTCTCCTTACAAGTTCTAAACGTAGACGGGTTGCTCCTTACAGCTCTGCGGCCCAGTGTGCTGCAACTTGAAGTTAGCCCGCATGAACCGCACAGCCAAGGTGGGCACGCCCTCTCCAGCCACGTTAGACGTAGCGACCAGCAGATGCCATATTACTATTACTGTAGTCTAGAAACACACTTTATGAAAATTGTGGCAATGTTGCACGCATATTGTTAATTGCGTCTGTGATCACAACTGACTACAGTCTGTATCATTATTATGAAGCAATAATTGCCTTTTTGAAGGGTATCTTACAATGCATAGTCGTTTGTGTTGAAAGCTCAGACTACAATAATGTCAATCAAAGTGGATTGATGTAAAACACTACTTGATGATTGATAAACACGTGTTCTAGGAATGCACAGTTATTCAACTTTGGCATGTAATTCCACAGCCGTGTTTACATCCCCCTGTTTATCTCTATAGTCTGCCTGTCTGTCACAGTATCGACTCCGCTGGACGACGACGAAGCTGCACTCCCCTAAAAGCTCCGCAGACGCGAGAGCGACGACGTGTTTGCCGGTTAAAATCCTGATTTGATTAATTTGTTTCGATAGATAAGACGATTACTGTATTCCAATATTAAAGGGTTTGCTTTGTTCACAAAGAACGATTTGATTGTACAAAGAACGATTTGATTGTATTGTGATGTGTCTAGAATGTGCAGTCCGTGTGACTGGATAACCTGTGTTGAAAGGTGTCTTGTTCGGGGATGGGGTTGGGGGGTTGGGATGGGGGTTACATCGCCGCATGTAGATGGACAGTCATAAATTCCCACACTCACTAAGTCACAGGTAGATAAAATGGTACAAACACTAACAGAAAACTGATGGTAGAGAAAACTGTACCAATCAGGACTGGATGATATATTGAGAGGGTACTCCGTGTATTCCAGGTGATCGAGAGAGAGAGAGAAAGAGAGAGAGAGAGAGAGAGAGAGAGAGAGAGAGAGAGAGAGAGAGAGAGAGAGAGAGAGATAAAGAGAGAGAGAGAGAGGGGGAGAGACAGACAGACAGACAGACAGAGACAGACAGACAGAGACAGAGAGACAGAGACAGACAGAGACAGAGGCAGACAGAGACAGACACAGACAGAGACAGACAAACTGATGCAGCAGAGACGTACCGATAGAGTGGGAGTAAGGGACGTTAAAAGGATATAGAGAGACATAGGTATAGGGACACCGTGACAAGCAGACAAAACAGGGACAGAGAAAAGCACACAGGGACAAGTAATGACAGAAAGAGCCAGACAGAGACACACAGGACAGACATAGAGGGGCAGACATACTCTCAGTTGGAAAATATTTTACTTAACTGTGGAGAGAGGATTATTAGTTATGTGTTAACTAACAATTAATGAAATTTAGGAGAAAGATTACATCGTTGACGCATTTCTATACAAGCGAGTATACGCAAGAGTCTATACTTCTACTGTGTACCGAGTTAAGGAATTCCATAAACGACGCGATTACTTTTGTTTATTGAGCCAGCCCAGGAAGCGAAAAAATATGACTCAAAGACCATGTTGGGGAAAAAATTAATAAAGGGTATTAAAAATATCCTGAAATAATTTCTGATTAAAACGCTTGTAATGGTAATATTTTTATTGGTGTTTAAACTAAAAAGCATGGTCTCACAGCTGTGGCTACCGGCTTCGCACGCGTTGGTCACGCGCGTGTGTGTTATGGTTGCCTCGATGGGGACTAAATGAGGCAGGCCATGCGTGGGGTTAATTATGCCAGAGATTCTATCACAATATGGTTTGGCGATTACGCCGTTATTATTGTATATATATCGTTATCGAGTAATAATACATCCATCCAATAGGATGCACCATATTGTGCGCAACGATAACAAAAATTTGTATTCATGTTCGTTCAAATAATTGTTAATCTGCTGCCTGTTGGTTTCAACATCTGACCTTGTGTAGTCTCGATGACAAATAAAGAAACTCCCCAGTACCGTATGTGTTTATTTGTACCGTTTGAAAATCACTCAATTACTAAATGAGTTTATCATCTGTTTTCATTCATTTTCTCCGGAATTATTGGGAAATGAATGCATTATTTCCTTCCGCTTCATAAAACCTAACACATTTTGACATGTGATGACAACAAATCGCACTGTAGTATTATTGGAATGTAACAATACTCCCAGTCCGTGCGTCCAGTAGAGATTGTCTCGGAAAGTCGAAACGTATGGCCATTGCATGCGGAAGTCAAAATATCTTTATCTTGTTTTCTCGTTAATCTCGCTCGTCGCCACCATAAATTTTTATGACTTTTTTGGTGTATGATTAGAAAACAGTAATTAGGATGAATGTTTTGACTATAGTGTAACTTGTTGTTACACTTCTTTCTGTATTCTCGGTGTGGGGTAACATAGGATTTGAAAACGGGGGCTGGGGGAGCTGCCCGTACCAATTATCATCATTGTCGCTGAAATCTGGAAATTATAGGCTTTACGGTAAGTATGACTACAGCACTGAATTCAGTTTCCTTGCTAAGTAATTTGCTAACATTTTCACATTAGCCTCCACTGGTTTGTGCGTCAACTAGGAGAGATCTTTGACCCGGCAAGTTCTATTTTTTTTTCAATTCGGCGAATCCCCCTCAGAAAGCTTGGAGTGTGATAGCGCCCTCACACGCCATCAAGACGAGCAACGGGTAGCTGGGTGTGGGGACATACGAACTCCGTAACGCTTATCCCACGATCACGGTCAGCTATTACTGAACAGGTTAAAAGTGATCGAAACCATTTACGAAGCAGAGGAAGATATTTTTCCGTGTCTCTAAAATAAAAGAATCTCGCAAATTACGTCATAGCGAAGAAACCCGGGAAAAAATGGCACGTCACATCGCGCAGGCGAGACGTCGCACCGAAATAAACAACAACCAAATGGGAGATGTCATGTTTGGAGTGTACACGGGGGGAAACCTTATATGGCGTGAGTAGTGAATAGCAACACGGAACGGGACGACAGAAAACACGATTCATTACCTGGGAAGTACGGGCCTCTAGTCAACGGTTGTAACGGTGAATCGTAGAACGGCCTCGGTATGCTTGGCACTGGTTTCGGCGCGTACGTACTGAAGGCACTCGTGCATGCTCCTGTGTGGGGGAAAATAACATAACAAAAACTTGTGAAATCACGAATGAATACTGAAAAAGAAAGTTAGTAATAAAGTCATAAATACAAAAATGATAAAACAGACTTTGCACAGAGTCCGTGTGAACGGATGAAAATTTATGAACGCTGAATTTTTTTTCCTATGGACATCAGGAAAATTGAACAAATGTTTCAATAATAATTCGGAGAAAAACATGCATTCGGCAAAACGTGACTAAATTATTTGACTAAATTCTCTAATTTGGCATATCCACTCTTTGTAAGGTTCCTAAATCAATCAGGTCACGCTAGGAGTAGCTCATATTTGTACCAGAAGCAATAAACCGTTTTAAAAGCTCTTAATTGTTGTTTGTAAAGCGGGCCGCGCCGAGCAAATCGGAAGACGGTGTTGAAAACCATACAGTAGCCTCTCAGCGCAGTGTTTGTAGAAGGCATTAACGGAAATCCGCAAAATGTTTATCTACAGTTGACAATTAGTGAAGACACACATTAAACCGAGTGGAGGATTTCTCATTTGTGGTGAATGGAGTGAGGGGATACCTTGGTGACGATGGACTGATTTCATTGGAAGCATCAAACACTGTAATTCGGCTATTATCTGAATAATGAGCGTCACCTGTTTCATTCATAGCCCAGTCATAAAATCAAATGAAACTAAATGAAATTAACATCATTCAATAGAAACAAACATGGGTGCACGGAAAGAGTTTCATGCATGTGTGTGTTTTCGCGTCTCACCTGTGGACGTCGTGGCGGACGACAGAATTGCGTTCACTCCGAATTTCAAATACGTTCCCGTTGTTTCCGCCGCCGTTGTGGAGACAGCCGTCGACGTGCACGTCCTGCAATCCGAGTTCATGCAAAGCGTAGGGACGGTGGTTGCGGACTGGGTCGTCGGCAACGGCCTCGCTATGCCGCAGCAATTCGGGGCGCTATTCCGGAGCAAGTTTTCGACATAGAACGAGGTGCTGGCTGAGGTCGGCGGAGGCTGGGCAGCAGGAGGCCGGAAAACGTTCTGGTACACCGGCGAAGGTGCCAGCACGTTGTGGAACATCGCGAGCCGCTGATTCAGAGAGAAACAAAAACAAAACAAAAAAACAACAGCACACTTGGTCTGGGTCCCTCAATTTCCTGTAGTAACCACGATTCAAAATTAGGCACGTTGCATAGGGGAATACTCCCTCCACGATTGTTTTAACACATCCACCGTTGTAACTTCGAACGGGTCATCCACTGAATGCAAGTGGTTCCAACACTGTGTTTACCTTCCACCGCGATACCGCTTATTAACAGTATAGCGTTACAGGTGCTATCTCCACGTCACTTTGATTGACAGCCAGAAGTGGGCGTGGCATTCGCCGAGGCCAATTCATTGACAGCGCGGCTCACCGATAGCCCTCTGCGAACAAGACCGAAAATAAAGGCGGGCGTTAATTTCTCACCGAACAAATTGGCTCGTGTCTCGGTTTATGTCCTGGACAGGGAGAACGCCCCCTTTCTATGCGGCGGCTAGCAGAGTAGCTTTCCAATCTGCCACAGAAAGAGTGGCCTCATTAAATTGACAATTTTAATAAAAGACGAAAAGTTTGAACGTCTATGAATCGAGTACTTCAAAACAAAAACCAAACATCCAATGAACGTCGGGCAATGAATGCCATCAGAGGACGGGAAAACACGGCTCTTCAAACGGAAAGAAATCATATTCTCGCTGTCATGAATTTTATTAGACCCCGCTCTATACACACCGCAATCGACTGAGTTTTGTACCAGTATTATAAAATAAAATTAATGAACAATATCAAATGATCGCTTTTGCCATAAAAATCACACAATCCTTTGGTTAAAAAAGGGAAAAATCCTTTTGTCAATCGAATCTGTTTTTATATAGCTAATAACATGCCCAATTGGTGATTGCTTGGACAATAAAACAGGCGAAATTGTCGTTAACAATGGACTCCGGTGGCGAAACATTATCAAGGGGTTTTTCTCCTTGCACGTGAAGAGCCCGTCGTAGAAAACTGCCGATGTCGCCGGTGGACTGCTGAGGTAGCCAGCGTCGTGCCGGTTACACACATGCATACATACATACATACATACATACATACATACATACATACATACATAGTCACAACTTTCAAGATATAGACAGACCCGATTTCAATGAAGACAGGCTTGGAAAATTAACATTACCCCACATTACGAAATTAACGAAATTATAAAGGCTGTAAAAGTCAAGCTTGTGAACCAAGATTGGTCAATATTCTTAAGTAGCGTTTGCTCACTAGAAGATATTGAGACGTACAGGTTCAATGTCATTTCTGGCTTAAAATGAAAAATCAACCAGAAAATTCAAGTCTCTTACCATGCAAAATGCAGAACACACCCTTTTTCACGCCCACTCGAAATTCACACTCTCTCAGAAAGTCGCAACAATATCCCGGTGATATTGTGTGACGGCTTGTCCAAGTTGCACTCACGCCATTGTGGTCTTT
>LD348224.1:250953-288776 GCA_001465055.1 Ptychodera flava
CTCGTCTCAGTATGTTTTTGCCGGAGTAAATTTTTAATCACTCAGACCAGATGGGAGAAATAAGCAGGCACTTGTCCTTTGGTTGTGCCCAAATCTGAATAACACGCACGGCCATCTTTTACCCGATTTATTATTTCAGGCTGCAATAGACCAAGAAAATTAATGATTCCATTTAAAACTAATGCCTAGTTGCCAAACGTGATTTCCACCTCCCCTGAATCGAAATAAAATACTGGATGGCTGTGGAGAACAACCCTTGTTTTGAAGTCGCGATGCTTCCTAAAATGTATAAAAGCCCTGTTAATCTATGGCGGCCACGGAGCTTTGTATTCCTGGCGTAATCGAGATCTGCTGTGGTGACGACTTCTATTGACAACCGCAACCTATATATCCTATTGGTGTTAGCGATTTTATCGTCGGGGCAGGGGGATAAATAACACATACGCCCTCGCAAAATACAATGAAAGGCCAGGATTTTCGATGAGTTGTTGCGATATTTTCTCCGCTTGGTTCCCCTCATCGACTTCAGCTGGGGGGACCAGAATTCCAAACAAGATCGTCTGTGTGTTTAGGGAAAGGTCTCACGCGGTATAGACGCTGGCTAGAACGATCTGATGATGGGTAAAGTAGGCATGGCAAGGTAGATCTTTCTGTAAAGGGGATCTCTCGTTCGCGTGCAAACACGGGACGCACGTCACAAACCGTCCTGTTTGCCCCGTCAACATTTATCATAACTGCCTAATCGGCTCAAATATTACCATAAGTTCTAATGTAGGCCTCTAAGACCCCTGGGGAAGCGCTCGGTAGAAAACAAACGCGATTTAGCTTCGCTTTATACATTTTGGAAACCATAGAGCCGAGAAACCGTTCTCTGCGTGTAGCTCATTACACATGTGACTGATTTGTTGTCTTGCACCTGTCGATGCGAGACCGTAGACAGCGTCTAGTTCTTGGCTTTACCCTGCAACCATCTTCCTCTTGGTGCCGACCATACCGCACCACCTGGTTACCTCGGGTAGTGTTTAGAGCCCACAAGCCCTCTTTTTCTTGTGCATGTGTTTTTTACGACGTTGGAATTTAATCGTGCGTTTGGGTTGTGGCTTAGTCTCTTCAAGTAGTAGTAGTAGTAGTAGTAGTAGTAGTAGTACTAGAGAGAGAGAGAGAGAGAGAGAGATGGGGGAAGAAGAAGAAAAGAGAGAGAGTGGGAGAGAGAGGAAAAATGAATACAAGAGAAGCAAATGATCTAGGACGGACCGTGCCCAGTTTATGCAATATTGCCGCTCTACATGCTCCAATACCAGGAATGAATGTTTTATAATATAACACCACATCTGCTTCCAAGGGATCTTTTGAAAATTAAAGTGATTAAAGGAGGGAAGTACGCTTGGCTTATTCCCGACTTTGTGAGAAGCTGAGCTTCGTCGTCACTGAGGACCCGGTATATGTTGCACTTCGGTCGATGTGATTGGCTAAAATTGGTGATGACGTATTGCACAAGAGGGTAGATGAAAAGAACACAACACGCAGGGACATTTTTTTCTTGAAGGCGTGGCATGCTCAAACCAATGGAAAAAAATTGTTCCCAGAAAAAAGTAACGTGTACATGACAAATCTGACAGCTGGCCTCTTTTTTCCGGCCCTTTGTATCATGCTGATTTCATCTTTACATAATTGGTCAAAAGAGCGATAATCGGGCAAAAATTTCCTTGGCAACCGAATGAAACCCCCCCTAGCAACAGATTCGAACTCCGGGGGACAGAGACTGACACGCGAAAGTGAAGTTTGTGAGGCCGCCATCGCGACTACTGTTCTTTGTATAACAGGTGCATTCAGGGGTTGTAGGTAGGTCTGGGAAGCATAATTTTGAAAAAAAACTAAAACAAGACTTTTCAAAACGTACATTCGTCTGAAATTTTGTCCATTTTAACTTTTTGAAGATCATATCATTAAAAAACACAATCTAAACAACCTGTAGCCTTTAAACTTTTTCAGGCATATAAGGTTATATTGTAAGTTTGTCTCCTTACGTTTCAAATATCAAAGCTGTGTATTGTATTGGGTTTTTCTAGGGTATATGTTGTAGGCCTATCCTTTGAAATTAAAATCTCCAGTGTTGACAGAGAAACAACTTTTGGGCCGCTTCATGGAAACGATCGGTCACGTCCCTGAACACAGGCTCTTCGATCGTATGGGCGAGGGGGAAAGCGCGGGTGCGGGGAAGAGAATCGAGCGACAGGCGACGCGTACCGTCTCTTGTTTGGGGCGCAGATCGGGCACGATTTAGAGCGCTCATATTGGCTACAACCACACACGTCTAAGATACCCTCTCCACGTGCGTGGCCGACAAACAAACAGACGGTCTGCACGAAGGGGAATAAGAAAGGAAGCAAAAAAAACGCCGACTCTGCCGTGGGGTTCCCACATGAGCCGATCCTACATCACAGAGAGCCACATCTCCAACTTTGATCGAAAGCCCTGCCATCTATTGCTCTATCAATTATATCTGGCAAAGCCTGTAACATGTTTCCTACTTTCTGATTTATAAGTCTGCGAAAAAAAATATCATTTCACATGAGCGTAAGCTCCAACCAACTCATACATTCTATATTCTTTCGACATGTTGGTCTTGTCCCCTAGCTCTGCACCTGCGTGTTAGCCACAATTGTTTCATAGCATGAATGGAGCTACTTTTATGCATTTTATTTGTATATTCCACAAAAGAAAAACTCAGTTAGCATTACAATTTAGTCGGGGAAAATGTAATTACGTCTATTTAATGTTTTAAGGCGGATGAAATCGCTCAAATGTGCCCTGCGTTTGGGCGAACATGCGGGCTTGAGAATTGTTATTCAGATGCCCTAACAACTGCATAGTGTAAAAATACCATGCCCAAGTCTTTGTCAGGAGTTCTAGTTGTTATTTATATGTTTTAAAGACTTCATTTAGCACAGACAGCTGCTTTTTCTCGTTTATAGGACAGGAACAAAACCAGAGGTTCTGACTGCAGCCGCCAAAAACCGATCAAGGAGACAAATCAAAAAGGTTTCAATCGTTCGCAGGGCAGCTGCAGCGTCTCGCCGATAAAAGCCCCTATATGGGACGATATGAGGACTAAACGAACTGAAATATAACGTAGGCTCCGTTTCATTGAAACCATAAAAGGGAACAACACGTGCGGCAACCAGCTAGGCTTGCATGGGACGGCGAACCGCCAGACTCCAGACCGGAGCCCAGCATACATATGCAAAAGTGCTTATAAAGTTCTGATAAGCCTAATCAGGCCCCTAATTTTGGCAGCAAACCGTGCGCTATGAAAAGTTATTACAACTTTCGGCACTTTTAGCTTCATACAGTGCGCGCGTTGGCTGAGCAAGCGCGAGTTTTGGAAAAAATCGCGAAATTTTGACAGCCGAAAAACGCGCGAAGACGGCCCAGTCAATGTAAAGCGCTTTCAAACAAAGCCCCAAAAAGCCGGTGAAAGCCGTCTTTTCAGGGATGAGGTGGCTTTTACTAGGTTGTAATATATATTGGGTAGAGATACAGCACGAAGCGCCACGCGAAAAACGTGTTTGTTGTTTGGATTATGGGGCAAAAGTTTGTGTCGCGTCAAACTTTTTTCCAGCGCTCTTTTTTGCGCTCAAAGAGTGCGCAAACTCAGTTCAATTACCTATTATATGCACAGCGTCGTAAGATAATAGAATGCCTTTGTTAAACGTGGACTGAGTGGAACTACGTTGCATTGTGGCAAGTTGGACCCTAAGCCATGTTGTGGGCTCTTTAAAGAGACTCGTCGGTTTTCTCTTGTGATCGGTGCGGGAAACACACAACTTTTGCGCCCAAGAAAAATTAATTTTTCAGGAAAAATAAATATTTTCCATAGACTAGAATGCCGGACAAAGGCCAAGGCGACTTTTCTGCGAGTATACGGCGCAACCCGGTCGCTGTTTCGGCCAACATGAAAAGTTTCACCGTTACCACAGGACTCAATAGAGCGTCGAATTGCTTCGTTTTAACTGAGGGAAAGTTCTATTTCCAGTCAAAATTTTACTGTAAAGCTAGTCAACAGTTTTAAATTAAAGAGCAGCGACTATTTCGTCTGTGAAAATGGCTTTTTTCCAGCTCTGTATCGCATCAAGCCATACATCGGGCCGACGCAACGGGCCCACTCAGGGGAGAAAATTAGCACTCGGGGAGTCCTTTTCTAGGTTCGGCTATTACGCGGACACATGATGTGGAACCGTCATATCCATTCCTTATATGGCCCTTAATTACCACCCGTAATTATCAGAGTTTTTAACTCAATACGGTACGTGACCCCAAACAAATTTTGTCAAAAGCGAGAAAATCTGGAAAACGGCGTTGTCGTCTCAACCATCACAAATAATGCTGGAAGTGAGAGGAGACTCCCAGTCCACGGCTTTCGCCTCAGATTTCATATAAATCAAAAAACAATAAGATATTTTTCAAATAGGATACATTTGCGGCCTCGGGGTCTAAAAAGGAAGCATAATGGTTACAAATTAAGAGCCGCAAAACAATATCTGCAGCGTCGTAATTGGGGCGCACATGGTTGTTCATAAGTCCCTATTTGGTTGGCCAGGCACTCTGAACGTGGGGCTGATCAGATACTAATAACTCATTGGAAAAGTGGACCGGATCATGGAAGCAGACAAAAAAAGAACAAAGGCCCCCTCTTCTGTTTTGTTGTAACTCTGTCGTTATCGAGAACCCATGGCTAGCCAAAACAAATGTTAAAAATTTATTCTCTGCCTTAGCTCCCATCTGCCGCGCAAATTCGTCCCCGGTTCGCGACTACGCCTCGTTGGGTCTCGTTTGGTGATTCGGGAGACGCAGAGAGAGAGGTTGAAAAAAAAAGGCGACGCAATCTTAGGAAGAAGTTAACCCGAGCTAGCGGCTCTATTTAGGCATTTGCCACGCCGTACAGTCAAGAACAAGGCGGGAATCCTATTTCAGAAGTTCGGGCAGAAACCGATTTTGGCACATATTAGCTAGATGGCGCATAAAATCGGGTGACTTGAGCGCGCTTTGTTCAACTTTTTAATACACAAACGATTTTAGCGAGAAGTTGTCGGTATTGAGTATTAAAGAAATCCATCTCTAAGTTCGCCAGACGTTCAATATAGAAACCAGCGTAAAAATGTTCTCAGAAGACCTGTCGTTACATAGGACTTTTTATCATATCTTCCGAATCGACTTCTACGCAAGTTCACACACAAAAGAAATTGCTCTCTCAAGACTTGGCAGTTTCAGTTTCGCGATAATCAACAGAAGTTAGATTAGCAGGTAAAATGCTGTTTTACTGCGCCATACCATTCGCAAAATATCCACTAAATAGGTGCTTCAAGATATTACAGTAACCGCCATTTTTAAAAGACCACAAAATAGCACTTCCTTATTGTGAGATGCGTTCAGCAAAACAAACAAACCGATTCTAGTGTCATTCACCGCCGGTCGGTTCATTGTCAGCCATGTTTTGAGACCGGATCTCATTGCTGACCGTTGTTAGGTTGTGTCTCAACCGCTCAAATCATGCTTGTTACCACGATAGTCTACAAGACAAGCCGCCATAATGTTGGTATATATGTTAGAACGAGCGAAGAAACTACTCTTAATTTTAAGCATCTGGTGTTTCAATGGCGCAGAATTGGAGTCAAGCCCGTTAAAATCGATGCCTCCCACTTGGTCCCGTCTAGATGAGGCGCCATCATAAAGTTGCAGCATATAAATGCAAGCTTGCTTCATAAATTATAACGGCCATCTTTGTCAGTTCTCTCTTTTTTAGACAGATACAGGCCCACGGGAGATGGGGGGAGAGAGAGGGAGGAACTCACAGGCGTAAACAGACTGTTAGACAAGGAAACGTCGACAAGAAACAGATTGGCGGGCGCTTTGAGGACAGTTGGAAAGCCAGAGGAGAAAGGCATAGGGACATACAGGTATGGACGGACACTGAGAGACAAAGGGAAGTAGACACCACGGGGAAGTTATATCTCGCGAGAGTGGACTCTTTGCCCATTCGCGAGGCACATCCACGCGTTTTGAGCAATAAAATCCATGGAATTTATACTATCAGTGATGTGGTTTTGACACGAAAGTGATAAACTTGAAATTTGCACGTCTGCTGGTCGTTTTCGATCTCTATATTTCCGCCAACGACAATTCCTGTCAGGCAGAGGGCCGGAGCAAGCTTAACTGCCTTCAAGCTAGTCACAGGTAAACCCCGCCAAGGCTTTCGAGCTAACTAATCTAGCGCCAATAGAACGACGAAATGTATACACGTCGTTTTTTTTAAAAACTTACTCGTACTTGTCTTTCAACCTCAACGACCCTTTGAACTTTCAGAGTACGCTACGAAATGCGATCTGATCTCCAACCCGCGACGAAGTCTACACTCTGTACAGAGAATTTCTGATACGGGCGTGCTTTTGCCGAATTGTGGCCTGAGAGAAGCCAACAGACTCTCGCTTAAACGAAGATGCGAAGTTAATGCACTCCGGCCCCTTTCGACCTATCAGCGATTGCCATTGCCGTCCACATACGTAACCAAGGAAACCGTTTGCATCGGCCAGCAATTGGCATGAAAGAAGGGATTGTTCGTGAGTCAAAAGTCGATTTTATAAAACGAATCTGGACGACTCAAATGAACATGAAGGTAAAGTTACACGCAACGTTGTAACCATGGAGATATCAAAACTTGCCCGACTCTTTCTGCGGGCCACTTTTGTAGTTGGCGGTCTGCCTGGTAACTTTTGAATTCACCCTTCCCCAAGTCTCAAACACGTGGGCAGAAATTGTGACAAAACCTAAGCGGGCACTGTCAAAACTTTCCACGGCACGCTTTGTTTGAGAAGTCTTTCCTAGAGAAGAAACAAGTCGATTTATAATTTTATTCCAGATAAAATTTGCCTACTAGTAAGCTAACGGAAGGTCGGCTGTAGCATGGAGGGTAAAAACGACCCCATGGTTATAGGGAACGACCTTACGACACTGTACTGTTTGCTTAAAACTCTGTTTGAGTTCGACTGCTCTTTCCGATTGCACGTTCAGAGAGGGAGAAGGAGAGAGGGACAGAGACCTACAGACACAGGGACACATATACGAGGAGATAGATGAAGTGTTGGACAGAGACTGACAGGCGAACAGAGAGAGACAAAGTTCGATATGATCTTGAGACAGCGTATAACTGAAAATGCCTGATGAATAAACGCACATGTATAGCAAGAGACAGTGGGAATAATATACACGGGATAAAGGGGCTAAAGCATTGAACTTGGCCGAGGTGGAGAGAGCCAAGTGGTCGGGCCAACAGAACGCCCATCAGCTATGCAAAGACAACAACTTGAATCAACGTGCTTTTCACCCCCGGTGATATGACGTCAGTTTTAAATGGATCGGTCCTGATGTACCCCTTGAAAGTACTGGGACACTTCCGATGCACGAAGTATAAGATCTAAAAGAAAGCCTGATACAGGTATATTTTCGGGAGAATTGCAGCAATCCAGTCGTATTGGGTGGGCGACCTCCGCGCGGGACGACAATTAAACTCTGGGTGTCGGTCGAGCCCCGCGCTTTGGCTGCAGTGACCGCGAATTCAAAAAGTCGACACAGGACAGTAAACTTGAAAAGATATCATGTACGTATATAGAGAGCACTGTATTGATGGAGGTAGCGACCTAGTGTTCGCTGCAATTGTTCAACAAAGCCGGACCAAACGACTACTGAATAAAGAAGTAATATGTCGCTAGATTCAAAATGGCGGAGCAGTGACCCCGATTCGTTACCTGTCCGGAGTCATCTTCCGCGCACATCCAATCAGCAGTTCGCCTGTGATAACAGATAGAGCTGTGAAAAGTGTCTGGTATAACTGACTTTATTTAATTGGTCGGTTCACTGCACTCCAGACTGCCTCTGTGGACACCGTACCGCCCAGAGTTAAGAAAGTTATGGGTCTTGTGTACAGACAACGCGTGCGTACACGAACGCGTTGGCAATCCCAGGGGACGCGTCGGACTCGAGCCGCCAAACGTACCTCCTCAATGCCCCCATATAATCCGGTGTTTGTTTTACAACCGTGTCTTACAAACCTGGTCTGTCAAGACCTGGACGTCTTGCTCTGCACTTCAACTGCAATGCATCTTATTTTCTGATTGTTCAAAAGTGACAAATAGACTCACAAAAGAAAGGAGACGCGGAAACAGATGTTTGTTTTTAGTCACATTTTGTGAGGACACTTTAGAAACGGACCGACATTTGGCTTTAAGCTGAATATATTGAGGTCGAAGAAACGACTTTGTTTACTAAAGCTACTAACCTTTAAGAATCATATAGGCATCATTCTAATAAGACTTTTGATACACTGGCAACTAGGAATAAACAAACAGACAGACAAAAACCCAAGCACTTTTCCTTCATGGTAAAATAAACAAAGACAAAACAAGTAAAGTCTTAGCAGATGTACAGAATCGAGAGTAGGGGTAAATGTATTGACGTGACGTCATCGAAATTCAAACCCTTTCTCCAGGTAAATTAGAGCTCACGTTGTCGTTATGATGAAGAAAGTAAAAAATTGCCCAACGCAACGATATCCACAGCATATCAGAAGTAGATCGATCATCTATTTGTTTCGTACCGCAAAACGTTTTTATTCTCTATTCAAGTTTATGTGTCAACTCTGAGCAACGTCATTAACTTCGACACAAAAATTGGAATCATTCAAGTAAAAGACGCGCAAATTTTCCAACGCTTATGTGCCTTCCCAGACGATCAGTAAGATTAGAAGCCTGTTGGAGAGGCGTTAATTAATGGTGGACGAACGTCACCGGGGTAGACCAATGGGGACCGCGTATGCAAATGAGGCTACTGCTCATTTTCATGCCCGGCGCCTCTGCGTGGGTCGATTTTATATTCGATGGAGTATCGGTTATAATCTCTGCGTGTACGTCGACACGGCGATTGTTGACAGAGATGCCGGGAAGCAGATTCACCCCACTTCCACCCAAGTGTCACGACCAAAGCTGTGGCTATAACACCAATAGTATCAATGACATGTAAAGACCCATTGTGTACGTGTGTGATCGCAATCGAATGCCAGATTGTGTCGCGGATCTTTTCATCGCGCTCTTGCGGGTCAGGGGAAAATTGTTCAATTTAAGTGAACTCCGGTTGTATCCTTCCGCTGTCCAACTTACAAATGTTCGAATGAACAAGCGCATCCATGAACATCAATATGCTATCGGTGTACTGAGGGGCTCGATATGTTGATTAACCCCGCAGATGAACGCAGGGCAGAGCTTTCAGTGACAAGAAAGGTCGAGTGACAATGTATGCATAAGGTCTTCAATATGTGAGAAAAGTGAACGCCCATCCACTTGCAAAATTCAAACTCGACAAAAAGACGAGAGACGGAAGCACAAACGATAATATAGGACAGTACACCCCGAAAACTTGAGAGAGAGCCCATCGCGTGAGCCACTCTATTCACGCAAAATTCGGATTGTATTGTTTGTATGTGTGCATGTATGTATATGTATACAACTTGAGAGTCACCAAATCACACAATGAAGGGACACAGTCTCGGTGACAATTCATCTATAGACGGGATACGCTCCAATAGGTATGAGCCGAGCTCTGGCCTTACACGGTAACCCCACCGTGTCAACAAAAACACAGACAGGCCACTTTTACATCGTCCTTTTTTTAAACCTTTCTCCGCACCACACCGTCGTGGACTTTCACTCCAGCCCGTCGGGCTTGTGAGGACCGCGCTCGCTTTACAGCATTTAAGCCCCTTTTAGCGTGTCTGGATTTGAGCCACGCGTTCTTTCAAAATGGCTGCTATGGCATTGTAGCGCCGTTGTTAGATAAATGCAGGGCCTGTTGCCAAGGAAACGGCAGCCATGACCTCCAGGCGCCCATGCGCGGATATTCTTCTTTCGGCCATCGACACGTCGTTGTCATCCCCATTCACAGAGTCATAAAATTCATCAAATACAGTTTAGTAAGAGTACTAGCGGTAGGTCCTCCTTTGGTAAAATGGCCCTTCAGTGATACATAAAACTTTAGCGTCTCAAATGGATCAGTGATACGCGCCACAAAACGTCATTTAGCAGATAACTGAGACAATATGCCCGACGTTGCGTATTCTGTTTATTTGATTAATGCACGTGAAATCCTGAACAGGAAAAAAATACAGGTTTTTCCGCAAATAAAGCAGAAAATTTGCAATCCCTACCAAAAACGTGTACTTACGATTTTCTTATATATATATATATATATATATATATATATATATATATATATATATATATATATATATATATATATATATATATATATATATATATATATTTGCTTTTATTTATTAACTTAAACCACATCCTCCCCACGTCAAAACGGCCATAGATCCCGGCAGAGTCAAACTCAACAAGGTGGGTCTTTCAAAACGTAAAAATGGATAAAAAAAACGACAGACAAAAACAAAAACAAATGGGAAACCTTGTGACGTCGATGTTCGAAAATGTACCCAGATGTTGTTTATGTCCTCGGGAGGAAACTGTTAATCACAAAAAAAAAGATTAGAACCAAGGAGCTAAAAAGCAGTGAGGCTTAAGAATCACTTTTTAAGTCATGAGAAGGAAGATAACATTTGATGTACATTATCTTAAAAACATGGACCTCAATTCATTCTAAGATGTTTTTAACTGTGTTCTTTCTGCCTTTAAAGATTTCTAAAATATTTGAGTCAATATAGGACTTTCTTTGAAAGTTTTAATGATGGAGCTCTTTACGTGTGCATGTGATATTGTGCATGTGATATATGCATGTTAAAGTTCCCTGTGCACGCTTTTGTGTCAGTTGCTTGTCCAATTGGCTTAGAGGACACACTCATTAGTGAATAGAAGCAATATTAAATCTTTCATTCTTTTTAAAGATCAAAGTAATGTCGGTTTATGACGCCAAATGTGTCAGTTAGTGGGGACTTTCTAACACATACATAATAATATTTATCCTATATTACCGAAACCTGTCCTCGGGTCCGGATTTCATTATACCGAACGTGACGCATTTTGTAGTGTGTCTTTTTGAAATCCGCTGTTGCGACAAAATATTGGTCTCAGAAAAAAAAGCCACCCACTCAAGTATTTCTCTCGGCTACTGACCGATCCAGATAATTTTGGTTTTGTTCTCCGGTTTCCCGATCTCAGACAAGCGCTGCGTGCTTCAGCGAGCACTTTCAGCGGGTGAACTATACGCGTACTATCGCGGGCGGCTTTGTCTTCGATTATTGGTGCCAGCGCGTCTGACGTCACATTTACCATGGTAACAGCAAGAAGCTTACGGAAATCTTAATTTTTATATTGTGGCGATCACGGAAAAGAGATCGAGCGAATGGAGGAATCAGTATGGTTAGAATAATCTGATATGTAAGTCAGTATTATTTGTATATCTGTCTTAATTCCTCTAAAGCATAAACGTTTTTGTGTTTAATGTCAGACCAATAGAATGTGAAGAACTTAAAACATCTGCAAAAATTTTAGCGCCACCTACGGAACACCAAGCAGCTTCATCGGACTGATGATTCAGACTTCATGGACGGATAGATCTCCTTTGAGTCAACAGGTGGGCTGAACTGACTTTTAATTAAAGATCGCAGATCGGGGTCAGGTGGCCCGCCGTTCGAGCAAAGACTCAATGCGCTCCCGCCCTCTCGTCTCCGAAGTACAGGTTCCGTCTTGTTGCTGCTTGGAAATCAACTCACACTTTACTAGATGCACCCATACATTCGCGAACTACCTTCATATCCGTTTTTAAGGTAGAACGCGCCTCGGGGACAGATTTTCGGACTCTCAAACTTTTGGTATTCTTTTCTGATCTACCACTTGTGGAGTTCATTTTAAAGCTTTTGGTGAAAGAAACCTTTTCACCGTCTTAGTTTTCGAAAATCGAAAATTTTATATTCCCTATAGAGTTAACACAGGGATAGCGGCCATTTTGAATTTCAAATATCGGGAAATCTCAGGTAATTTGTCTCTCTACCAACTTTGGTACGGTGACCCCTGATTTTTAGGTTTGATTGGTAAGAGAATGGTCAAAAGCTTCATTGAGGAAAGCGTGAGCAAAAGTTTAAGTCCTTCACTTTCGAGGTGCATACTACCTTAAAGCAAATTTGCCATAATCTTGAATTTCAGACTCGTGACTCCCTCAGGTTCATTAGAGGTTTAAAATGAGTTCATCCAAGGTTGTGGTTTAAAATGAGTTCATCCAAGGTGTAAACAACCTAAGAATTGTAAAATTTTTAGACTCCGAGAAACTGTCCTCGAGACCAATTACGTTTCATATGAAGTACCTCGTTTCTAGTTAGATTTGGGATTTTAGATTTAGAATTGACGCCCCTTGTTTAAGATATTTGCCAACCACGGTGTTGATTTGTCTATTCAATCAAGAACACGAGAATATCAACGAAAATCCTGCACAAGCCAACAACAACAAACGTTAAAGTAAGAAAGGAAACGAAATATCAATTAAAAGTACAATGTTGTGGAAGTCCTGTATCGTACGGCCCGTAGGATGCTACTAGTACCAGGTGCCCGTTAACCTCTAGGACTTAGGTTCTAGTGCAAAGCCAATAATAGTACCAAAATTTAAAATTATACTAAATAGAAATTGCAGACTTATAAGCTGCGTTGTGTCTCGTCATGATCAGTGGACATCTTGCTACTTGGAGTCTATTCTCGAAGAAACACGAGCGAGATTAAATAAATCAGTGCACTTAAAAGATCTTCAGGCTAAAGCTGTCAAACAGGTTAAAACTTAGCTTATTTATTGTTTTTGGTAGATATTGAATGTTAATCGAAAGGGACGTTTTTGAATCTCAATGTGATAACGGACGTATTATAAAATGCCATACGGTATACGACAATGGTGACTTTTGCAAATGATCGAAACGCAAGGGTGA
This sequence comes from Ptychodera flava, assembly GCA_001465055.1. Lineage (NCBI taxonomy): Eukaryota > Metazoa > Hemichordata > Enteropneusta > Ptychoderidae > Ptychodera > Ptychodera flava. The sequence continues at coordinate 263,930 of LD348224.1, forward strand.
TAACTAGCGAATTCAAGAATGATATAAAATTATATTTCTATTAAAAAGGGGATAATGGTTTTGATGCAGAGTAAATAAACAAAAAGAATACTTTTAAGTAAAAGTCTTGGCACAGGATAAAATCTTATGTATCAAGCACCACTGGTTTAGTATTCATAGGTCGGATAAGGTCACGGATGTTAGAAGTCTATGTTTTATAGATGTCAAGGCAGTAATAAAAATAATAGTAACAATTATTGCACTTACCTAAATTTGATTGTAAGCTATAAAACTAATTGGTTACCTACAAATTCACGAGGTGAGCGCCGACAACAATGACATTCGCTTCACACAGACGTTGGGTGAAGACTTATACATGACAAGAACATTTCTGGATGGAATGGCCGTGGGTTAAGCATAAAAAGGTTGTGGGTTTAGGAGTGGGGCACCAATCCTAATATGAGTTGAAATACTGTCAATAGGCGGGATGAAAGACCCATTCGTGACTAGAGCACTTGTAGCTTGATTAGTCATGGAATGAACGCACACACAACAACAAGAAATGGGACGAAATCCCCACGACAGCACGAAGTCTGTTAACAAATATCTGTGTAGCATATGCTCATTAAATTAGGCGAAACTAGTTATCAATACATGTAGATTACTAGCTACGATCTGTCAGATGATAAGAAGAATTCATCTGACGATCGCTGAAATCTGTGAAACTCTGGGTTATGACAGTTTTGATCTGTGCTGGATTTTATTTATATTTTAGATTGCGCTACTAATTATGCATTAAGCACTGTTTCTTCCATGTGAAGACATTTCTCGCATTTATTATATATATATATTTCTCGCATTTATTATATATATATATTTCTCGCATTTATTATATATATATATATATATATATATATATATATATATATATATATATATATAATATATATATATATATATATATATATATATATATATATATATATATATATATATATATATATATATATATACATCGTAAGAGTCGGAGCTTATTTAAGTGGACACACCTAAGCCTGTCTTCACGTAATTTGTAAACGTGTAAATTTATTCTCACCTTTAGGTAGCAAAACATCAGAACATGATATAAACTGTGAATCGTTCATTCACGTTGTTAGCTGGATATGTGATAGTGACATACTCAAAGATATTTATGTATTTTCGTTATTGTTCTGTGAAATTTCTTCGTCGATTAGCGGCATACCGGGTAACCATTGAGCTATCACCGGAAACAGACTACGCAGACCCTAGCGTAGCCGTATCACATTGTTTAATAGCGTCTGCCACACGAACGCCGTGGTGACGTAATGCGTAGCCAAGCGGGGTATAGCACGTGAACGTGTGCGCCAACGTGGATTAGGCGGATTCTACGCTATCACGTTTACCTGGAACTAGTATACCTCTTAGGTATACTAGTCCCAGCGTTCACGTTAGAATGACGTGTAACTAAACCTGTCTATTACCTCCTGAGCACGTTGTCTCGTTGAAACTTCGCAAGGTATCACCTGAGAAACAACGTGTCGCGTACCAGGCTGTGACATCACTATGTGCGACTGTTCAGAAGATTTGGTCTGTGATGTATTTAGGATTTGAACTTCCACTTACCTTTATAGATGTAGTTCCTGTAAAATATGGCGGCCAGAATTCAACGACCGATCTGAGATTACGACTTGTAATCCCAGGCTCGTAATCTCGAACTCTCTAACTCGTCTCCTTCCCCTAACTTCACAGCATACGCGATCTGCTTACAGTCATTTAAATGTCTCTCACACAGGGTGTACGGGGACTTCACTTGCCACTAGCGTAGTAATACGTCTTCGGGAAAAAAGCACTGCTGCATGCTGCTGACCAGGCTGAAACTGTTTAACCAATGTCAAACTGTCAAAGTGATTTACATAGGTCGTATGGCAGTGGGGATTCCCCATACTGCGATGACAACGTTTCACAACGCACCGCGCATGTGCGTAATTACTTGAGCGGTGTGCACTTTTGAACAGTTTGAACCGGCTGATGTCTGCAACAGGAGAATCATGTTCACGGAAAAACAGTTTTAGTGCTTTCAATCAAGATCAACCACGGTCACCTGTGGTCGGTCTACTCCGCTCGGCGTCTATGCCCCCACAGACGTGTGTACATATGCCCGAGAAGTACTCTCAGGCATATGTACACACGTCTATTGGGGCATAGACGCCGAGCGGAATAGACCGACCACATGTGTGGATCAACTTTCAGACATAAAATTTTATTCATAGTGTTACACATGAAGCATTGCACAACTGCCCTCTTACCTTTCAAATCAAATAGTATTTCATCTCAGATTGCGTTTGCCACCCGGACTTCCTGGTTTGAAGGGCAAACTTCAGGTCATCGCCGGGCGTGTCATCCCACGTGTCATAATGCCGTAATTCAGAACTGATCCCGGCGTAGATCCGTGTGCCGGAATCAATCGGAAGTCAGATACTTTCTTTATCCTCATCATGACGAGCGTTCAACATAACGCACCTTTTTGAAAATCTACTAGATGAATAGGCCTATATAGCGAAAAAAGTCACCCTGCTAACCTTCGTGGTCCCGCATTTACCGGGTCAAAGGTCATTCTTATTGTTTACGCCGCTGTCTCTCTTTTGTCAAAAGTCATACTCGTTCTTCTGTTTTCTCCGCATTTAATCTAATACGAAAATAAGGAAGTATTAGACGCGATGAACTGAGAAGTCGAAGTACAAGATTGCAGTGAGAACCTTCATCATGTTCATGATTGCATGAAGAAAATACTTGTATGTCTACAAGAGGGCGTTTTACAGTACGTCAGAGCGACTTGTCCCACGGAGGGGTGAAGCGTTTGATTTGGGGGGGGGGGGCTGGAGGATTTTGAAAAAATCTTCTTTGCCATTGTAAGTAAGTAAAGTTGTCTGCCCAATAGGCACGGGAAATTGCTTCAAGGAAGTCAAGGAAGGCTGTAAAAAGTGATTAGTTGCCATGTACCCAAAGATAACATATCGTGTCTTCAGTAATCCCTGGAGCTGCCGCCTGCAGTGGTTAATTACTACCGGGCACTCATAGATTGTTTGATATTTTAACTTCTGCATAAGATATATGTTGTAAATTATTAGTAGAAATATACAAGCGGAAACCTCAGCATGCACGGATGTATACTTGTATACTGTTTGGTTTTTTTTGCAAGTTGTTTCTAAATGCATTACTGCTTTGCGTCACATAATGCACTATCAATGTTTGTCGAATTGGTTACACTCTTTTTCATCTATCATCGAACGCGCAACTTCATGTGAATGTTGATACATCTCATGAACTCATCAGTGTGTTTCCTTTGAAACTTCATGAGTTGATAAGGAACTTCCTAGGAAGATTTCAGACGCCGCCGCGCCGCGCTGGCGACAAGTTTACAAGTTTATGTAAACATAAGATACACTGTACGCAAACGACTGACGTGAACGTCATATTCCTAGCTACGCGAATACGTACCTTTACATTAGCGATTCGTGTGAATTGTTCAAAAATAATGGACGAAGTTTTAGCCCGGTAAAATGTATGCGTGAATTTCATTTCATTACGACAACTAAAATGCGAATAACAGATCGCGGTTACAAAAATAGTTTTGGCAGCAAAGTTGAGGGTTGCTGCAATATCGTACAACTGCCGTGCACAGTATAATACACACTTCCAAAATGCAACGTGGTTTTCCGACACCATTTCTGACGCGAAGACGCATCTGAGAACTTCACTTGAAAGGCGTTTCCTATGGTAAAATTGCATCGACGACCGGAGTGTCTAAATCAACAGCGCACAGTATCTGCTGCAAATACGAGAGAACAGGCTCCCTAAGTGATAGACCAGCGCGAGAACGTACTAAAGTTGTCGACAACGTTCTCCAACATATCGAGTTCTACAAAAGGCGGCAACCAAGTATTTACTTGCACGAAATCAGAAGATAACTTCTTGATGATAACGGGTGTACGGCCGAAAACGTACCATCGCTGGCGACAATCCACCGTACCGAGCGATAACCGAATACCTGAACATGAGTCGAAAGAAAATATCAAGTCTTGCTGCCGAATCGATGACTCCAGCTATCGGACAATATACACTGGATTTCATAGAAACTGTTTCTGATTACAATATAAATCAAATTCATTGGTTTGACGAGTCTTCGGTGATCAGAACTACAGGCAATCGTCGTTTTGGACACGCAGAAATCAGAACACCGGCAGTTCAAATACAACGCCATGCATCGAACGCTACGTACACGATCAACATCCTTGTCAGTGCTACGGGTGTCGATCATTCCGATGTGATCGTTGGACCATCAAACGGGTTGGAGTTATTGAACTTTTTCTATGAGGCTGTTCGAGTTACGGATAATTTTGGAAATCCGTGTTTGGCCGTCGGTGACTGTGTAATTATGGATAATTGCGGTTTCCACCACGCCTGATATGTTGAGAAAAATCTTCAACGACTATTGCAGGCGAGAGGGGTTCGACTGATTTACCAGCCACCATATAATCCCCAGTTCAACGTTTGCGAACAGCGTTTCAACAATATAAAGAGCGAGCTGAGATCTCATCAATGTCGCCTACAGGTTCACTGAACTAGCGACTGCTAATGCCATAGCAAACATTACTCCCGGTGCTTGTCGTTTCTTTGCGAGAGAATGTGGTTACATTTGAAAATGGGACCGTCATCATTCATAGTATCGTCACACGCACGTACATTTGTGCCGGGGTGGACTCTCAAAACGAACCTGCGCGATGTTGATTCTCAAAAGGAAAGTTCGAGTACATTTTTTCTCTCTTGAAATGTGAATCTTTCCTATTTCAAAAGAGTGTAAGAACGTTTCTCTGCCCGAAACTGATGGCGATGTCCCATCCTGAACGTAAATCTTCGTCTTTAAAGTTCCACCTCGGCATTTTAAACTTTCACTTAGCTTTCATTCTCATGAATTCATCCTCTCTTTATGTACACGGGTGTTATCTTTTGTGCACCATAAGCTTAGTATTGGAAGTGAACATTAAACACAAATTCTGATGACATTTTCATATACAAAACTCATCAGCACCATGGACAAACCAACAAAAGTTTGGAAAGACTCGAACACCGCGGAAAGCATCGAGCGTTCCAGGTACAACTGTGCATGCTCTCAGCGAAAATAAATGTGGCGCACGCGCGTTATATGCCCCAGCATGTTTTATTTGTTGGCGCCGACTTGTCTGGAAGTCTGTAGCAATATTATTAATTACACCGTTGAGGCGGCGAAATCTTCCTAGGAAGTTCCTTATCAACTCATGAAGTTTCAAAGGAAACACACTGATGAATTCATGAGATGTATCAACATTCACATGAAGTTGCGCGTTCGATGACAGATGAGAAAGAGTGTAATAGGTGTAAGTAATGTATTGGGAATGCCAGCACTTGTCTGAAGCAATCAAGCAACACTAAGAATCCCTCCTGATGTTCAAATAATATGTCAAAGTGTTTAACTTTCCTCTTTTTCACTGTCTTCTTGCCACAGCCTAAACATATTCAATGTCGGATGAAGAAAATATACCTTGAAGAGATAGGGAGATAGGTACTATGTAGGTGAGGGCGACGATGAGCTGCGTTTTCAGACAACTCGATCTACTGCACAAAAGCTGTTTCATGTGTCTCTCTCTATGATGATTATGAATCTCCACTAGCCATATATACAGGCACGCTCCTCAGATGTAGGTGATAAGTATCAACTGGGTAGATTTACATAATTTATATAATTCACCGTTTTTGGGAAAACGTCACCAGAAGCGTAAATTCTCATGAGCTTTTTTAATGTACCAAAGTATATCGCTTTATGACAACCCAATAATTCAGATAAATTCACATTAATGAGTTGCCTGTATTATAGTATAATACACGTGAATTCACATGAATCCACATGAATACAGGCTTGCTGAATACAAAAAATGGATTCTTGACTGTATTCATCTGTATATGCACTCTTCAGCTAAAATACAGGCAATAATCCATGTTAATACAGTAAGTATTATAGGGTTTTTATGCAGTGAAAGTAAGCGAAGTTGGTACTTAGAAATTCCCCTAAAAGACCGATATTATCTAAATCTATATATGCAAATAACACGATTGGAACTAATTTAGGATAATTGGATGGTGAAGTAATGTCTCTTTAATCTGCAAATGTTAAAACACTCTCATCTGCTTTTCTGTTTTTAAGTCACACACTTGTTTTGTGAGTAATTTGTAATATTGCAACATTCTGCTATTGGGCACCTAGCCTAACACTTTTGAGAAATTTGAGCTATGAAGCTCCAATTATTCCAAATGAGTTCCAATCGTGTTAAACGTAAAATGATCGAACGTGCCATGTTTGGTCCCATAATCCTACAATCTGGTCATGTTTCTGGCGTTCATTTCACAGGGTTATTTAAGTCGTAACGAATGATAAAATGACGTATGCCATTTCAGCGGAAGTACGCTTAAACGAACTGTGAAAAGATGAGGAAACAGTGAACCCCGGCAGTCCCAAGTACTAATCAAAAATCATGATAACACATGTTCCTTTTCTTCGCACGGTTATTCGATCTTTCAATCTCCATTCGTTGAGATCAAATAAATCACCGTTGTCAATATTTATGATCTCTAACTACTTCTGTGACCTCGCATTATAGGTTAAACACACCTGACGTATACCGTTTGTCAATCTTTTGAGGCTTTCCTTCATAATAACAAACGATGAAATATGCATATTACACGTACTATACTTTATTGAATATAAGACCTTATCGCGCAATGCAAATAATTGCAAGGACACATTTCTTCTTCACTATAGCTAAGCACTGACTCTCTGTATGTGTGCCTGTCTGTCTGTCTGTTAAATTTACCTTATAACACAGACAAATTCTTCAAAAAAATTATTTACAAAGCCTGTATAGGAAATGTTACAATCGGTGTTGATGCAGGATGTTAAACCACTGACGTCTCCCCGGCTTTGAACTCGACTATGCATCTACCATTTTTCATAAAACTGCATTCACAAACAAATATTGAGGGGGCTTGGGGAATTCAGGGGGATACGAAAACTCTGATGGTAATCGAGGGGGACTTCAAAGTTTTGCTCTAACTTTGGGGGTCACGTGTTGTAAAGATATATTCATATAATAGTTTCCTCAACGACTACATTGTAGAAAGAATGTACATTTTGGTCAAATTCAAAAATCAAAGTGCTTGCACACACATGCACATGTAATCACCCTAGTCTAATCAAAGGAATTAACATCAATTATCAAGTGTCTAAAATACACAAATTTAGCTAGTTTTATATTGGAAAAAATATTGTTCACAGTTTCTTTATAGGTTACAATGTATAGTGAATGAACATTTCGGTGAAATTCAAAAATCGAATTTCTTGTAGCCATACGTACTTGTAAACACCCTTTCATTTTGGAGATCTCATGGTTGACGTCTAACTTCCAAGTAGTGATAATCATGTGTACAATACATTTGTTGTTTGACTGGACAGATATTATGGAATACAAAGAGTAAATGTAACATTTCCACAGTTGTGAGAACTACAATACAAATGTTCTGAGGACCTACTGCTTTATACCTAACCGCTCAAACAAGGCACTGAAACGAGGATCATATTCACTCTCCTCAGATGTGACGCCATCTTCTACAACGGCCCAGCCCAGCTCAGGTCTCAGTGCCAAAGTCTCATGATCTTGGGACACCGCCATGAATCCCCCGATGAACTGCATCTCGAATTGCTGAAAATGATAAAGCCATTGAAATGGTACTTTAGACAGGCCAGATGGAAAGTTCTTAGTTGTTGCGCCAAAGAAAAACCTCTCTCCCTCTGACCACTTGTTGAGGTATTGATTGTGTGCAAAGCTTCCATAATTCTGAAGATACGGAAAGAGGGTTATGATCCAGCCTGTTATGTATGGCCCGCCAGAACCACGAGCTACCTGGAACACAGAAACAGAGTTGCATATCAATATTTACGAGTCATGTCAGAAGACGACAATTTTAACAACAGACGCATTTGCAATGCTGCGACAAATTACAGTTTCGTGGCGAGCAATCTATCGCTATTCAAGGGAAAACACAATCTGCATCAAAAGTAATTTTAGCTTGCTGAAATATTGGTACATCAATACAAGCATAAAGACGTCGCAGAACTGTAACCCAGGTTTGAGAACAAAACATTAAAAAACAAATAGATAGCTGCTTCAGAATTTATATTAATATTCAGTTATTCTTACTTTGTAAATATTGCACCAGAACTCCTTGTCTATGTTCCCACTTGATGCGTTAACAAATTGATCCAAGACAGGTAGAAGTTGCTTAGTCCAACGTTTGAGATCATACTGCTCCAGTTGTTCAGCTTTATCCCGGACTGCTACCCAGTCTTCCTTAGTGCCTTCGAGAGTAATGGATGGAATTCCACAAAGGGTTATAAACGTATATGTAAAGTAAGACTGCATCGTGTCCATTAAGGCGATATCACCCACTGCCTTTTCCATGGGACCGGTTGTGGTGAAATTAGGAGTAATGAGATCATAATTTGTTACTCCTATTTCATTTTTGATTTTCTCTGAAAATTCGCCGAAAACCTCTGGCCATGGATTGGTTGCCAAGCCTTTCACAAACTCATCTCTTCTTACTTTTATTTCCTTCTTCTCAGAGTGTGAGACAAATTTCTCTCTAAGCTGTTCGGCATTCTCGTTAATGTGGATTGCTAAACCCTGTGTGATACACAACCATATCATATCTGGACTCAATACCAATGGGTAGTGATTGTCATAGGCCATGTGTACCGCCTGCACTAGACCATGTAAACCACCAGAGCTGACTATGTTAGCATTGGTTTGATAACTGCTTTCAATCTTCTGTTTGATGCGAACTGTTAGATTTTCCCAACTTGAAGTGGCTCTTAATGGTTTAGTAGCTGGAGGAACTTCGGCTACGTCAAAGGTCACAGCGGTCACTACAGCAGAAAATAAATGATTTGATATACTGTAAGTTGTCACGTTAGACTGGTAGCCAACTGAACATTAAGCTAATTGCCAAGAGTGTTTCTGTTTGATGTTGTTGATATCATGCAGTTGTCTTGCATCGGAAACAGTTTTGCTTGTGGACAAAACATAAGTATTCCTCAATAACTGAATGTATACAACTGGAAGCTGATTTTTTAATTTTAATGTAAATTACCTGAAGGTTAATGAAGCATTATCAATATAAGATTGTCAACAAATGGCAGAAAATATGTATTGGAAAGTATGTTGTTTTAATTTGAATTTAAATTTTGAGCGACTTTTGATTTTGATGTACATAAGATAGAAATAAGTACAGTCCGACCGGAAGAAAGTCTGAATTTCAAGGTCAAAAGGACACGTACTATCACTTGGTTAAAGACACAGTAGCTGTAAATTTAGCGGCATCATTCTTTTTGAATTGATTCTCAAAATTCGGTGTGCATGCGTAGCAGATAATTCTCACCTTTCTTGCCTTCCATTCCTTTACATATCCTTGTCACAGTTTTTTCTGGGGCACACGTTTCGGGATCACCTTTCTTAAGTCGTAGCTGAGCAGTCCTTGTACCCGTTGATTCGTCACACTGACTTACTTCATGAGTTTCGTACTTGCAGGCTGCTAACAGAAAAGATTGTTCGCAGATTTGTCATTTGGGCAATGACAGTTAATCTCCATGTTCTAGTTCAACTGATCGGTGGAAATTTCAATCAGACTCTGGGGCAAAGAAAATGATATTGATCTTTATGTGCATTTATCGCGACAGAAACGCCAAGAAAGAGACTGGACACAGCTTACAGCTTATCTTACAAAATACGCAAAGAGAAAGTTACATCAAATATTCAAATTATCCATACATAAATTGAATTTTACAGTTTTAAAGGTACATACATGCCTTTCGCTCAACATATCACGTATTCAATGGTCACCACTATCAGCTTGGTCTACAGATTGTACTATGGAGTCACTTTCGTATCAATGATTTTTAAAATCACTTCGAGCAACAAAGACACTCTTCTGAGACTGGAGCAGTGTTCTAACAAAACAAAATTAATAGTCTTTCACTCAAACACGGCCTGTGTATCCTCTTACTGGCGACAAGAACAAACGACATTACAAACACGCGTTTTCTTATGATCTTTATGCTTGTAAAATTATAAGCGCGATCAATCTGTTAAATTGATTCACAAGATTTTGTACGCAAGAGTAGCAGACGACTCTCACCTTTTTTGCCTTTCATTCCTTTACATTTCTTTGTCATCGTTTTTTCTGGGGCACAGGTTTCGGGATCACCTTTCTTAAGTCGTAGCTGAGCAGTTCTTCTGCCCGTCGATTCGTCACACTGACTTATTTCATGAGTTTCGTACTTGCAGGCTGTTAACAGAGAAGATTGTTCGCAGATTTGTCATTTGGGTAATTTCAGTTAATATCCTGGTTCAAGTTCAGCTGAACGATGGAGATTTGAATCACATATCGGGCAAAGAAAGTGACATTGATCTTTATACGCATTTATCCTAAAGAAACGCCAAGAAAGAGACGAGATTTGGGCTTCAGCTTATCGTACAAAAACTTTATGAGAAAGTTACATCAAACATTCAAATTGTTCACCTGTTGATACTAATTGGATATTACAGTTTTACATGTAATAAATGTACAACAAGAAAAGCTCAATAATTCTCACATAGCCTATGATGTTAAGGCAGCGTATGCCTCCAAACTTAAGTTTTGATCTTCCCTCACAATTTCGCAGATTTGTCATTTGGGCAATGACAGTTAGTCTCCACGTTCTACTTCAACTGATCGGTGGCGATTTGAATCAGACTCTGGGGCAAAGAAAGTGACATTGATCTTTATATGCATTTATCGCAACAGAAACGCCAAGAAAGAGACGAGATGTGGGCTTATCTTGAGAAAGTTACATCAAATATTCACATTTTCCAGCTGTTGATACTATTGGATTTTACAGTTTTACATGTAATAAATGTACAACAAGAAATAAGTTTTGATCTTCGCTCACAATTTCCTCAGGGCAGGTTAATAGCAATCCCTGTAAATAATGATCAAAAACTGATATCCGTCCTGATCCTGCAAATTTTGATATTGCAGAAATAGATAAACTAAATTAATCGATATTCGAATTGCATATGGCGTTTGTGATAACACTTTGGATATACATATATTGTTATTTGAAAAAGAAAAATAGTGTCAAGGACACTTTACTCACATTTGGTGAGTCACCAACCGATAAAGCTCTGAGTTACAGTTATTGAAATTTTCACCAAGTTTACACTTTTGGTGCTCATAAGCATACTTCCAGTAAACGATAACTTCATTCAAACAAATTCCCAGTTGAGCATGCATCGTCCCATCTTATGCACAGCTGAATTGTATAGTTATTGTCGAGTTTTTGCAAGTCGACCAGGGAATTGAAGAATGAGATGTTTGACATGTTTTTGGACCATCAACAATAAAAATTGTCCCAAAACTATAATATTGCCTTTTTTGTCACAACTTGAAACAAAACTGATATACCTCATCCCTTAAAACCTTCACATCAAATTTCAAAGCAATCTGACCAGTAATTTCACAGGTTTTATGACCAAAAAGGAAAAATCACCCCAAAATAAAGTAACGCAAAGCTCACCGCAATTTGAACAATTTAAACTAATTCAACCCGCAAGGACATATATATATATATATATATATATATATATATATATATATATATATATATATATATATATTCTTGAAATCAACCAGACTAGGCGATTTCAAAGCAGAATTTGACCAAAATTTTAAAAAACTGCCCCTAAAATCCAAGCAGCATTTTTTTCCACTTATTCATTCAAAGGGCCATTTAGCGCAATATTCATCAAAACTAGGGGTCAGACTTTATATTTACGGGGCAGTGTTGATGTTGATTTTGCCTTCCTAGGAAGCGCTTCCCCGATATTATTTCGATCGTCATCCGGTTCAGTTACGTTGGTCTATGTCGCATGCAGTGTCCATGCTATCATCGACATCATGATGTTTGTCAGCTTTTGATGTGCTCGGCTGCTCTCCATCTGCTGTCGTTTGTCACCCACAAGTTTCCCCAGCTCAGAATATGACGTATTTGTTCCCTTGGACACGAATTGGTACTACTACCAAAGTTGGATTTCTCCATGAACATAAAATTATACAAGTATTCATGGAGATTGAACCGCAACTACTTAATTGGCTGTTCTTTCATGGATATACTCCACGTCATGCACGTCACAAAAGTTAAATGACAGGCGATATTTTGTCTTTTCCATTGGAATATTATGGGTAGAAACAACAGCAAATTCACAGGTCACGACGGTATACGCTTAGGTACTGAGTCACCCTCGCTCATACCGGTATATATGGACGTCTTTGCTTGCTTTGTTTCGTGCGCTTTTTCTATGCTGACAGTGACCTTTTTATGGCAGACAATCGTGCGAAATGCGCAATTTGCGCTATTGCGCAGCCGAGAAAACACTGCACAAATATAAAAATTTAACCACAATTTTACAACATTTGACTGCTATAACCAGTAAGGTCATACACACCACGTTTCGAAGCAATCTGAAGAGCACTCAGAGAAGATAAAAAGGGGGAAAAAAATTCCCAAAAATACATGTACGAAAATTTCACGACAAGTTGAAGACACTAAACTATGGTCGTCCCAAGAAATATGCATTGCAAGAAATATGCACTTCAAATTTCAAAGCAGTAAGACATGCGCTCACAGAGAAGGTGATTTTTTGACAAAGACTGGGGAAAATAGCCATACAAATACAAATATGAAAATTTCACCACAATTCTAATGGATCTGTCAGAGAATAACAAAAAAAACATGCATACAGAATTTCAAAGCCATTGGAACCAGATATGAATTGAAGGTGCTCACGTGTTTTACAACAGGTTCATTAATAGTAGTTTGCTTCACACAATGTTGGATATCCAGTAAACAGACTAAAAAGTACTCAGCAAATGAACTTGACCTACTAATGTGACCCCTAAATGGACGAAATGACTTTGAGTTTGACAAAATTACAAACTTAGTTATCAAGCATTGAAATTGACTGCTGATGAATCGACATATAGTGACATTTATCAGACACTACTGGACGCATGAAATAATACAGTATGACATGAATAACTGCACACTTTTTGACTGTTATGAAGTTGTGTAAAACAATTGTGCCTTTGACCTGTCTTACATTAAAGTGACTGACAAACAACGAGCAAGGAGATGTTACGCAACATTTGCACACCTCAGGATAATCTTTAACCAAAACACAAGAACAAAGACAGACATTCTGACAGCAGTTCAATTGAGCACACCACGCGGAGTGAGAGACAGACTTCTGATAGGACTAGACGTGTATACGTTCTACTGCCAGAGTAAGCATCTCTGACGAGGATTTATTGTATTATGTTTTTCAATATTCCTGTCAATAAATCAAATTAATACCAATATAATCGACACTCGTGTGAGGCGGTGAGAACAATCAGATATCTTTTATAACATTATATGTGGCAGGTTTCATCAACTTTCGCACAGTACTCTAAGAGTTAAATCACTTATTACGAAACTTTATTGAATATTAAATATGTAAATGAGCTAATTATTAACTTGACACGCCCAATGCTTTTAAGTACAATTAAATATTTATCAGATCAATATCTGTAGCAAGTTTCATCAAATGGAATGCTGTAAATTTGGAGTAATATCATAATTACAAATGTCATTAAATATGCAAATTGAAACCCTTAATTAACTCCACAAAACTAATGCTTTACACCACAATTAGATATCTGTCGGATCAGTATCTGCAGCAGATTTCATCATATTTGGTGCAGGTATTTTGGAGTTATATGACTAATTACAAAACTTCATAAAATATGCAAATGAGCTACTTCGTAACTTGACACTGCCAAATGCTTGTCAGTACAATTAGATATTTATCAGATAAATATCTATACCAGATTACACTGACTTGGGTGCCGTAATTTCAGATTGATATACTTAATTGCAAACTTCATTAAATATGCAAATGAACCCTTTATTAACTTGACACTACTAAGTGCTCTACACCACAGTTAGATGTCAGTCAGATTAGTATCTGCAGCAGAATTAATCAAATTTGGTTCAGTTATATTGGAGTTATATGACAAATTATAAAAAATCATAAAATATGCAAATGAGCTATTTATTAACTTGAAACTGCCCAATGCTTCTAAGTGTAATTAGATATATATCAGATGAATAATTGTTGCACGTATCATCAAGTTTCGTGCAGGAATTTCAGAGTTATGTCACTAATAACAAATGTTCATTAAATATGCAAATGAGCAGATAATTGACATGGCACTCACAGTAACATCATAATGTTCTGAGATTGTCATCTTTGAAAAGTTTCATGAAGTTTTGTGCTGTATTTCTTGATATATGTCTACACTGTCATTACCGTCTCCATAGGGAAACAATTGTAGTATTGTACGGAAAAAAATGATATTACATAACTTCATGAATATGCAAGCCACAGTGCTTAAAATCTAATTAGATATGGTACCAGTGTACCAAATTTGACTTGAATCTGTTAAGGCGTTTTTGAGTTATCATGTAAACAGACAGACAGACAGACAGACACACACACACACACACACACACACACACTCACACACACACACACGGACAGACAGACAGACATCGCCATGACATTAGCCCACGTGTAAACACGTGAGCTAAAAAGGGTTTCAGAATGAAAAATAAATTGACCAAATGTTGTAAAATTGACCCCGAATCACAAATATGAAAATAATATTATATAGGGCTCAGCCCTTGGTGTCGCGCCAGGCGTTGAGATTAAAAATGTTATTTGTATCGATTCATGATTAGTAATCATAAAGGATAAAATAGAATTAATTGTTACTTTCTATATACGTTTGTACAAGTATGACCGGTTTACCCTCTGATGACAGTTCACGTACAGACCCTGTAGGTATAGATTTTCTGTTATGTGTAAAAAAGTTTGACATAAATTTGCAATTTTTACCATGATTACTATCTATTGTGTTTAACAAAGGACGTATTGTGCCATCATTAACTTTGCAATAGTAACTGTACCGCCAAACTTCCGATATTGTAAGCTGAAAACCAGCGTTACTTCTAAAAACGGGTAAATTTTGCACATAGTTATTGACACAGAGGGCGCCTTTCTAAGATTCAATCCCAGCATTCTTTATGTTCTCCTTCATATGCACCACAGTTTTCTCTCTTCTTTTAATTTTTAGGCGTAATAAGAAATTTTGTATCAGCGACAGGGTGGATAATAATAATTACTCGCTAATAAAAAAGATATATTTCATTAATGGCATGTTATAAAATAATAGAGAGCACGTTTCGAATTTGTTCATTTACGAGCACTCAAAAAAACATGGCGGCGCCCACGAAAGAAGGGTACACTTCCGGTTACTCGCATAGTATATTATGAATACGCGCATGCGTAGTCAGTAAGCCGCTGGCGCGACTATTACTAGAATTTGAACAAAACTAATTCATGTCGCCTTAAAGAACTTGCATATCACGTTTCAACTTGCAGTTAGAGAACTTAAACGATTTGTATGATTTTGCCTTTTACTGTATGTATGCAAAGTTGACGTCGAAGTGAATGACCTATGAAACAATAATGTATGCTCCTCTAGTCGTACAGAACCCAATCATTTCGATTTGTAAGGCCTCAACCAAAGCACATCGTATTGTATGGGATTTCAGTGATGGGTCATCGCACTTATTCAGCATGATGATAAGATCTACTCTGTCATTAAGAATTTCCTACGGGAAATACACTTATACCAACGCTATTGAAACACTTAGGAGAAAAATACGCATTCGGCCGATCCCATGAGTAATGAAGTGTAAAGCGCTTTATAAATGCTTTGGTGTAAGAAGTCGTTTGCACTTTTGTAGTACGTGGTTGGGTTCGACAATGGACTCCATTGTGAGAACCGTCCACGCTATAGGCAACGTGTAACACGCACAGCTGAAGGCTTATGCAAAACTTGTCACGTTTTCTCACCGAAAAAACGTCCGTGACCTTTATAAAAACGCCTACTCGTAAGTCGAACGTGAGATTTTCGAAAACATCCGGGACCTAATTCACAACATCAGTGTCTTTCGACCCTTGTTTACGTCATTTCTATGTGCTCAGAAGTTTGGAAAATTTGAATCGTCCCACCCAAAGCGTTTCCTGTTTATCCGGTCAGTCGATGTATGGTCCGTATTTGACTGGTTTTGTTGTTTGCTTGACCTCACAGTTCCCAGCGTTTCTTGGCCTTTTGTGTACATCCAAGCCATTCCAGCTGTCTTAGAATCCCAGACTTTGCCTTATTTTGTCGGGATGGTACAATCTATCTGACTGAAACGGGTTCAATGTTTTCAATTAGGGACTGGACACAAATTACAAGGGGGGGGGCGGTGTTTTTTGGGGGTGGGTCGCCATCTTTTGCGCAAACATTTTTGAAGGGTCATAAAATTTTGTGCAAGCCTATGGGGGAGGGTCACCTTTTTTATGCATCAAAGCTGAAATTGCATGTGCACGTATTAAAGAATATGGAATACTGAAAAAAGAAAACATACCTCCTGGCACTTTCATTTTCTGTCATTTCCATTTTCGGCGCCCTTGGGGCGCAAGTTTAAGGGTATAATAAGCAATGTACTGATGATCCAAGCAGCCACATTGATTTAAGTTGTCATGATTTCTACTTATCCAACTCCTCTATTGTACATATAAACTGTCCCCTATAATGACGCTTTAAATAACAATTTGGGAGATCACTTATTTGATATCATACTCCCATTGACAATACATTGGGTATAGGTTGGTGTCAAATGTTCATGAAGCTGTTTGTACATTTTTTATTTTTTGAGGACATTGACAGAATACAAACTATTCAGAATAGTGCAAAATGTCATCAATAACAACTGGAAGCTTCAGGTCTAACAACTTTTGAATAACAATTTAGGATCAGATAACCTATGAGTTATTTGTAGTTTCCTCTTAGCCTACAATAGTGAATCAACATTTCGGTGAAAATCCAAAATCAAATTTCTTGCACAACCATGGACTTGAAACCACTCTAGTCTAATCATGAACATTAATACTAATAATTAGGTGCACATAAATGCACAGATTTAACTAGTTTTGTATTGGAATAAAAATATTCATAGTTTCATCATAGGCTGCCATGCACAGTGAATGGACATTTCAATGAAATTCCAAAAACAAATTTCTTGCACAACCATAGACTTGAAACCACTGTAGTCTAGTCATGAACATTAATACTAACAATTAGGTGTACATAAATGCACAGATTTACTTAGTTTTGTATTTAAAAAATATTCATAGTTTCATCATAGGCTGCCATGCACAGTGAATGGACATTTCAGTGAAATTCCAAAAACAAATTTCTTGCACAACCATAGACTTGAAACCACTGTAGTCTAGTCATGAACATTAATACTAATAATTAGGTGTACATAAATGCACAGATTTACCTAGTTTTGTATTGGGAAAAAAATATTCATAGTTTCATCATAGGCTGCCATGCAAAATACATCGACATTATCGATGAAATCTAAAAATTACATTGTTTGTACATGCATGCACTTTTTATCTGCCACTTCAAGCAAAGTACATTTACATGAATTATCACACACATATGATTTGATATTTTTTGGACAAAGCGTTATATCGGCCGCATTTTGCCTTCCTGAGGCTTTTGGGAGGGGACTTCAAAAGTATAGCAAGTCAGAAGGAGGGCTTGAACACATTGCGGGTTTGTTTTGGGGGGTATTGAGTAACAGGGGAGGGTCACTTATTTTCATGCACGGATAAGGGGGAGGGTCACTAATTTTTGTGCATGAACTTTTGAAGGGTCATTATTTTTGACGCAGCGGTGTTTCGAAAAACACCAGCCCACCCCCCCCCCTCTGTAATTTATGTCCAGTCCCTTAGAACTATCCAAAGCTCTGGTCCTCTGAATCACAACGCTATTTTGTATTCCGGAATAAGAAATTTTAGATAGTCTTGGGAAATACCGCATTGAGGTATTCCAGATTGGCGTCTCGCGTTTATTCAAAGAACATCGGCACTATAGCGTGCCTAACAACGATGGGTTTGGCCGCCATTCAATGATGAGCCGAAGATGTTCTTTTTCAGGCGAACTGTACTTTCAATGTACTTATTGTTCTTTGTCAGTCTTGCTTTGCTAATATTTATTATTAATGCTTAAACATAAATGGCCTCTTTTCTGTAGTTATAGCACAGGATTCTTCAGGTAGTTCACCGACGTTATCTGTTCTTAAGCAGTGGACCTGTACCTATGGTACCATTCACTTTAAAGAGGGCAATATTGCCCATACTGTCTATGTTTGTAATAGTTCGATTTGCCTTGATCACTTCGATTTTACGATTTTTGTTTGTTTTTGATTTGTTTTGGTTTTGTTTTGTTTTGTTTTGAAAAGATAAATTTCTTGCATCAAAGTGGCAAATAAAACATATGTAAAGAAGTGAGAACCCTCGACGGACACAGGTGTTACAAACAAACATGACAGGTAGCAATATAATAAGTTAATGACCAACCTTTCTACTTACTTTTCTTATTCGAATTCCCTTCTCCATTTTCGCCGCCCTCAGTTTCGTTTTTCTTGCCAGCTTCGGTGAAAGCAGCGAAGATGACAAGGACCACGAGTAAGAAAACAGTTATTCTCATATTGGTGTTGTGACTGTAATCAAGAACAGATCCATGTCAAAGGAAATTCTGGTTGAACTATGCTATTTGTTCTGGAAATGGTCGAGCATTTTTGTCATCGAAGTTGTTGTATCGGTAGCAAGCTCTTATAATTTGCAATTTCTGAGTCGTATTAGCCAGTAGAATAGCAACAATAACTACACTGTGAATCCCTCCTTCGGCTGCAAACAGTAATATGCCCTCTTTCCCAGCAGCCAGTCAGAAACGGGATAATCATTTCCTGTGATTGACTTTCAAAGGGACGTATCGCATGTGGCATCAGTCGGCTGTACATTTCCATTTCGGCGTGTGTGAGTGGGGCCACCAAAATGTTCTTTCTAACAGAGAGCTTTGAAATATTGGCTATCGTTTGGGCAACTGATCGACGAAATCTCGTCCCCTCCCTGCTAATAACTGTGATCGTTCTCTAAGCTCTATGATATCGTTCCTCCATCGTTGAGGCAAATGAAAACATGGTCGAAATGTTTTCTCTTCCGCCCCTTGCCATTTTGTGATCTTTCTCTAAGCTCTATGATATCATTCCTCGCTCTGAATTACTATTCAAGTATACTTTTGTACGCAATTTACCTTTGCTCTTATACACGTTGTATTCTAATGACGCACCTCGTCATGCTAAAAATGGCTGACTTTTCACTATTTTGTTGATTCTGCAGACGTTAAGTTACTGTCATTACCACCTGGGCACGTTGTCACGTTGAAACTTCAGGCGACATCCCCTGAGAAACTTGCATTTTACCTGACTGTGACATTACTATGTGAGTCTGAGTGGAACCTTTGGTCTATGACGTATTTAGGATTTGGACTTTTTACGACTTACCTTTATCGATGTAGTTCCTGTGAATATTTGGCGACCAGATTTCTACCACCGGTCTGAGATTACGACTAGTAATCTCCAACTCGTAATCTCGTGATCTCCAAATCGTCGCCTCCCCCTAACTTCACAGCATACGCAATCTAAGCTTACAGAATCTGCTAACTGTCTACTTGAATGTTTCTCGTATACTGAGACTTTGTTTACCCCTCGCTATGTCTTCGGGAAAAACAGCACTGCTGATGTCAAAGTGATTTACATAGGGCACAGGGCAGCGGGTATTCACCCTGCTGCAATAGTACTCTATCAAAACGCACCGTCTGCACATGTGCGTGATTACTTGGGCATTGTCCCCTGTTGAGTATACTTGTATATTGTTGAGTATGATTTTTTTTACAAAAAACACGATTGGAACTAATTTCGGATAATTGGATCTAGATATTTTTCAAATTTCTGAAAAGTGTTACGTGCCAAATAGCTGAATGTTGCAATATTACAAATTACTCATAAAATAAGTATGTAAATTAAAAAGAAAGCAGATGAGTTTACATTCGCAGATTAAAACGACCTTACTTCAATATCCGATTTTCGCAACTTGGTTCCAAACGTATTACAAAATAAACATGGACTTCAATGACAGACATTTGGTGATTTTTATGTCACTGCTTGCCCATCTCCCTGCCCCTCTACAAAACGTTTTCATTAAAACCGCGCTGTTCATTTTGTCACTGAAGGATGCCGACCAACCCAAAATTATTGCCTTCTTTCATTACCTTTACCGAGGTCTTTATTCAGTACTACACCAACAAACATTTGATAACCATGGTGGAAAACTTATGCTTAATCAGTTTTCAGGTCGGCTGATTGAATTTTGATGACTGTTCGCCAAAATGGCTAATGGCTTTGAAAAACTAACGAAAACATGTTTCCTTTGAAATGCCACAAATGACTATAAACTCTAACACCGTAAATGTACCAGTCTTTCAATCGCCGTCAGTCGTCCTTCAGCGACATTGGCCTCAGTTGTGTTTTCTGTGTCGCCACGTCGTCAAGCAGAATTTACATGTATTGAAGATGTGTGGAATTCTGACGGATTTTATCCCGTTTCTGACTGGCTGCTTGGAAAGAGGGCATATTACTGTTTGCAGCCGAAGGAGGGATTCACAGTGTAGTTATTGTTGCTATTCTACTTGCTAATACGATCCAGTAATTGCAAATTATCAGAGCTTGCTACCGATACAACAACTTCGATGACAAAAATGCGTGACCATTTCCAAAGCAAATAGCATAGTTAAAGACCTTTTATTCAGCTTTGGTTTTGGTATTGTTTGGGTAATGCAAACCGTAGGCAATGAGGTTACTTTTCTTTCTGAATTCAAACAAAGAAACTCTGATATTGGTTCCCAGCAATGGAAAATAAATCTTGATACTGTCTCCAAGTTGGATACTTATCGATTGTATAAAAATAACCTTGTTTTCGAGAAATATTTAAGTGTTATGAATATTGATAGATTTAGAAGGGCACTGTGTAAACTTAGAGTTTCAAACCATAATCTTTGCATTGAAAGTGGTCGATTTGAGAATATGCCAAGGGAAGACAGGCTATGCCAATTATGTGATATGCATCAGATTGAAAATGAGTTTCACTTCTGTTTGGTGTGTCCTGTGTACACTGATTTGAGAACACGTTTTTTGTCACCATATTATTATGAAATACCATCTCTTAGGAAATTTCTAAATCTGATGAATTCTCCGTGTCATTGTACAATTTTGAAACTATCAAAGTATATTTTTTACAGTTTCAGACGAAGAGAGAATTTACTGTATATATACCTTTCAAGAAATATGTTGTTTTGTTGTCAAACAAGTCTATGTGTAAGCCCCAAGTTTGTCTCTGTTTATTTTTCCTGTATTGTAAAAAAGGCCGGTGGCCTATATTACCGAATAAACTAATATAAATATAATAAAATTGCAAATTATCAGAGCTTGCTACCGATACAACAGCTTCGATGACAAAAATGCGTGACCATTTCCAAAACAAATAGCATAGTTAGATCAGCATTCCTTTAACAGGGATCTGTTCTGGATTACAGTCACAACACCAATATGAGAATAACTGTTTTCTTACTCGTGGTCCCTGTCGTCTTTGCCGCCTTCACCGAAGCTGGCAAGAAAAAACAAGTAGAGGGCGGCGAAAATGGAGAAGGGAATTCGAATAAGAAAGGTAAGTAGAAAGGTTGCTCTACAACTTATTATTGTGCTACCTGTCACGTTTGTTTGCAAGACCTGTGTCCGTCGAGGGTTCTCACTTCTATACATATGTTTTATTTGCCACTTTGATGCAATAAATTTATCTTTTCAAAATAACAAAAACAAAACCCCAAAACAACGTACAATCGAAGTGATCAGGGCATATCAAACTGTTACAAACATAGACAGTGTGGGCATTATTGCCCTCTTTATAGTGTATTTTACCATAGGTACAGGTCCTCTCCTATAAACAGATAACGTCGGTGAACTACCCAAAGAATCCTGTGACAAAACTACGGAAAAGAGGCCATTTATGTTTAAGCATTAATAATAAATATTAGCAAAGCAAGACTGACAAAGAACAATAAGTACATTGAAAGTACAGTTCGCCTGAAAAAGAACATCTTCGGCTCATCATTGAATGGCGGCCAAACTCATCGTTGTTAGGCACGCTATATTGCCGATGTTCTTTGAATAAAGGCGAGATGCCGATCGGGAATACCTCAATTCGGTATTTCCCCAGATTATTTAAAATTTCTTATTCCGGAAAACAAAATAGCGTTGTGATTCTAAGAGGACCAGAGGTTTGCATAATTCAAATTAAACACTTTGGACCCATTTCAGTCAGATAGATTGTACCATCCTGACAAAATAAGGCAAAGTATGGGATTCTGACAGCTGGAATGGCTGGGATGAACACAAAAGTCCAAGAAACGCTGGGAACGTCGAGGTCAAGCAAGCAACAAAACCAGTCAAATACGGAGCATTTTCTCAAAGTCCCTTGACCCATACATCGACTGTCTATGGATAGACAGGACCACGCTTTGAGTGGGACGATTCAATTTTTACAAACTTCTGAGCATACAGAAATGATACAATCAAGCAAGGGTCGAAATACACAGATGTTGTGAATTAGCTCCCGGATGTTTTCGAAAATCTCACTTCGACTTACGAATTGGCATTTTTATAAAGGTCATTGACGTTTGCATGTAGTTTTGCATATGAGAAGCCTTCAGCTGTGACTGTTACACGTTGCCAATAGCGTGGACGGTTCTCACAATAGAGTCTGGTACATTGTCGAACCCAACCATGTACTACAAAAGTACAAACGAAATCTTAGACCAAAGCATTTATAAAGCGCTTTACACTTCATTGGTTATGGGATCGGCCGAATGCGTAGTTTTCTCCTAAGAGTATCAATAGCTTTGGTATAAGTGTATTTCCTGTAGGACATTCTTAATGAGAGAGTGGATCTTATCGACAAAGCTTTTTTTAACATGCTGAATAAGTGCGATGACCGATCACTGCATCCCCATACAATACAATGTGCTTTGGTGGAGGCCGTACAAATCAAAATGATCGGGTTTGGTACGACGAGACGAGCATAACATTGTTTCATAGGTCATTCACTTCGAAGTCAACTTTGCATACATAGAGTAAAAGGCAAAATCATACGAATCGTTTAAGTTCTCTATCTGAATGCCAGATTAAGTTGAAACGCGATATGCAAGTTCTTTAAGGAGACTTAAATTAGTTTTGTTCAAATTGTAGTAATTTTTCATATTTGTGATTCGGGGTCAATTTTTCAACTTCTGGTCAATTTTTTTTTCACTCTGAAATACTTTTTCCAATTGCTTTTAAATTCCGTATGGATGATTTTTTTGGTTAATCTCTGACAGATCCATTAGAATTGTGGTGAAATTTTCATATTTGTAGTTGTGTGGCAATTTTACCCCAGTCTTTGTCAAAAAATCACCTTCTCTGTGAGCGCATGTCTTTTTGCTTTCAAACTTGAAGTGCATATTTCTTGCAATGCATATTTCTTGGGACGACCTTAGTTTAGTGTCTTCAAATTGTCGTGTAATTTGCGTACATGTATTTTAATTTTGGGACAATTTTTTCCCTTTTTAATCAGAAAATCTTCTCTGAGTGCTCGTCAGATTGCTCCGAAACGTGGTGTGTATGACCTTACTGGTTATAGCAGTCAAATGTTTTAAAATTGTGGTAAAATTTTTATATTTGTTCAGTGTTTTCTCGGCTGCGCAATAGCGCAAATTATGCATTTCGCACCATTGTCTGCCATAAAAAAGGCCACTCTCAGCATGGAAATAGCGCATGAAACACAGCAAGCAAAGACGTCCATACATATGAGCGAGGGTGACTCAGTACCTAAGCGTATACCGTCGTGACCTTTGAATTTGCTGTTGTTTCTACCCATAATATTCCAATGGAAAAGACAAAATATCGCCTGTCATTTAGCTTTGGTGACGTACATGACGTGGAGTGTAACCATGAAAGAACAGCCAATTAAGTAGTTGTGGTTCGATCTCCATGAATACATGTATAAATTTATGTTCATGGAGAATTCCAACTTTGGCTTTGTGTTGGCATGCTGCAGTGACGATCTCGATCGCAATGGAACGCAATGGTTTGATCACCACATATTATCATGGATTTAAATCCAAATTTAGTACCAATTCGTGTCCAAGGGAACAAATACATCATCATTTTCTGAGCTGGGGAAACCTGTGGGTGACAAACGACAGCAGATATGGAAAGCAGCAGAGCACATCACAAGCTGACAAATATAATGATATCGATGATAGCATGGGCGCTGCATGCAACATAGACCAACTCAACTGAACCAGGTGACGATCGAAATAATATCGGACAGCGCTTCCTAGGAAGGCAAAATCAACGTCAACATTGACTGCCCCCTAATGTCAAGTCTAACTCCTACTTTTGATGAATATTACGCAAAATGGCCCTTTCAATGAGTAGGCGGAGAAAACGCTGTTTATATTTTAGGGGCAATTTTTTAAAATTTTGGTCAAATTCTCCTCTGAAAAAACCTGTCTGGTTGATTTCAACATTATATATATATATATATATATATATATATATATA
>LD348226.1:8897-24854 GCA_001465055.1 Ptychodera flava
ACTGACACACCCACCTCAGTTGCAAGACATGTCCTGCAACTGACAAATCCACCTCAGTTGCAAGACATGTCCTGCAACTGACACACCCACCTCAGTTGTAAGACATGTCTTGCAACTGACACACCCATCTCTGTTGCAAGACATATCCTGCAACTGACAAATCCACCTCAGTTGCAAGACATGTCCTGCAACTGACACACCCATCTCAGTTGCAAGACATGTCCTGCAACTGACACATCCACCTCAGTTGCAAGACATGTCCTGCAACTGACACACCCACCTCAGTTGTAAGACATGTCCTGCAACTGACTTCATCAAAATTCCACAATGTTTAACAATTTATTAATTTCTAAAGCAATTTGTCAATTTTTTTCTAGACTTGGGATTGAACTGGTTGAATGCAATTATTTCTTTAAATATTACTGCATTACATGGCAAAAAGACATAGAAGGGAAAATACTTTGAAAAAATGAAGGTTTGACAATGCAACTTTGGCAGTTTCATTTTTTCAGCTGTAAATTCTTGATCATTTATCGCGTTCTGAAATATTCCGTAGAATTATAACCTGGATTAGAGAGACACAAAAATAATCTGAATTTCAAAGTGAAAGGTACTGCTGTGTAAATGAGTAAGATAAAATCTTGATTATTTCCATGGTACAAATTTACTACATTTTGCAACCAGAAAATGATGTAAATCATTTTTCTTGTGGTACAAATAGAAGGAAGTGATTTGCAAATGCCTCATGCTGTTATTTTCTCAGAATTTTATGAATTTAAAGAGAAATTTAGTACCCTTTTATAATTTTTCTGTAAAAATATCATGAAATCTAACTTTTTCGGAAATTTGAAAATGTTTTTCGTCGTGTTGGGTTGTTTTCTTCAGGTAACCTTGATAAAAATTGAAGGACTCTACTTTTGTATGCTGCTGTAAATGTTATATCAGCTTAATATCGACCCTCTAAAATCGCTCTGCCATTTCGCTACCAAAATACTTTTTAGCCTCAAAACAGCAGAGAGATTTCACCCCAGTAACCAGGATGCGCCAAAGTGTTGTAGTTTGGCTTCTACCACACGGCAATACCAATATGATTCACATGCACTGCCCTGTGGTACTCACTTACGATCGGACGGACGTCGACAACTGTGAAGAGTATGCGGCTTACATGTAGAGTATAAATCATTCGTAATCACACACTAAATTTTGTACAAACACAGCGATAATTATGTATTTTGTTTAGGATTGCTATTGACGGATGCACCATGCGTTGGCAATTTGTAGATCTCGACTGTCCTGACTGACACCAAGAAGAAGGTAGAATTATTTTATTGCTGTCGGATGAGATTTGACGTGCTGGAGACAGTATAGTACAGACATGCCCAGCAGTATGTGTAGGTGAGAAGTACAGCCGATAAACGGAGTGGGAACTTTAAGTTAGCCTGCCAATGCTAAGACCTATCAATTCTATTGTTAATGCTAATAAGATAAATATGTATTCTATAAATTGTATAACATATGGAATCATGGGCATAATGAAAAAAATTCAAAGACCCACCATGAGGCAGAGCGGACCACAGGCGTTCATCAATTGGACAATTTGAGATTGCATACGTGACCGGAACGTGAAGAAGACACTGGCACATCATCACTTTATGCGCACTCTCATCATGATGATGACATCACAGGTTCTTGTTGTTTGGCAGTCGTTTTCAACGTGAAACGGCCACTTTTCACGTACATCTTTTCCGAGAGCGATTTTTACGCTCGCTTCATTGTAGATTTGATGTTCAATAATGACATCCTTTCGGTTTTGTTATTTTCGCTTGCTTTTGGTTTTATGGTGATTGCCGTATGATTTTGAGATATTTTAGGTAGCAAAGGGATACAAAGTTACGCTGAACAACAAACAAATAAATAAACAAACAAACAAATCCCATTCTTTATCGACAAACATGAACACAAATATAACTCTTTATCATACATGCTATACCTGCATTGCCATTCTATTGTTTTAAGGGTACTGATATGAACCGGTATTTTACGGGTACTTTTGTTATGACAAGTAAAACCTTATAACTTTAATTTGCTAGAAAACATATAATCGTACTTGACAAATAAACAAACATGCAACTCGTCAAAATACGGATACATCACTCGAATACGACGCGGTATCGCCCGAACTTCGTGTAACAACCCCTAAATATTGGCTTCTTATTGGATATGGAAATAATCGTACTTGACAAATAAACAAACAACCTGTGATTGGACGTCTCTCTCGCGTGCATCCGTTTTTGATAATTTTCATGCGAAAAAGCAAACATCCTGAATTTGATTAGTTTGTTTCGATTTATGGTTCACAGTCTACAGTGATAAATCTGCATGGAACAAAATGAACGAGATTATTCTCGATGGGCCATGTTAGGAGGTACAATTTGTTAAAGAACATATAGTTAACATGGTTATAAGACATTATTTGTCATAACAAAAGTATAAAAATGATTGTATTAATTTTATGATGAATATTGTTCACAAAAGCTAAATATTCCTGTCAATACTGTATACTTACAAAATTACCTAATTGCACTCGAATCTTGAATGATGATCAGTATTTATGCCGATTTCAAGCAGTTGTAGTACGGACCCTCATAATAGTCAATATACATGTAGTTACAGCTGTAGCACAGTAACTTGATGCGCTGTCACAGTACTGCGTTGGTATTCCGCTGTCTCGACTGTACGTGACCAAAATCATTCACTCAGAAGTGAACTTTATTCAACATGGACACCATGTTCCTTTTGAACTCTTCAAACAAACATCAAGACTGTAAAATATGCATCTCCATCTGTCAAGATCTTTAATTCTCCAATTCAAACCTTTGATTTTTGGATCCTTTTTAAGGAGGGTTAACATACAAAACATAGGATGCCAAAGACGTTTACCGTTTTGAAGAATCAAAATGTAGAAATAGCAGAGAACACAAAAGTCAAAGAATATTAAACTGGAGTAAAGCGATTGTTTTATCATTTTCTCACTTCTTACGCGTAATGGCGAGAAGGTGGAACGGATTCCTCCAAAGTCTTGAAACACTGTCTTTGAAATCCCAGGGAGTGAACTGTGTATTACACTCTTCTTTCATCTTTCGTAATTCTGGCATGTACATAGTACCAATTGGTACAAATTTAATCGAAACCTATATTTATACATTGACATAGAGGGCGCAGGTAACAATAACTGACGGAACTATTCCAACTTGGAGACAAAGTGACATGTGCTGGCAAAACTTACATAATTTTATCAGTGTTTCGACGTTTGAGATAGTCGAGATTAATGAAGAAGGCTAAAATATATTGTTAATTGTTACTACTATATTACTGTTGCTTCTCATCACGTATTGCATCGACAGCACCCTGATCATCATCGCGGAAAGCGTAGCACTCTGAAATGAAATCTCTAAAACAAAATTTAACAATGAACGACACCATCGCACGTGATGGAAAGATACCGATTTATTATCTTTTGAATAATTACAGCAATAATGTTTACAGCAATAATTGAACTTTTGAATGAATTAATACAAAGTGTTAATAGTATTACTGTACTTTTATGCAGATAGATTTTGATCCTGTAAAGTACTGATTGATCTTTGTGAAGAATGTTTAAGCGTAAAGACTGCTAATGTATAATTATTGAATTCCACGACGATGTTTCATTATTTTACTACGAATCATACATATTTCCCTTTTTTACAACATTTATGGGAGTACCCTCGTGAAACTTAAGGTCATGAGGCAACAATGTCTTTAAATGAAGTACATGTATGGCTATTTTTCCACAAGATGCATAATTCCTTTGGAGTAAAATATATTGCAGAGCTCGTAAACTGAACTACGTTCAGATGACTGGTCCAGATGGATGTATAGCCATAACTACGTATCGTAAAATATTACAAATGTAAATATCTAAATGTCTACTTCGCGCCACCTACGGTCAATAATCACATATTTTCAAAGTTCTGTGGCAAACATTGGGAAATTTGATTTTTGCAGTATTTGTGCGCGATACTTTTTGAAGGATATATCCATGGATTCTGATTTCTGATTAGCTTCGGTCTTGTCTTTGGTGTCCTCACGCTTTCTTCCCTGGGGTATCTTCTTCTGACAGCCTGATTTCTGATTAGCTTCGGTCTTGTCTTTTGTGTCCTCACGTTTTTCTTCCTGTGATCTCTTCTTCTGACAGTCTGTTCAAATAGCAAAACAGTAATAAATGCTTAAAATTCAGTATTTGTTAACAGTATGAGAGTGTTCTAGTGTTGAAGAGTACCTGGGCACTACAAATATTATGCTCCGCAGTGTTTATCTGTCTGTGGCTCTACAATCCTGTGATCCCATGTTCCCATGCACTCAATCATAATTTGTCATTAGCATGGTAGCCTTCAAAGGCGATCGATGGTCCACTTTTGAGTGGGTTGAAGTGGTCAGAACCTCAGCCAACAAAGCTTATTGGTGCATTATATGAGCATTCTGTCTTAGAATTCAACAGCTTGAAGCATACTAAAGGAAATGTGGACAAAACCTTACTCCTATCTCACTGCTGGTCGGAAATAATGAGTTTGCACATAATTCTGGTACCTATGAAAGTGTATGAAAAACCTCAAATATTGCCCATTAACGTGAATGATCTTTTAACGATTGCTTTCAAGAAAATGTTTTACTTTCAGTTTTTTAAACAAAAATATGTTTCCTTTTAACTATGAACTTAAGTGTCACCTGTCATATCTGATCAAATTAGAAGGTTCCTGCAAAGCTCTACATCGGTATGGAGTCCAGGGAAAGTTAATTTTACATGGGTGCCTCGCTCTGAACATGTCGACAGACTTCGAGTGATACAAGAAAATCACAAATTTGCATTCGCAGTTCACAGGACTGGCATTCATTCTTGGTCAGCAAAGGGTATACAAACCCTGCCAACGTTTGACGCCATCTACAAAGCATATTTCTGTAAGTACATGTTTAATTTGTTTGACTTTGGTGTACTGTGACTGAGTCTCTGGAAAATTTGAGATTCATAACAGCGCCAGCGTCACTCCTTCTGACACATCAGCCGGCAGCCTTCTCCAGCAAAGATGGCGCTATACAACCCTCCTCTAACAACGTTAGATAAGATAAGATAAATTGTCGCGTGTGTTTTTACTTGTTCTCTATATGATGAGTTGATGGTAAGTTTTGTCACATTCCATTGCAAAATGTTTCAAGATGTGATGTACCAAATGTACCAAAATGTACTGACTTTGTATCGAAATCTGTAAGCTTTAGTTCAAATTTCGATTTCTTCTCACCGTGTTCGCAGTAATACTTTTTATCTTCAAAGACGAAACTGTCTCTAATTGGCTTCTTGCACCCATAACACTTGAAACATTCAGGGTGCCACGGTGTATCATCGTTGGTGTATAAGGTATTCTGGTTAGAGAGAGAGAGAGAGAGAGAGAGAGAGAGAGAGAGAGAGAGAGGGAGAGATTAGTTATTGTCAAGTATATGTTAGGGGTGAACTGTGAGTTATCCGGAGGGCAGTTGGAGAATTTTCCTATCCTTCAAAGCCACAGTTGGAAATATCCGGATCTCGTATTACGTAATCTTGACACATGTCTGCAGAATTTTTCCATAGCAGTTCAGGAATATGGCTTTAAACAGATTACTGAAAACCTGAAAAATGCCGATTTTTTTCTTATGTACTCGCATATGCAACGTATTGTATTGTATTGTATTGCATTGCATTGCATTGCATTGCATTGCATTGCATTGCATTGCATTGTATTGTATTGTATTGTATTGTATTGTATTTATTGTATTGCATTGCATTGCATTGCATTGCATTGCATTGCATTGCATTTCATTGTATTGTATTGTATTGTATTGTATTGTATTGTATTGTATTGTATTGTATTGTATTGTATTGTATTGTATTGTATTGTATTGTATTAATTAAGCCCCATTAGCTGTATCTTTTGGCATTATTTTTATGATTATACTTTCAAGCTAAAATAATTTTAATAAATTTAAATAAAATAATGTACTAATTTAGGTGTGTTTATACACTTATTATTAACTACCCTCTTGGACTGTATATGCAATTTTGAACAAGATAAAGATTAAACTACGATTAAATGTTTGCCCAAACATTAAATCGCCGCCCCATGCGGAAAAGATAGAACCGTGGATACTGTGCATATCTGCACTGAAATCTTCACGTAAACTGCACAGAGTAGTCCAATGTAAATGCATAGGGCTGAATGTTTTCAATTGTAACATCGTATGTTATGTTTCCTCTGTAATACTACCAATTTTTGAAAATGATCGTTAAAATGTGAATTTCCTTGTAGAAATGTTTAAGAAAGGAATGGTTTCCTGATGCAGCAAAAGTCCATATCCTTTCATAGGGTAGAATTCAGAGAAAACCAGGAGAGAATAGGAAGATACTTTGAGGTCAACAAATTTCAAGAGTTAAAGCTAGTGGGGCTTTATTATTATGCTTCAGTAAATGTTTTGTTAGTATATGAATTAGAAGTGTACTAAAACGGATAAACTCAAAATCCGTCATGGAGGTGACTAAATTATTTTTGTTGCCTTTGGTCATATATATATATATATATATATATATATATATATATATATATATATATATATATATATATATATATATATATATATATATATATATATATATATACGTCTTCACTCTCATTATAGCCTTAAGGTTGAAGTACAGAAAGTTCTATAGCTTCTTCAACAGTGAATTAGCAAATAGTCATGATGATTATACACAGTATTATAATCTTAGGTGGTGTACCAGGACTTGGATGTATCATGGTCAATTATTGTCAGAGCATCGATAAGCAATCGATGTAATCTTTATATATAAAAAATAGCTACACATGTTGACAAATCTACGCTCTGAGTTTGTTTCAGAGTGTCACCAGCAAAACAAATATTATTTATGGAATTTCAACTTGCTCTCGAGAGACCAAATGAACTTCAATAGTTCATTGCTGTTCTCATACTTTTTGTTACGGAACGATTGACGTTGATCAGCGAAGCGCGCTTTGAAGGTGTTATCAGTGAGCCTATATAAACCTTCTCCTTATTGACATTTGGCACTGGCTTGATGTCGTATTTTATGCCAGCAACAGCTACAACAGGACAAGGAATAACCGTCGTTCATGCGCAGAAGTTTATTGAATTATCTCTCTCTTAGAATTTTTGCAAGACATCGTTTTCACATGAAACAGTGACATTAATATACATATTTCTGAGTTCATCAATGCACCTTGTGAATGAATACCTTAATGTCTAAAAAGCGTTTAAAAGCTCAATAGTATCGTGACTGTTTTATCTCTTTTTGGCCAAAAGATTGCTTTTCTTCAATCAGACAAGCACTTGTTTGGAGAAAACACTTCGAATAATTGCTGTCATAATAAATGGTAATAGATTTCTTTTAACCAATTTCCTCGACGGTATGAAATGTTACTTATAGTTAGATATTACACATAATTAGATATGCTGCCGATGAAGTCCACAAATCATGTCTATCATATTATATTATATAGCATTGTGTTACTTGCAGTTACCGCCCCTTGTGGTCGATATGCTATGCTAAATGGTGAATTACTTCTGAGATGTACTGACCCAGACAACTTTTTCATTGCAGTCATCATTTGAACAGTCGCGTCCTTCGAGTTTCTTGTAGTCTTCCTCACAATAATGCTTTCCATCTTTTCTCCTAAGAAAGAATTTCTGGCTTCTGAGTTCCCGTCTGCACTTGTTGCAACGAAAACACCAAATGTGCCATGTTTTCTCGAGGGCGATTATTATAGTACCTCTTGAAAATAAAGGCAAAGAAACGATAAGTGGACGGTAAGTCATCCTTCGTATGCGTCAAAGTCAAGATAACAGGATGTTGGCCCTAAGAATTCAACTCCTAATTTTTTATTGCAAAAGCTTTCTGATGGTTTTTCGTATATTATTTCAAGTGTTTTGCTTCTAGTTAGGTGGCTTAGCAGACAAAATCGTTACACAAATGACAAAAGTGCCATATTTGCCACAGCGGTTTGCATAAATGTGTACATCAAAAAATCTATTGCTTCAAAAAATTGGGCTACAGGAAAGACTTGATGACGTATGTAATAAATTCAATATTACTTAAAATATTAAAATACACTTAATTCAAACAGTTTTAAATACTTGTTGAGTAAACTAACAAAAACATTGCAAATAAAACAAAATTAACGCAACATTTTATTATTATGACGTCATAGAGCCAAATGTCCTACCAAATTTAGAATGTCCGACCTTATATAGACAGTGATCGCAGTGATGCAGATGAATATACATGTAGTGACAGTATCGAAGACTGAATTGATGGTCACGATAGTAACCTTAACGATTATCAGTGAGAATAATGACGATAATGATGATGATGACGACGACGACGACGACGACGATATGATGATGATGTTGATGACGACCACGACTATGACGATGATGGTGATGATGATGAAGATTATACAATTCCATCGAAGCAAGTGTGAATAAATACTTAAGTCAGAATGCTAGAGTACGCAAACAGAGTTTTCCTCAATTACTTGTAACAAATCGAGTCGTTAGGATTGGGATTAGAATATATAGCATGAGGTCCCCAGTGCTTTTTGTTCAACATAAGTAGAATGCCTAATACTGTGCACTTGTCTCGATGTATACTCACTGAATTTCTTTTCTGCACTTATCACACACAATTTCATCCTTGTTTCTGTCAATTAGACCTGCAGGCCGTTTAGTCTGTCGGATAAAACACAAACAAACCACAGAGTTGAAGATCATCTATTTTCTCTCACATCGAACAAGGAACAAATCCTAATCAGTGCATATGTTAATATTAAACTCATACTGGCATGTTTTATCTACTAAGTAAGTTCAGGACATAAAATCACACTGTCTCGAGGCAACGACTAATTAATATTGACTACAGTAAAGGCTGTTGCCATCTGTGGCTACTGTTTAACTATATGTTCTCATTTACATGATAATACCAATTGATCAATCAAATCAAAGTTGATCCTCGCTTTTTTTCTGAGTACCGTCATCGTTTTCACATGAAACAGTAATAGTCAATACCAATATTTCTGAGTTCATCATTTTACCGTGGGTATGTATATTGAGATAAATCCATGTCAAAAAGGTATATGCTAAAAAGCTCGATAGTCTCGTCATGTTTGCTTCATTTTTGTTGAAAAATTGCTTTTCTTCAATCAGTCAAGCACAAGCTTTAGGAAAATACTTTGAATTATTGCTATCATAAAATAGTAACAAATTGCTTTCGATCAAATTCCTCGAGCTCGCCACGGATAAAATGTTACTAAATAGTTAGATATTACACGTGCGGCTGTAGTCCATAAAATACGGTTAGGGTTCGGGTTATATGCCAAGCTTAATGACGAATTATTACTGACATGTACTGACCCCGACAACCTTTTTTTCGTTGCAATCCGTGTTTGAATAGTCAACTCCTTCGAGTTCCATGCAGCCTTTCTCACAATACGGTCTTCCATCTTTTTTAAGACAAAAATGCTGTCTTCCCAGTTCCCGTCTACACTTGGTGCAAAGAAAACACCCAATGTGCCATGTTTTCTCGAGAGCAGTTATTATGGTGCCACTTGAAAATGAAGACACAGAAACGATTAGTGGATGGCAAATCACGTTTTCCTCGATAACAGGATGTTGTACCTGAGAATTTAACTCCTAATGTTTTTTATTGGAAAAGCATAGTGATAGTTATTCATTTCGGTCAAGTCTTCTTGCTACACAGTGATCATTGTGATGGAGATGAAGGTAGTGAAGGTATCGAAGAATAAATTGATGGTAACGATAGTAACCATAGCGATTATCAGTGATGATAATGGCGACGATGATGATGATGATGATGATGATGGCGGTGGTGGTGGTGATAGTGGTCATGATTTTGGTGATGATGATGATCATCATATAATGTCATCTAGGTAAATCTAAAAAAATACTTGAGCAAGAATGCAAGTTTAATAGTGGACGCAAATAGCATTTTTCTTCATTAAAGATGCGGTTAGAGTACATAGCAATAATTTTCCAAAACTTTTGATTCAGTATCATTAGAATGTCGACTGATGTGCACTAGTCCCGATGTATACTCACGCGATTTTTTTCCTGCACTTTTCACAAGTAATTTCTTGCTTTTTTCTGTCAGCTGGCATTTTAATCTGTCGGATACGATACAAACAGAGCACGGAGTTTTTGATCATATATTTTCTGTCACACCGGATAAGGCACAAATTCCTCTGAGTGTATATGTTAATAAATGAACCCACGCTGACATATTTAGTCAACTAGGGAAGTTCTGGACATAAAAATAAAATTGTCTCCAGGCAACGGCTAATGAATATCGCGTACAGTAAGTCTTGTTGCCATCTGTCGCTAAGGTATAACTATGGGCGCAATTCTCATTTGCATGATAATACCAAATGATCAATCAAATCGAAGGTGACCATTGCTTTCTACTGCGTACTGTTATGTCTACAATGCTTACAATAGTCATCTGATCGGCAAGTAGCTCTTGTATTTATTTACGGCACTCAGTTGTGTGAGCCAAACTTTCATTCGTCATCTTGCGCGATTCCGTACATAGTGACACTAACAATTATGTTGGCACGTCAAGATAGGGAGCATTTGTCCAATCGATTATAGTATTACAACTTCTTAAGATCCTACATCAAACTTTGCAGGACCTTTGACTATTTTGTAGCCCTTGTCGAAATTAAGATATTTACCCACGGAAACGCAAGAAACATAAGCCTTATTCTGCTCAACTCCTATTTTAATGTCAGCAAAAATTTTGACACATTGCAGAAAAACGTATATATTAACAATAAACTTGTTTCTCTAATGCTGTGACACTTGTCATACTTACATTAGTTGTAGAGATCAAACTGAATCCTTTGGAGTTCAAGCTTCAATGCTGTAGTCGGGCCCGTCTCTCTGTCTGTATAGATATTCATTTGATAGATTGTATTTTGCTAGACTATACTTAATTACATAAAATTCCACCAATATACCTCAAACAATGATGAAAGGCGGCCTCTGGATTTTGAGGTCGTGTTCTTTGTATTTGTTTGTCATTGCCATGGCAACTTCGAATTCGTAAGGTGTTAACAAAAGTTATTTTCACTTTTGATCAATGCCACAGTTTTACAAAGAGGGACGTTCCACATAGGCTCTATTAGTGCAAGATGCGAGGTATAATGATATTCAAATATGCAGATTACATTAATGAGCATTGTTTCGGTATTAAAATTCTATGCTAATGACCCTTAATCAATGTAGAATATTCATGTACCTCGGATCTTGCATTGTATACATAGGCTTGCAACTAATGACAACACCAAAGACACATTCCAACTAATAAACAATAAACTTTTGTGATATATGTGAACACTTCGAATGCAGGCAAGGTCGAGAAACTTTGTTTGCTCTGTAAACACAACGAGCACTGACGCCATTAGGGTTGAGAAAATGAAATAAAACAAAGACAGAAAAGTGTGAAATAGGGAAGAAATACCTCTCAGAATCGCGATCAGATTTGTAACCAACCAATGAATCCAATGAAAGATCAGAAATACAGGTAACTTTTGCGTCCAAGCAGTCTAAATGAGTACGACCAAATATCGCAGGAGAGCAGCTTGTTGCATTACAGACTCTCCTAGGAGGAAGTTCCAAAGATTAAACCAGATGCATAAATTTGAATACCACAATTGATGTCAGTGGGCGGGGCGTCAGTGGTTGATAGTCAGGGTGACTTCACATCTCTTCCTACTCCATATCATTCTACGTCATTGGAAAGGTTTTATTACGGAGGCCAACTGTCGTATATGTAGCACGTACTCAAATGAACTCAAACGCTTCGTCTTAACATGCTTAATGCAAAATCGAGATGATGTCTACATCTGATTTTTATGACATCGTCGAAGAAATGGCAAAAAATGAGTAAAATCAAAATCTACAGAAAAGGAGAGTCACAAAATGCTTTTGACAAGTTCATTCTTGTTTTAAAAAATA
The DNA here is from genome assembly GCA_001465055.1 of Ptychodera flava. Taxonomy (NCBI): domain Eukaryota; kingdom Metazoa; phylum Hemichordata; class Enteropneusta; family Ptychoderidae; genus Ptychodera; species Ptychodera flava. The sequence continues at coordinate 21,030 of LD348226.1, forward strand.
TGTCCTCTGTTTTCCTACCGGTAAAGCTCAAATGGAAATATACGACAAGCTAGCCAGTCTGATGGTAGCCGGCGAAATGTAAAGGTTTAAAGGTTTGGTATCCTTAAGCGGTGTGTTGGATTTTAGTCAGATGTATCGTTACATCTACCAGTAAATAAACTTTGTAATTTGCCCGAAAGCAAGAGTGTGTGGCTTTATTGTATTGAGTATATGACTTTATTGTATCGCATTGAGTATTGTTTTTCAAAGGGATGACATGAGACCTCAGACGTGTATCTAACGTGACACATCATATCCGAACGTTTTACTGAGTAACATGTCAATGTGGCCGTAGAGGGCGACAAAGGACGAGGATGACAAGCCGACGCAGGACTATCAGCAATTTTTACTCTTTCCTACTTTTATCTGTATAATTGATTACCAAGGTTTGTCCTTGCGAGCATTTTTCTTTAAATTTGAAATTTTTCTTTTCAGAACTATAATTATTTCTCGACATATTTTTTATTTTACTTTTAATATAAATTACAGATTGAACAGCTGGAAGACATAAAATATCACGTTTTTATTTTTCCAAAAAGGTATCGAAAAGATATTGATTTATTACATCTTGAATAATTATATAATTATCTTACAATATTTAAATGTTTTCCTCCGAAAACCACCAGTCGCTGCTTGTAGAGAATGCCTACTAAGAGAAACAATAATGAGGATGTAGCAATATGATTCTGTAAAGATAAAATAAACATCATGAGGGCGTCCTCTCCTAAACGTTTCTATTTAAATGGTATCATAATATGATTTCTCTAAAGGAATAGGTCAGTCTGTCACCGTAAGCACAGCACCTCAATGTACATGTAGATTTAAAGATAAGTCGATTGCGAGGGCGCTCTTACTTACGAAGGAATGTGAGCGCGCCTCAAGCGCCTGACTTCAAAAGTAGCATCTCGTTGAAGCCTAGAAAAACTACTGAGTTGCTATCAAAACTACATTAATATAAAGTGCTATACCATAACTTTTGTCAAATTATGCCCTTATTTGATCGATTATCACCCAAAGTCACCATTGCACAAGAGTATTTCAGTATTCTGACAGGTTACTAAATAGTTTGATCGTGACAATACCATAAGAAATGTGCTCGTCACCACAGTCCCTTAGTCTTACCTCACATGTAATGTTGATGGTCAGTAGTTCCACGAAGATTGCGAAAGGATATGGAAAATTGAAAATTTCATAAAGATTAGTTGACAGTTACATTTTTGAAATATTTTGTGGAAGGGACGTCGAAAAAGGGTAAACTTTCATTACAAATTTCCATAGGAACCTTGGATAAATGTCATATTTGACAAATACTGATAGTTAGTCGTTGACTGAAGTTCGCCGTTCGGGGGCGCCGCGGCGTGCCACTTATTTGCATTTCTCACAGTATGGTTTGTCGTCTTTCTTGTAAAAAGATCCTGCTTCCAATGGCATTTTACATCCCTACAAACAAAAAAAGGGAAGTTAGAATACGAGAGGGGGTAAAGAATGAATGTTCAGCAAGAAAAACAAATACTCATAGAATCTATCTATCTATCTATCTATCTATCTATCTATCTATCTATCTATCTATCTATCTATCTATCTATCTATCTATCTATCTGTCTATCGATATATACAAACACACACATAAACAACAATGCTGGGCCGGATCTGTCAAGCCCGATGAGTCGGACATGTTTAAAAAATCATTGGCGGCCCAACATCTCCCAAAGGGGTACGGTCACGTATAGTGAAATATTGAAACTCTGTGACGTGGTTCCAACAACCTTCAAGATTTGACAAGAAATAACGTACAAACATTGCGTACACGGGGCACTGAACATATTTTATAGGGAAATGATGGTGCAGTGGTTAACTTGTGAGGCATACTTCTACACAAAAATTGTAAATCTAACCCTACCTTACACACAAAGCAACCAGGATGCCAAGTATGTCCCATCGCTTCGACCCATGAAGTTTGAATCTTGTCCTTACAACCCTTGCACTTCTCAGGCTTTTTCTTTCCTCCCAAGAATTTCTTCTCATAGTCTGACCACAGGACCAAGAAAATCATAGATATGTCAGTGTCCGTTTAACTCTGTACTCTTCCGATCAAAGTACATACGAGTCTCCCTAATCCGTGCCATCCACACCTTATAATTTCCCGCCTTCGAGGGATAGTGACTTTTACATTGCCACGCTCAGAAGTTATTTGCAAACAACACGATTGGAACTAATTTTAATCAGGATAACTGGATGGTGAAGTAATGTCGATTTAATCTGCAAATGTAAGTTCATCTGCTTTTCACTTTTTAATGAGTAATTTGTAAAATTGCAACATTCAGCTATAGGGCATCTAACACTTTTGAGAAATTTGAAAAAAATATGAAGATCCGATTATCCCAAATTAATTCCAATCGTGTTTAACGTCACCGGCTCGACATCACATGAATACAATATGCATTTCAAGCAGGATGCCTACTATATTACTAATACTAAAGAGCTCCTATAAGGCCGATTTTACATGTCAGGTAAAACAAGGAAATACCGATTTCTATCTACTGTATTTTGTCTCAAGCAATTCTGCAGCACACGTAGACCATGAAACATGCACGCTGTTACTTCCCGCAAGCCGCGTTTGAAGCTTAATATCTGGTGCATCAATTGTTTTCTTTATCTGTTGCATTTGTTGATTAGGTGAGGTAAACTTTGTCGAACATCGCTCCAGTATGTTTCAGTGCGTATAGCTACAATAATTCTATAATTGTAGCCCACGGCCGGCGTAAGGCCCATGGGCTACAATTATTGCAGCTGCAGTGTGTAGAACTGTTCAAGTAACTTTTTTAATGTCCGTTTTAGGATCAAAGGACATTTCATGACACGAAAAAAAAACATCAAGATTCTACTCCTTCTCACCTTTTTTGCAGTATGGCTTGCCATCATTTACACTGAAACTTCCGTCTTTGAATGGCTTCTTGCACTCCGTGCAGACGAAACACTTGGGATGCCATTTAGCATCCAGAGCGGATACAATCTCCTGATACGTGAGAGAGAGAGAGAGAGAGAGAGAGAGAGAGAGAGAGAGAGAGAGAGAGAGAGAGAGATTAAAGGGTGAATGTACAACAGGAAGAAGACAACTAGTTCAGAAGAAATGTGAGAGAAACTGGTGTGTGACGGATGTGAATCATTAACCAGATAACTACGGTACTGTTAATTTTTTTTGAATGCAAAGTAGAATTTGTTCACAAATAGTGACTTTGATGGTAGATATATTTACCATCAACACTAAGCGTCATGTCTACATAACTGTAGATAAGTAAAGCAAACGAAAAACACACCAAGAATGTCTTAAATAACAAAGTGATATAATATGTTCATGTGCGGAAATGAGTTCAAGGCGATTCCTTTACCACCAAGTCTCACCGACCCGACAATATACAGTAAATTCAATTGAAACATGATTTTAATCTCCTTTACTCAATATTACACAACTTTGCTGGGGTTGTCTTATCACTGTTAATGTTTTTTGAAAATCACTGTTATCTTATCACCGGTCATCTATATGTGTGCGATTTCGCCCTCTATAGTTGACATGCCACGCTTTACTACGGAATTTCGACGGATACTAACCCCTACAACTGGGTCCTTGCACTTTGCACACTTTGCTGCCTCAAGTTTCTTGTAGTCTTTGTCGCACAACGGTGTTCCATCTTTTCCTTGGAAGAACGTCTTGCCCCTCAGTTGGTCGTTGCACTTTCCACACACAAAGCATTCAGGGTGCCATTTCTGTTCCAGGGCAGTAATGAC
>LD348226.1:34137-52554 GCA_001465055.1 Ptychodera flava
TGTGTGTGTGTGTGTGTGTCATAATCATCCATTCGTTCATCTAAAATATACGCTGCAACGTTCCCTCAAACTATCCACATGTTAAGAGCAATTCAACATAAAAACCAATAATCCGTGCAAACAGACAAAAACAGAACCAAAGTAAGGAGTGGAAATCAAGAAATCAGTGATAGTAAGACAGTAAGACCATGCATACAGATGAGTAAAGCCGTCCCAATGTTGTCGCTACATGCGGTTGCTTTTTAACGTCGAGAAGACGACTTTGATGGGTGTCGGCTACAGTAAGGCTTCCCATCGATTTTAAAAAACCTGCTCCCCGTCAGAGCTTCTTTGCACTCCTAATTGCGGGGAGGGGATTACAGAGAGGGGTTGGCATGATCATGAGAAAGGGAGTGAAGAAAAAAGAAAGAAAGAAGAGTTAACGACACACGTCAAGTATTCAATTGACAGAGGAAGATCGCTGTATAGGCTTGTTCAGCATCAACTGACGGTCGTTAGTCATTTCATTTTTCATCATCGACGCGTTCATCCGTTTGCGATATTGTAGAATCATGATTGTAAGCTGGTCCGTAAAAGACTCCACGACGGAGTCACGTGTCTAGACTGGAAAGCTAACAAGGTTTTTGTTTCTATTTCATGTGGAATATTTTTACTCTCAAAGACACAGGCGATCCTTGAAATTCGGTAAACAGTCACCCAAAGCACTATAATTGTACTTCTTGCAATATCCATTTAATCATAAACTAATTTGGTCTTGGTTTTACTGCTGAGCACCAAATGTGAAATTTACCGTATGAGAAAAAAATCAAAATTAGTACACGAAAAACCTATACATGTGTAATCTGTATAAATCTTGGTGTAGCATTATTGAGATAGGGTCCGTGTTGTGTGTCCGTAGCGTCTCATTAGGCAGAACTCATGATTGAGTTTCCCACGACCGTTATTAAATCCACTTAGTTCTTAAACCACTTCACACTACTATTTCATTAAGAAAAACAGTAAGTGTTATAATCGTGCAAGATTCTCCAGATTAAAAAAAACCAAACGAAGACAAACCAGGTTTTAATAACAGACTTGTATAAGTTGCTTAGAAAACTATGTGCACATCAACCGGTTGAGGAGGCTTAAAGCGTCATGGTCAAGGCTGACTTACAGTGCAAACGAAACACTCAGGGTGCCAAGTATGGTTCATGGCTTCGGTCCACTTGGATCCTATCTTTTGGTCACAGCCGTAACAGATGTCAGAGGAGACCACTTTGACTTCCTTACCATCGGCAAACAAGTCTTGGTAGTCTAACAGATGTAAGAAAAACAGAAATCTTGTGAGCGATGGATGAGTCGCGGATGTCTTTAAAAAGGAAAATTTCAAGGAGGCTACCATGCCAAGAGATCTACTGAAAGCATCTTCGGATTAAATAGACTGTTCCTCTTTAATTGCTACAGGCTAGAGAATGTGGGCACCATTGAATATTTCTGTAAAAATTTGGGACTTGTGTGAGACACTCAACCGTAGAGGGCAGTAATAAAGATTATAGCAATGGCTCGATTTGAGTGTTGAGATTTTTTGCATGTTGTACAATGTCACCTCCAAAGAGATGAGATGCTTTATATGTATGTAATTATCTCAATGCTATTATTAATGGATAACTTGTTCATTTTAATTCTTATAAAAAGAACACTGCAGCATTAAATCGATATATCTTTGCTGTGTAGGAATCACTCTTCCCACTCACATTTGTCTTTGCATGAGGGGTGTATAAATCTAGCGGCAAAACAACTGACAACAAGCAACACGGGAACACCCTCCCTTCTCCGTTCATGCACAAAATCAAAATGTCCAACCCCAAGAAGTAAAATGAACACTCCTTTACCTTTCTTGCAGTATGGTTTGTCATTCTTAACCATGAAGCCATCATCGCCGAATGGTTTACGGCAGCGAGTGCACAAGAAGCAATGTGGGTGCCATGTCTTGTCTAAGGCCGTTACTATTTCCTGTAAAAAGTCAAAAGTAAAAATCCAGTTCTTTAAACAAGTGAAATCTTTCGAAATTTATGGTTCAAATCAAGTCCAGTCGGTTTAAGAATGATTCTCTTTGTAAGCGAGATAGAAAGTGCCAATAAACAAACCAAAATGCAAATAACAGAAATAACCTTTGATGGGTGTGAACAATTTTCGATGTGAACTTTGACCGTTGTTTCAGCCTTAAGGGGTCATAAGTTCACCGGCGGTAAACTTAATACCGTAGATCGTGTATCCGTCAACGGTTTTAGATCTCGCGTCATTAATCTTTCAACAACTGCATCGATAATGGATGTACTGACAAGAGCAAAAGACCATCCAAAACCATCAACAACGTAATAACAAGACCAAACAATACGTTGCAATACCATCACAACTCATTACTTTAGTCATGTATAAAGTTAACTTTATACTTCAGTGCGTTTAATTGCAACGTAAAACCAACAGCCTCTCTTCTATTTCTGGATACATGACTTGTGGAGATGCTGTTTCATTATTCCCTTTCACTTTTTGCAATGAAATGTTCCGTCAGGTAGGTATTATAACGGCTATGTGCCACAGCTGTGTTTTTCTGATATGCCCACATGAGGGCGCTCGATTCCGACGCTCTATCCATGTTGTCGTGGGCGTGGAGACATTTAGGTGATTCAACAGCTGATTTTCCGTTAAAATATGTATATGAAAGTGTCCTGTAAATGTATTATTTTGTTTACAAAGTTAAATTTTGTGATCATTTTTGCAATATACACCATTTTAAAGTATATGACTGGATGGAATTACCATTTTTTCCCTGTCATTGGTTTGTCATCTACCAGCAAACATGATAATGGGAGTTCAATTACCTCAATTAAAAATAACCTGTCACACAATCCAGTTGGTTATGTTAGTATCAAACAGCACGTTCCGCGGACTTCATGCATTCTTTAATCCGTTTCTTCATGTAACGGTGTAATTCGATAACTAGTGGTTTTGAAACCGAAGGTCGATACCGCGGTCTGAATGAGTTGATAACAAGTTTGGGTGTCGCAGATGTTTTCGCTACAAAAGCTATGTGGGCTATTCTCTGCAGCCAAATTTTATTAATTGTATTTATTTCTCAGGGACAAGTAGCTCATTGTTATTAATATTTCACAGTGTCAGTCCATTTCCATCGCTTTCATTAGCTCGTCAACAAAAAACGAAATCATATTCCACGACGTACGTTCGGCTATCCAGGGTTGACGCCGTTACAGATATGACCAATTGCTAAGAGAAGAGTTAACTCAATATTCTGATCGTTGACAGGGAACGAGACAATTTTAGAAGAAAAGTACTGAGCACATGACATTTCACGTAAGTTCTCACTGAATATGGTAAAGAGAATGATACGATCTTTAAAAAAAATCATAGAAATTCGTTGAAATGCGTACCCCTACGACGGCTTCGTAGCATTTGGCGCACCTCTTTGCTTTCAGAATCTTCCAGTCGATCTCACAGAACGGTTTGCCGTGTTCATCGGTGAAGAATTGCTTCCCGCTCAGTCGGTCGGGGCACTTGGAACACGTGAAGCAGTAATCATGCCACTCCTTGTCCAAGGCTTTCACCACAGTACCACTGTAAAGAGAAAGTACATGCAACTGAGATTGAGGAAGTCGTCTGGGAAGCGGGGCAAAGGTGGCACTGCCCGAGCTGAACTCTGAATGAACCTCAGCTGTCAATTTCTCAGCGTGGTTGCTGGCGCTTGTAAGAGATACCGGTGTGATTAGGCGGAACAAAACTGTCTCTAGTAAAAAAAGACATCACGTAATCCCTTACGTTAATCAGTGAGATTCAATTTGCACTGGGGCAAGATATTCAGTCCTGATGCGAAATTATCAGAATACTACACAATGACTCAGCTCGAGGGAAAATATCATGTCTCAAAATAAAAAAAAAACCAAATCGCCGCCTCTCAATGCTGTATTTTACTTCAAACTTTCTCTGACTTCACTCGATGAAGACACTCAGTGTTCATTCTCAATATTGTCAGTTATTGAATGGTGGATTTTTTGCAATCAATCAAATGATACGTCGGGATTTTCTTGCGATTAAAGCCTTCTTTAGGCAGTTAAGTTTTGTTTTTACCAATTTTTTTTTGCGCATTGCTGGCAATCATCACAAAATCCGGGCTAAAAGCTCGTCAATCGCAAAAATTACCCGAGCATAGGAGCCTATGGGGAATACTGGACCCATGTATAGAATTCGTCTGCGGTTTCATGTACACAAGTCATACGGTTTGCTACGCAATTATGGAGATAGAATGACTGATGTATTTCGGATTCTGGACCATGCTCCGAAACTAATCGTTATTTGACGACGCTTTTGACGTGACCATTCTTTATGTGCGGCAAAACTCATATAGCAGGTCATGAACTCATTGTGTGTGATATCAATTTCACCATGGGCAGCTGAGAAAGTCCGCTTTCTATGGTTTCTATCAGTAAGACAGGGAATGTTAAAGTAAGATATTTGACTGGGTCACAGGGAGGGGTTTGCCATTACAATATTTGGTTACTATATGTTTTATCGGATACCGCTTTCTTATTTAGTCATCATTTCCTTTGAAACAAGGCAGAAACGTAATGTGATATTTCACAATGAAAGACCTCAAAGCTGAAACTTTCCATGATTGTTTTTACTTTTTTGCTATCAATGTCAACTGCGGTTTCCTGTCCTATTCCTTAAAGTATGTTGAATCATCTACTATCTAACTTGCCAACATATAATAGCGTCTATACGTGTAAAATTCACTATTATTGTTTACATTTGAATTCTAGTCCGGACTTGAATTAACTTGTCAACAATACTGAACAAGAAACTGTAGGTGACATTAATAACAAACCAAAAATAGTCATAAAAATCATCAAAGGTTAGAGATACTAGCCCTTTCAGAGCGGTTCTATAGCGAAGTTATCCCACACAGAATGCAGAATTGATCCAGGGACTTGGATGTTTACCCGGTTTGAGCTCAGCTGCCATCGCTAGAAATAGCACGATAGGCGATTCATTACAGAAATGGCCCAGTGTAAATAGAAGGGCGGGGCGATAAATATGATGAATGAAAAAGCGAGACTCGTTGCACTTTAGTGTGAACATAATTCGAATTTCAAAATATTGAGTCATAGAAAGTTGAGAAAACTATTCATTGTTGATTTGAAAGTTTGATCCCATAGAAATAGGTTTATTTTCCAAGCGTTCCCTCACACTTACGTTATTGACTTGTAACACTTCGCACAGATTGGCATGTTGACCTACTTTCTGCTATCTGAAAAAATAAATAAGACAAAAAAAGACATGTAAATTCCAACACATAACAACAGAGGCAAATTCACGATTTGTAGCCTGCCAATTGGATGGCGCATAGAACGAAAACGAGGGTATCATTGATGTCATTGTCGTTAGCATAAGCCCAGGGCAGGTAAAAAATCGTGAGTTTGCCCTTGTTATCATGTGTTTTTGATTTTATCACACCAGACCATAAACTCTGTGTCCGGCCTTTAATTAGAAATAGTAGTTACAGCACAGAACTTAATAAAAGTCAGTGAGACGCAAATTTGAACGGCTCCACTTTCCAATCGTCATACGTCAAATTGCTATCACATAATTTCTAAAGACGGAGACAGCATTGTTACTAACTAGTACTGCAGGTTCCAGCATGGCCTCTAATTCAACAAACGCTACGTGTCGTACGTGTGTGAAGACCTCAAAGTGGTCCCACCACCAGTGCACGACATTTTGTTATGAGCAGAAAAGAGGTGCACTAGCAGAAAATAATTCCAGCCAAACACTTTTCATCTGAATCACTGAGTATTTATGAAACAGCAATCAATGGTATGGGTATAGGTTACGACGCGCACGTCTTGCAGACGAGTCTTGACGAAGCACTGGTGTTACATGTAAATTCGAAACGAGAAGATCTGACCTCTTAACCAAGTTCATATTACCATATGGGCAGGAAGATGCCTAGCCAAAGACTTTGTTTTTTTCGACCGAACGCCCATATCGTAACGAGGAGTGAAAGCAATATTTGTCTGAATTTTGTATATTTAAAGCCTGACCTCAGCAATGTTGGTCAGGATTAAGTGTTAGAGTACTGCCAGTACAGTTTATTCCAGTCTGGGACTATTTGATCGAGGCCGACCGTGCAAGCTATTTTTGAACGGATAAAGCCAGTTTGTCCTTCATAACCCAACTAGCGATGGAAGTTAAACAACATTGCAAATAGCTCCGAAAATATATCCCACTGCACTATACTCTTTTCTATATAAAATAACCCCAATTCGCTATAGAAAAAGAGGATAATCAAAATGCACATTATAAAGGGTGTGGCGATATAGCACAAAATAATCTATTAGTTACACAAAAGTGATCTAAAAGGTTACTACTGGTCGATCACATGACATTGTAATTGGCCAATACTGAACAAGTCACGTGACAACAACATTCAGGGACTGACGATATCGATATCATTGCCAGATTGCTATCATATTCAGCAGTGCAATTCATGTTCTTTTTCATGTTTTCATTCATCTACAAAACATTCCAAGGAAAACTCGGCATACTTTCTCAAGAATTACTAAACGGTTCTCCGCATAGCTAGCATTAGCGGAATTCATTTAGCAGTCGATGCTATCCCTTATCCCTCACAGACACGCTTTTCTAATCCACCATAGACTCTGAGCAATAAAAGCCTGACGGAACAGCTGCAGCTGTAACAAGTGAGTTAACTGTCACTGTAAACAGATCAACAATTTCTGTTCCATAATTAAGCTGCGTGGTGTTCGTCCCGCTGGTGATGATGACGATGATGACGATGATGATGATGATGATGACGACGACGACATCAAAAACGACGACGGCGGCGGCGATTACAATGATCATGACGGCGACGACGACAATGCTGCTGATGATGATAATGATGATGATGATAATAATGATGATGATGACGACGACGACCAAAACGACAGCGACAAGGATTATGATAATGAATAGTCGTTCTACCCTTGCTGCAGTTTCGTAGTCCCGCAATCCCCTTGAAGATGTTTTGTGTTGGGGAGCAGCACAAAAAATCTTCAAGAGAAGTTGCGGGGCTACGAAATTGCAGCAAGTTCTGCCCATGCTCATACAGCGTAACCAATCAGAAAACTATATGTAGACGATGGAATACTAACTTCGACTTTTCTCTTTCAAAATCTTCCGCACATTTATAACCAATGAGTGTTCGGGGTACTGAATGGCTCTAGGAATAGAATACATGATTAATTTTGGTATTTGGAACATGGTACTCTCAAGCAATAACCAAATACTGGCAGTGTGTAAATTTCTTGCTATTTCCACTGTTATCCATTAACCAAGTTGATCTTATTTTTAAAAGGTCAAATGTTAAACATCCTTGCCTGCAAAACAGTGTTTGCTTTGTACAGTGTTTGATGTCGGTTGTACAATTCGCAATCCCACTGTAAAACGGCTAAGAAGGGGTCATCTTTGAAACAGTAATATCTAAACTGCAGACAGTCTGAGCAGGCCTCTCTTTAAAAGTAAATTACATTGTCTGACTCGATGAAAGAAATGTGTATGCCTTCGGAAAGCCGGAATTCAATTTTTGAACGATTCTATCACTTTGAAACAACTGTGAATGATACTACTCTGGCTAATCGGTATCAAATCGGTTTTGAATTTCGAATGTTGGAGGCAGCATCAATTTTCAATGACGTCACACCATCATCGTAATGTGACTATCAGATCATTACCATGGCCAAAACTATATCAAGGTCATGTGTATGCAGCAAGGCACATATTCATTCAATATGTCCACGAAATCAATTTACTCCTGCGAAGACAGAGTTGGAGGAAATGACTCACTGTTCAGGTTTCACATCTCAAGACTCTAGAGTACCACACAATGAACGTTTTGTGAGGTTTCGTTATGGAAACGGTCAAGTTAGTATTAACCTCTATGGGTCAGGCAACTATAACTTTTGGCAATTTTTATTAGGCCCCACTCTTTTTGTTTTTACTGTAAACTAACAGTTTCTTGTTCTACTCCCAAAAATATGTTCACAGTGTAGAGCTTTACTTAGTACATGTAGAGACACAATTCTGGTCCAGAATAGAATTCAAATATCAGAAGCAATACTAGTGTATATTGAATGTACAGATGCAATGTTGTCAAGCTAAATAGTGTTTCAACGTATTTTGGGGAGTAAAACAAGAACTTGCAATTGGCATGAATACGAAAATAGAAAAATCACTAAAAGTATTTCAGTATATAACGTTGACTTGCTGTGACGCTAAAAAAATTGCAAAACGCGAAGAAGCACCCATAGGAGTTTTTTTTGCAGCAGCATTCTTACCCTCTGTACAGATGAGTTTGACACATGAGGAAAGCCGGGCACGTTTACAATCCGGGTTTATAATATCCAATTGGCTAATAAACCGGAAATACTCGTTTCACAGCCGCAGGGAGTTCAATGGTTTATTTGCCCAAACTGAAGAGATGGTCTTATTAGTCAATAATGTAAAATTCCTTGATTTTATCCAGTAAGTATCCCTTGATTTTTTCCTGCAAGTGTTACCATTGTTAGTATTTCTGATCCATGGAAGTTTAGGAAATATTTCCCGACTCATCGTGTCAGTTGCACTATGACGCTGAGAGGATCTTCTGCCAAGGAGATTTGCGATTCATATCATACGAAGAATGCAGACCAAAAAGATAATCAGAAATTTTCATCTGTCGTTTCCGCTTTCTTAAATGTAGACATTCACTTTTGGCAAATTACTCTTCCCTTCCACATCCTTTCCAAAGACGCGATAAACATGCAGACGTATTACAAAATATTTCGTCATCGTCAAGACTGTCATATGGACATCTGATACATAGCCTAGATTCTATTTGTCCGCTTGCCTCCGTACCTCCGACCCACTCGTGGGTCGGAGGTACAGGGGCAAGCGGACAAATAGAATCTAGGCTATCTGATACAATTCACATCGAGGTTTCGCGCAGAGGAACAGTTCAAAGGTTACGCACTTTGATTTCACATACACTGAAAGTTCACCACTAAATAGACTTTATGAACTCCAGATGTCAAACAAACTCCTTCTGGTCAATGCCCAGAGATACATGTTTGGCAAATACGTAATTAATAGCAAAACAGTAAACAAAACGTCTTTTGATAAGATCGGGCAAATGTGAGAGAGAGAGAGAGAGAAAAAAAGAGAGAGAGAGAGAGAGAGAGAGAGAGAGAGAGAAGGGGGAGGGGTTCTAATACAATATTGCCACATGTGAATGGCTGCAAAGTGCGATAGCCTTCAAAAGTTGACAGACTGTTCCGCTGTCAACAGGCTTTCCCCTTCATAGTGTTCTCGTCCTCTATCCGTTATTGTCACTCGTCCTGTATTGTTTGTGCCCTCGACCTATTATCATTTTTATTTAAATCTGTACACTCTCTCTCTCTCTCTCTCTCTCTCTCTCTCTCTCTCTGTTGACAGTATTTCTTGTTTGGTTTAAACGGTGCTCTTTGAGAAAATTTCCTCCCCAAATCGACACGACTTTTGAATCGTTCAATGAGATATTTTTTTACGGAGTTGCCCTGTGTAGCTACTGGGTGAACGACCTCATAATGTCATTCCTGCAACGCCCATATTTCAGCGTATTGGTCGATTTCATTCTCGGGCAGACTTCGGTTAACCACGATCGGGTGTTGTCACGACGTCAGCATTGCTGCCCAGACATATTCTCACAACACGACCAGCTGAGTGGAGACAAGAGACTGTTTGTCAATGATGACCTTCTCTGTTGGAACGCTTTCATTACAATAGTATGACTTTCTCATTTCAGTCAGTTTTCTAGACCAAACCATTCCCGACACCCCCGTTGTCTCGGGTGATTGCGAACAAGTAAACCACTGACATGGACAGGGCAGAAACATTCATGAAGCATTTTCAAGCCAATGGAGAAAGGCCAATACCGAAAGGCCTGTGTTGTTGCATTCAGGGCTGCGGCCGCTGTGCATGTTTATGAGACTCGTAAACTCTTTCCACTGTCAGCGTTATGCATAATGACACACAGGTGATGGTAGGCTGTGGAGGGCTGTTAAATAAGCCCTGTTTGCTAGTGAGCTGCCAGTCTCGCAATTTTGATGACGCAATTCATTTGCTTTCATTCGCCTGGGCGTTTCTTTTCATCGTCTGAGAATTTATTATCGTTGAGTCAAGCAATCCAAAGAGACATATAAGAAAAAAAAGCAAAAATGGATCCTGCTCATACTTCAACCTTAACGGCAGGTCGACGTGCAAGCTGTCGGGTAAAAGTCGGACAGTGTGATATTAATCTTCGGCCTTCATGGCGGATCGACGGTGATTCAAAAGTTAAGGGCGTCGCTTTCATGATTTTGAATATGTTGTTCTATTCAATGATGGACCATGAAAATATTTCAACACTGTAGGGGTAAAATCCGACCCACCCATACAATCAACAAGATCCATGCTTTCACTCACTCTAAATACAATAATGCGACCTTGGCATGCTCACATATCATTTCCTGAAGAATTTAGCAACGTCTTTCATTTCAATACAAAGAGTTCGTTGTTTACTATCTCAGCCCTTGTTATTGTTTTGTCTCTGGGAGTTACCTGGGGTTCCAGGTGATGTAAAGTAGAATGACCTCAGGTGATCACGTGATCTGTCCACATGAATGCGACGTCAGCGAGAGACATGAATGGGGGTATGAGGTAGCTCCTGTGTGCGCGGACACACCTTCGCTGCATTGCCATCGGTATCATGTCATCGGCGATATGTATAGAAACTATGGGGGTCTGCGTGTGTTGAAGATGGCTTTGGAACGGGCCTTGCGTTCCGATAGCGGTGCTACTGTGTTACGCAGCAGTGATAAGATTGCGATGTGTCAAATTACTGAGTTAATTCATTGGTAAAATTGAACGAAATTGAGGAACGCGAAACGTGATGCAGCAGATTATTATGGTAAAAAAACCGATTCTTATACATTTATTGCTCTGTGACAGGCTATAGGGCGATGTTGACCTGAAATGCCCCCGAAAGCCCAAGAAGTGCAGTGATGTGTGTCGTATCCTGAGACACAGAGACCTACTGATAAATTAACTCGAACTGCATCAACGGCCGGACACTTCTTCATGACAAACATGACATATTAACGATAAAATGCGATTTTTGAAGCGGCTGATCAGTACGTTAAATCGTTCATCTAACGGTGCCATAGACTGACGATTAAAGTGCACTGAAGTCGATGAAATGTAAAATCCAAGACAGTACAGGATGGAAGCATCTTACCGTACCTTTGTAGGGCGGCTGTACAAAGAGGAAAACACACGAAGAGTATTGGGGTGCGAATAGCCTCACGTAGGGTCAAAACTCAGTGTGTTTTGCAACTGTTGACAAGTCCGAGTAAAGTCTGGTATGCCGACGAATTTGCATCGACAACAGACAGAAATAGGGTTGGGATGACAAGCAAGCATTTTCGGGCTGTGTGCAGCTAACTGGAGTGCTGTGTGCAAAAATGTTTCCGCTATACTCCAAACGGCCATTACATTTCCAAAACAGGTATGGCTCTACCCGGACGCTGTTGCTTCATCATTAAAATAACAATACAGGGCAATCCGAACAAATCTCCTTGGGTTACCGGTGCATTTTTATGTTCAAAGTTAAATTATGCGCGTGATTGTTTGGGAGTTGGCTACCGCGAACTGTCTGACCACCGTGGTCGTCATGGCAATAACTGTAATTAGAAAGTGTTATCCAACAGCCGTGAATCACTGAATGCAGTAAAGCAAAGTAAGCATTTAGATTGCTAAAACAACTTCAAGACAAGGTCTGAGCGACAGAGTTCACGTTTCCGGGCTTTTGCTCTGCAAATATTCCCGTGTCTTACAAGCCTATCTTCTCATGACTGTTTTGCATTTTAACATACATATAACTTGGGGGAGAAATTCTTTATTTTAAGATACATGCAATCAATCATGAAGGCTGTTCGTGTGACTGCTATCTAGTTTGGTCAGCTGTATGCTTTCCCACACAGAGTCAATAACCAGCAGATATTTGTGATGGTTAATATTCTACAGACATCTGTGAAAGATAAGTTATTAACCAAATTGGAGTTCTATTTAATGACAAAATTTGAGTTCACTATTTACATACTCTGAATATTTGGAAAAGGAAAACATTTGGAGACAACCATGATTGAACTATATGAATATAACTGATGTTTTAGAGAGTGTGTAAACTATTACTCGCAGGCCGAGGTCAAAGGTTCACACAGATCGAGAAGAACATTTGTTGGATGTTAAAATTGTAAAGAAACTGACAGACTGGGATAAATTAGGTTGACTTCAGTCGTAAACACCATCCTTCACGGAAGGGCATTAGCTTAAACAAAAAAGTTACTTCAAACTTTTTTCCTTTTTGACCTTTGAACTATAATAAAGAATGCAGTTCGGGGGAAGACTATAAAACACAGAACGTAGGGAGAGATATTTAGGTTGCCGTGGATCGTCGTAGGTTGGGTATACAAAGTGGTAGAAATTACGACTTTTGTAATGTTATGCCTCTACAGATGTTTTGTCTCGCGTGCTCCATTACTTAGTGTAGGCTTCTCATGGACTGTTGGTTACCATGACAATAAGAACTAAACTCGCTTAAGCTTAGTGATACAGTAATTATACTGATTAGCAGTCAACTAAAGGAAGGCAAAATGTGAACGTAATGTTGAAAGACAGAGGATGCCTTTATGACAGTATATATATCCTTTCATTTAATGGAATTGACGTCAACTTGGAAAACACCGAAACGATATTTTAAGGATATCTTACACTTTTGAAATAAATTGTATCATTGCAAAATGAATTTAACAAATGGCCGATAGTTGGAATACCAATTCAAATCTCAGTCGTAAAAGATTCACTCCGAAGTGGCCGATGTAATTTTTATGGAAAGGTGGCATTTTGGGTCGGCTCTGTTTGTTGAATATCGAGTTTAAATTTCAACCTTTCTAAGGACTGGATTGAAGATTGGATTTATAGGGATAAGTACACTTACATTGGTTGATCACACTAACAGATACACGATCACACACATATATGCATGTTACTCTGTCCCCCGTCTGTACACTGAGTTTGAAATAGTGCTCTAATTTTAAGTGAGAAGAAATAGAAATAGAGTAGACGCTATTACGTAGCACTATCACGCGATGTATATTTCACGAGAAGCGGTCCGTAGTTTCTGTTGGCATGTAGTTTCTGGGATATGTGAGAGCGTTCAAGCTTTGATAATTGTGTTAACAGTGGTTTGAAATATCCTTCGAATAAAATCACAAGCTGGCACAGTCCGTTTACAATGCCGAACTCATTCTTGATTGCCATAGTTAGCAACATCCTATAGCTGGGAAAACCAGCGTCGCTGCGATATTTTTCAAACCTTGGGGGAAAATGAGACATACATGTCATTACAATTGATATAATGTTTGCCCAGGTGCTGAGAGATTTACGACGCAATAGGATTTATTAACAGGCAAGCTGATAGGCCTGGTATGGGAAACGAGTAGCATATCACTGCATTTCGTTTGAACATTTTTTTTTCTAAATTCAAGTGGCTTGGCCGCGTTACATTCAAGTGGCTTGGCCGCGGTGTGCCCTTTCTAATTTTCAACTATTTATGTAAATATTTTACTGGGATATTTTGTGGGCGAGGTGGAACGTTAATTTGCTGCTGGCACTGGAAACGTTCTACAGTTTCAAACAGCGGAGAATATCATTTGATAGGTGAACCATGAAAGGTTTTGGGAGGTATTTTAGTGCCGAGTGTCTTATCCAATACACGAATAAAGTATTCTTACAAGTGTTGGTTTTTCAAGGGTAAAAAAGAATTCAAAATTTGATCACTTTGATGATTTTCCCACAAATACCGCGGCATCGTTTCTATTTGCTGATGTATTTATGTGAAATATGATAGTATTGAAAATTTTACCATTGCTGACCTAGTCAGCAAACCAGCTAGTCGACTCAAAGAAATATTACATATCCCAAAACAAGCCGAAATGACGACTCAAGTACCATTAGATGACTCCACCTGTCGTAACCTTCGCCAACTGTTATCATTCGATTTATAGCCGAGTCTACTTGATGAATGCGTTAATCATTAAACGTAAAAACCTGCCTTTAGAATTTTGCCGATCAAAATTCGCTCTCGCGTAAACTAACAAATGCTTTTTCAAACAGCAGAGTATGGTACGGGGCGCGGGGCCGTCGAAAATCTCCCTGAAAGCGATTTGCGAAAAGCCATATTAAGCCATATTCTTAAAAAAAGCCAAAAAAAGCCATATTCTTACTGGACCTATTCACTTCAGATATTGGAGATATAATTTCTCAACTGCATTTGAATTCACATTTCCTCAAGACGATGATCATTTTCAGGAGCTAGGTACTAGCATTTTTCTACTTTCCTTTGGACATCCTAACCCTAACCAAAACATGCCGACATCAATACTCACTATCCACAGTGAGTCAGTACAGTGCCGCAAAAGAGGGTGCGGTAGTGGTTTACGACACTGCGGGAAGTGGCCATGGGTATAGGTTCTGTCACAGTCCCTCCGTGGTTCTGTCTTTTGAGTAATGGTCTTGTGTTAACTTTACCAAATGTTGTTTGATTCACCGAAGTGTGCAGAGACGCACGCTAGGGTGTGGCGCTGATATGAAGGGTTGGGTTACGAGGCTATAGAATAGCATAGCCGGATGATCTTCCCAATTAATCATGAATCACAAAAAAATGACAGTTTGCTTGCCATCACTGAAACCATACCTACCGCACTATCACCAGGCAATAGGTTACGCTCTATTATACAGAGACAATGGTGTGTCTTGCAGCAAACATGAAAGTCAGCATTGGTATGTGTAGTGTGATCCTGATTGAAAAGTTGAATGAAAGAGTTTGTAGAGAGCGTTGTCAACAGCCTCGTTAGCAATGATAGTTTCCTGACCACTCAAAGTAATTATGGGGTAAACATTGAACTGTAACAGTTGAGCATTGGTTGAAACTTGAACACTCTGTATGTGACCCCTGAGCGATGATTGTACTTGACGTAGGGGGTACATTTGAAGAAAATTTTCTGTCCAAAGGTTGGCCACGGCCATCATAACGTCAGATACAGAAAAGCTAGAAAGACTTAAAGTTCCATTAGCTGTATCTTCTGGCGATTTTCCCGTTAGTGTTGATTGAAATGATCACTGGCTCATGTTGAATAGCCTGTCAAATAACAGAGAATCGCATATTATTCGGAAACATCACGTGCCCTACAACTAAATAACATGTGATTTTACAACGAAAATTTCAATTTTTGTTCGGACAGAAATACAAACTCTGTTGACACGCGGATTGCAACGTAGGCATTCTTCTGCACCTGCGCGAGCCATTTACAGCAATTTCAAAATAAATATTCATTACTTATGCCCGGTACTTACGTCGTAGTCCATTGTCCGAGCACGTTGCGTAGCCAGATGTCTGGCAATCCACGACGCAATATTGTTTTCATCCCGCAATAAACGTGAACTTGTACATCTGGCGTGATCGCGGCGTCACCATATCTGCGTTCTCCCCGGCACGCTGAGCATGCCAGACGTCAACAAACGAGCTCGGAAGGGCAACACGTTTGAACAAAAATTAGCAGTTTTATGTGGCTATAACATCACTAATCATGTTTGTTTCTTCGTAAAACAAAATTTTGCAACAAATATGAGCGTCAAACATGGAATTTTCCAAGGTAAAAAATGGTCAAATGTTACAAATAATGGCCCTTTAATTTTCGGAAAAGATAAGCAAACGTGTTTATAAATAACGGATATGAACAATATTTTCTTTCATGGCTGATCTTCCTGTCCCTTTCTGCGGGTTGTGCTTCAATTATTTATCAGCTTTTACCCGAATTTTGCTCCTCTATGCTTTTTTTTAATGTTTTTGTTTTGACAATCAAATCAAAATGATAATAACCCCTAGTATCAGGTTATACACCCCGTGTATGTTTTCAAAGTTATTTTTGTTGAAACCAAGATCGAGTCACTAATGTGGGTCTGAGTACACTGATATTTTACCCGTTCATAAAAAAAACATCACGTGTTTTACAAGCGGTCGTCAACGAGAGTGTGCATATGGTGCTGTCAGAAATTATAATACCAGACGTGTAAGAATCTATACATACACGCAAAAAGACGCACGTAGAAGATCAAGCTCCCTCTGTCGGTAACCTCTGTTGCCTATATCCATTTTGGAAAAGAAAATCAGTGTTACCAGCAGTACCACTTACCCTATTAAACATCTGCCGCCAACGGTTAACATTTTAACATTTAAACTGACGTTAACAAGGCATAGATGGCTATTTCATACTTTTCTTCGGTCGTGTATCCTCCAAATAAAATGAAATGTAATATTCTTGATCAACCTAAACTATTTCCAGACGCTATTTTACAGAGATATACGTTCTTGACCGTATAAATGATACTCTTTGATTCCGCAAAAATGTTTTAAAGAATCCGAGAGAACTTGATCGTAGCAAATAAACAAAAGGAACTCATAATTTGATATCCTCATTGCCAACAAGAAATGCCAAAGTGTGGCATGAGCACTTGTAACCTTTTCTGCTGTTGGCAAAGGCGAAGTTGATCAGTTGTGCTGATAAACCTGGGTTAGAAATCTATGACCGTTACTTCAGCATTCTTGTCCATGACAAACTAGTAATAAAAAGAGACGGCGCGTTCGCTTTACCCATTCTTTCATTTTATTTCATTAAATATCTAAGCGCTCTATACCAAAGTAATAATGAACTACATACTGGGAAATGGACTGTAAATTTGAACGTCATTTCAGTATAGTACTTTTTATCACCTGTCAACTGCAATGTCAGGTTCTTCTCAGAAATGTTAGAACAATTCACTATGACTTACATGTACATAATGTGCACTATTTTCATGACAGTTGAAGTTTTTTCCAGTCGGGACTGAATAAACTCGCAAAAATTTAATAAAACATTCCTGACCAACATATTAAATTCTTTCAAGATTTGATAATGATTTTTTTCTGTACATCAACACGATACTGAAAAAAGTGATTGAAATTTACAAATACTGTACCCTTAATCGATAGTTGTGTTTTGATTAACTTTTACGTATAAAACCAGATTCCGAAATATTAACACCTTATTGACCATTTCTATGATATTTATCAGACGTCATCACAGAAATCAGTGTGTTCTACTTTGTATATTATTATTTATTATTATTATATTCTTTTCATTTTGACCGATGACTGATATGTAAAGAAATTCACGAATACAAAAGTTTAAAAAACACAGATATTTCCACTGAGTGGGACTCCCGTAACGATGAGTACAAAGGACAATGAAGTTAGCCATCTTTGGTGTTGTCAATTCATATATGTAAATATAAGAAGGAAAAAATCCACTGAATTTGAGTTGTGGTTGAGCTATTTCTACACTTAAATTTACACAAATATCATCAGCTATGCTAGCTACAAATATCGCCCATTGATACAAACTTAGATTTATAACTTCAAAGTATCTGTTTCGAGAGATGTCCAATCCTATCAGAACCGAAGTTGGCTGATTATAGAGTAATTCTGATTCATTTCCCATTTCACTTCAATTACGTACCTTTGTCTTGTCTGTTTCACGACTATTTTCAATTTCTATAATAAGCTTATATAGTACACTTACAAATACACCAAGTAAGCTTATCATTAGCTGAATCTTGTACTAGTTGGTTCTTAATGCTATGAAAACAAGAGATCGTTTTTTTTCTTTGTATGAAAAGAAATCAGTTTACTAAAAAATTATTTTGACAACACAAACAAATAACAAAATAACTAACGATTAACTGTATTCGTATTTTATCGATATCAATTATACACTGCTAATGGGCACCTCTTCAAAAAGTGATGCTACTGACTTCAAGTCTTCTACCAGTGTACAAATACTGTCGTTACGGTGCCAATAAGCCTACCTTTAGTTCAAGCTAAAAGAATTTAACATTGCGAGGGACTGCTTCCACCGAAAATTGTCTTTCTGCCGAATTTGGGTTTTGTATCTGTTTAAAAACCGCTCAAAGGGGCAACGTGAAATGTACCACTCCTCGAATGAATTGAATGGTCGGCTCCTTGATGCTGCTTATCTGGGGTTTTCCCATTCTGCATCATCGTCACCGTCTTGGATGGCTGTCGAGGAGGGCTGGGGACGTTCGATGGAGGAATCAACCACACTTGGTGCAGACAGGTTTACCCTCAACATTGAAGAATTTCTCTCCGGATAGGGACTCCTTACATTTCTGTAGAAACAGCAGACATCAGAA